>NW_012194833.1:1012507-1052507 GCF_000504015.1 Erythranthe guttata
ATCCCATTAGAGTTTCTGACTACGTTTCAGGGGGGTGAGTGTAATTATCGATACCACAGGGACTTTACAGTTATTTAAGCATACCTCAGGGGGGGTGTGTGTAATTTACCCTTTATTTAATTGCACATGTATATAATGTTTTTACGATTTGTTTAATATATAGGCCAAATAATTTATACTATTTTTTTTTGTTTTTATATTTTGCAGTTGAGTGCACATGTATATAGTTTGTTGATTTTCGTTGTTTTTGCATATACAAATAACGTTAGCATGATATCCGGTGATATTGGGATTTGAAGAATAGATACGTTGTCAACAATGTGGAGACCTATTGCACACTTACAGTGCAAATTTGATAAGGTATTTACGATAACGTTTATTAGGTTTAATTATGTTATAATTTCATCAACATTTTTTTTCCTATACTTGTCTGTATTTAGTTAAATATCGTGTATTTCTTCTCAATTTTTTTTTTTTGTATATTTGTCTTTATTTAGTTAAATATTGTGTACATGTTCTCAATTATTTGTGATTATCATATCTCAATCTTATTATGGCTTTATTTTTTCTATTTGTCGGT
Organism: Erythranthe guttata; assembly: GCF_000504015.1. The sequence continues at coordinate 1,013,088 of NW_012194833.1, forward strand.
TTTGTTTTGGTTGTGTTATTTAGCAATAATTTTATATTATATATTATATACATTTATGTCACAAGAAAAACAATAGTTAAAGTAGTTCTTTTACAGCGTCTCTAATAATATAGTAATTCATTTTTAATGTTGATTTATTAAATAGATTATTTATGAAGTAATTCTTTTACTCTCTCGCTAGCTAGCTATTTTTTTCGTTATTCTTTTCCGGCCATAGTGTTTTTTTTATATAAGTCTTATGCAATATGAAAAGTACAATGAATATATTGATGTATTATATATTATATATAATACATGAAACATTGATTATTAATTATTCTAATTTAGTTATTCCTTTTAATTTATAAAATTTTCTTCAATATTTTTTCACACTCTCACTATCTATCTTTTTATTCATTTTTCCGACCATGGTGTATGATTTTTTTTAATTATTATGTAATATGCAAAAAGCATTCAAAATATTAATATTATATATTATATATAACAATATATTATATAAAAAATGAAATCAAATAAGATATATTTCGTTCACCCTGCAAATTATATATGCAAATTATTATATATAGTTTAATAATTTAAATTATTCATTAATTATGTAATTGGTACGTGATTTACCTAGTATGCGAGGAAATAGAAAATCTACCCAATATTTAATCACCAGTGCATTATTAATGTGCATTTGTACGAATTTCGTGTTTTAACAAGTTATTCAGGTTCATATCTATCATAATATACTCTTTCATATAGTTTAATTCGTCATTGTATAAACTATAAACATATATACTAGTAAAAAAGAAAAAAAATGAGGGGGCCATGGCCCGTCTGGCCCTACACTTGCTTCCTCATTGCCCAAGATTACTATATTTTAATTTTACCTAACAACCTTTGACCTGCATTAATAAGAGTTAGTGGTAACGTGTGGCATGTGTCAAGCTTTATTTTCTATGTTAATTGGATTTCCGTGCACTCTAACTTGTTCAAACAAATCATATCTTTGTTATTCCCACCCATGGAGCTAATTTGAAACGCTTAAACTCAAATATTAAATGTTATATAATATTCTTCGAACAAGATTATCATTTCATAAACGAATCTAAACCACAAGTTTTTCAAGTATCCATGTGCCAAAAACAGTTCTTTTTCCACGAGCACTCAAATCTGAGGTTGAGGGCTTTATATAGGCACGAAATTCACCACCCTAAACCTAACTTGAGTCCTAAGAAATCAATTCTAAGGAAATAGAATCCTTCATGATCTCTACAACCTAAATTAGATATGAAAGAATCTTCACAATATATTTCCTAATCTAATACAAATAATAAGGAAATAAATGAAGTCCTATACAATAAAATCCCTAGGAGATATGGACTAAACAATTTCCTAGCAAAAAACGTGGAATAAAATCAATGACAATCTTCTACACCAAGCCACCCAATTCTCTAAACTAATCTCGAGAATCTGATGCCAACAATAGGTCTTGCACACAACACACAAAACCCTAGCAGCTCTCTCTCTCACTCAGCTCACGGCCATTGCTTCTCCGCCAAGCCCTGTCCCCCCCCCCCCCCCCCCCCAATGGTGGTTCCCCGCACCTCTATCGACGTTCGGTAGTCCTTTTCCTTGGTCATTTCTTCCCATTTTAACTTTGGCGTGTCTAGTGCCAGATGATTGTAGAACTCAGTGTACGAGGTGAAATCCAGTCGACGAACCACCGCCGCACGCGTCCTCACACGCCGTCCGAGGATCAGCGCGTGTACTGCACGCAACGCCGTTGTCCGCGCGTCCGTCGCTGTCACTTCGCCTCAGCTCCATACTTGGCTGCACGGATTGGTTTCTGGGACAGTCCGCTCTCGTCGAATCATTCACCTCATGCTTCAAGAGGTAACATCATGATCCATTAGTGTTTAACTGTGTAATTATTAATTATGATTAATTATGAATTGCAATTTATCACCTGGATCTTTTTATGATTGACTTCGTGAATTATTTGATAATATGATGCATGATCTATAATTTAATGCGACCATTCTATGTGTATTAATTAAATCAAATTAATTATATGCACGTATGTTTTTAATTTGCGCTGTAAGAAAAAAAGGTACGCATTATTGCTAAATTGTGCACGTATTTATATGTAAAAACGTTTTTCATGTAAATTTTTTATTTTTTCGTTGCGTACAAGTGCTGATTCCCAACAATGATTTCATGGGATATTTGAATAGTTTTACACGTTCACACACAAGAAATACACTTTTTTTTTTCTTGTTTTCCTATTCTTTATTTACTCTTTCTTGAACTGTTTTCTCCGACTAACTTGATCATCAAAGTGTCTACTCAGGGCTCAAGCCCCGGGATTTCAGGTGAACGAAACAATTTGTCGGCAATTAATATTCAGGGAAGGTGTTCGAGAAAAACTAATTTTGGTGAGGGTTCAACCAACTGTTGAGTGTAGAATTTATATTCAATACGTTTGCGTTACGTGGATCTTTTGTTTAATAAGTAGATTTTGTGTTTTAAAGGTGCAAATCGAGAATTGATGTCTAGGAAGGAAAAAATATCAAAAGGAAAAGAAAAAAAAATGCAAAAAAAGAAATAAAATCAATTTGGAAGAAAGGAATTTCGCAACAGCACTAGCCGTGTCCACAATTAATTTCGAGCATATCTCTCTCATCCAAATTCCAAATCACTTTATTCTAGCGACACTGGAAAACTATTTTAGAGGGATACAATTCTTATTTCGTATAATTTTCCAGCATTCGTATTCTAAGATAGTCAAAATCGGAGAATAGATCTTGGTGGGATAAAGTTGTTGAAGTTAACTCCTACTAGGTTTCCCAACTTCCTTATCAAGAAAAGTCTATAAGAGCAACAAAGTCTTATCATCCAACCACAATTTTTTTTAGACCACAGAACGAGAAGACGACTTACGAGCAAGACAGCAAAATGACGAATTTCCGCCTTATTTTTTTTCTCTTTTCATAAGAAATATTAGTAGCTAGTTTTCTTGTTCTTTGATTTTATTCAACCCCTATGTGGGATTTGTAAACTCAATTATATGATTTTATTCAATTATTAATTCCGGATTATTTCTTCTACTTGATATAATAAGTGTATGAACTTGATGACTTTATGTGCTTTATTGTTATTGTTGAATGCAAGAATAGGAAGATCGGTTCAACAATTAAAACTATTGACACTACAAGAAAATTTAAAATAGGCAACAATTTCTTTGTGGACGAAATTAATTTCGTTGCCAATAATTATATTTTAGCAACGAAATATAGTATTTGTGGCTAAAAAATAACCTTTTTGTAACAAGAAATTTTTGTTGCCTTTGAATCTCATAGGCAACGAAAACTATTGTTGTGAATAGTATCATATATATTTCGCAACGAATTTAATGTAAGACAACAACTTCATTTGTTGCAAAAGAGTGTTTTTTTTGCTACGATATAAAATTGTAGTAAATACATATACAACGACAACAAATTTATTTTGTTGCCAATAAGTGATAAAAGACAACGAAATATTTGTTGTAAATGCAACAAGTGATTTGGCAACAAAATATAATCGTTTGTAAATGTTCCAAGTGATTTGGCAACAAAATATAATCGTTGCCAATTTACAAACCAACTATTTTTTCTTGATTTTAATTTATTGAATATATTATTATTATTATTATTATTATTATTATTATTATTATTATTATTATTATTATTATTATTATTATTATTATTATTATTATTATTATTATAAAATAAAATATGATAAAAAAAATATTATTTGTTTATATAACTATATTAAACATTTTTTCTTGTCTATTTAGTTTTTATAAATTTATTTTCAGCCAATTTGCAGAATATAATGTTGCCCCAGCGGTCTGAAAGGGCTCTAACTTCAAATTAACCAGTGTTCAATTCCTACAATTGTCATATTTTCATATATTTAACATTTATCAGCCCGTTGGGCCGGTCGTGAGTTCGACCCAACTATTCAAATTCTGAAGTAGCGCTCGGTGGTCCAATGGATGTGGGTCCGGCTTGGCTCGGTGGTCCAATGGATGTGGGTCGGGTTGGCGGACGTGGGTCCGACTTCGATAAAAATCCGGACCATAATTTTGCAATGAAATAAATTCGCTGGCAACGAAAATAAATTCGTTGTGTATAATATTGGCGACGAAAATAAATTCGTTGTGTATACATAATACATTGGCAACGATATATAATTGCCAACAAAATATATTCATTGTGCATTCTAAATGTATAGGCAACGAAAAATATTTGTCAACGACATGAATTCGTTGCGCAAACTAAATGTATTGGCAACAACTTTTAATTTGTTGCCCCGAACTTTCCGTAACAAATAAAAAACAACGAAGCTAGCAACGATTTATTTTCGTTGCGAATGGAATAAGCAACGAAATTATATACTTTCCTCAACGAAATTCGTTGTAGCCAAATGCGAACTTTCTTGTAGTGTGAAGAAGAACATTTGTTGTGTTATGAGAGAGAGACATGAGTCAAAGATTAGGGAAAAATGAGGAGTAGAGTTTTTTTTTAGCTATGTACTTTTATTTATTTCACCGAAATATCAAAAATTAAATATGGAAATTGATTAGTCAGTCAAAACAGAAAGAGAGGTAAAAAAAAGGGAGAGGTCGGTTCATCGAGTAATATCAACCAACTGATTTTTCAACAAATTAGAAACTATACAAGACCCAACTATATATGGGTCGCTTAAAATAACCGGCCCGACAGAACGAGTCGGTTGGTGGGCAATTATCGAATGTAATTAAGTTTAGAAGAAGTCCTGTTAATAAGATACACTGCACTACACTGAGAATGCAATCAGTCTACAAAGCAATAGGAACCTTTCATTTAAAATAAATGCAAGTCTTCTTTGTTTAGCAAGAGGACAAATGTAACGTATATAAGAAGTCGAATAACGAGTGAATAAGCGGAAACGATTTACTAACTGATACCATATTATACGATCAAAAACATAAGAGAGAGAACTCCTTTGATAGATGAATTAATTGAAGCTTTATTATTGAATTACTGAGTTGTGAAAAAGTGCATATAAAATACATCAGTTGAATATGTTTATATAACTAACTAATCTAACTAACTCTTGATATATGTAGTCTAATATTTATAAAGTGCACATATGCATAAACACAGTTCTGAAAGAACACGTTTTTATAAGTAAGTAGTATAAAAACGTTTATAATTTTTCTTCTAGTGTAAATAATCCTATAAGTGTGATGTGAATAACGTTATAAAAACGTTATATTGTCTGTTATAATTAGGGGTGCAAGTTGGAACGGAAATTTCCGCCGGTTCCGATCCGAAAAGTTCCGGTTTTGGAACAATTTTTTTGATTCCGACTTCTGAAATTCCGATTCCGAATTTTCTTGTTTTGGATTGGAATTGGAATTTCCGGTCCGATTTAATTTCTGAAATTACTTCCGAAAAATTCCGATTTTTTTCTAAGAAATACACCTATAAACAATATATATAATATAATACTTATTTTAAGGGTTTTGTTTTTTTTTTTTTTTTAAACAGTAATTTGCTTTAAGTTTTGTTTAAGGATTTTGACATATTGAATTGTTAGAAGTTTTATTGGATCATGATGTAGTTTATCTTTATTTATTTTTTTGAATTGAAATTTAGTATTAGCTATTAAATTTACTTTTATGACGTGGATGTTCTTATTTTTTGGAAAATTATGAAATTTTCAGAAAATTTCCGCCAAGTTTTGAAATTTTAAAACTTATCTAATTTCTGAAATTCCGAAATTTCCAGACCATTTGGAATTGGAATGAATTTTTAGATTCCGTCAATTTTAGAATTGGAATTGAAATTGATTTTATCCTTCCGAGTATTTTTTTTTTTTAATTTTCCGGAAAGGCAATTCTGATCCGATCGATCCGACTTTCGCCCCTTGTTATAATTCGTATATATCACATCTGATGATGAGGTGGTGAAATGTAATCTCACGGTTTAATCATGAAATAAATTTTGTACTTTTGTAAGTTCTTTCCTCTTTTCTTCTTTGATTCCGGAAAAGATTAAGGTTATATTTGATAAAATTAAGCACTGAACACTAAATGCTAAATAAGTATTGGCATGATTAAGAATAATGTCTGAATGTTGAATGTTGAACCAAAATGTTTGTTTGATAATTAAGATCTGAATGATATGATTTTACAATGTTAGCCCTACAATTAAATTTTAGTTACTAATTGGATTATTGGTGGCATTTAGTGGCATCTAAATAACTTTTTATATTGAAAAATCATAAAAGGACAAATCTTTAGTCACTATAAAATAATCAATCAAAATAAATATATATCACCTATGCCAAAACAATTTAAAAAAAAATAATACATTACAAATTATAAGCCAAAAGAAATCCCATATTGAAGTTTCATCTGCAAAACAAAATCATTATTTGAAACAGTTAGGCTAAGTACTCCCTCTGTTCCACAATAACTGTCTCTTTTTAAAATTATTTTTGTTCCATGTTATCTGTCACTTTACATTTCCAACACTGCATTAATTGTGTAATTATCAATTTTACCCTTATTAACTATCTCCAACATTCTCTCACATTAATTATTGGCAAGGGCATTTTAGTATAAGAACATATATTTTTCTAAAATTAAGCAACATTTATTGAGATCCTTAATCCTTGTGCACAAGCTAAAAACGACAATTATAAAGTAACGGAGGGAGTATTAAGGACACTTTAATAATAAACACATCAATGATATTTATTATAAAATGTTCAGATAATAATTTTTTTACAAAAAAGTCCACACATAGTCTAGAGGTTTGGTAAAGACTAAAATAGTCCCTCATATTATTAATATCCTCAAATTTCATCATTTAATTTAATCTAACATCAATTTGACCCCAAATTTCATAATTATATAATTTTGACCTAAAACACATTTTTATGGACAATTACCGCCGTTGACCGCCGGTCTCCAGCGTTGATTTTTTTAATCCTAATTTTTCCGCCACCGGTTTCCGACGTTGACTTTTTCGATTTTTTTTCCTTTTCTTTAACATGTTTTTGCCCCACGTTTAAACAACAATATTGCTGTGATTGACAATAATATTAACTATATTACTGTTAAACACAGTAAAATTAACTATACTACAGTTTAACACAATAATATTAACACAACAAAATATATTATTATTGTGTAATAGAGTAAAATTAATATGTTGACCGTTCAACAAAGGTAAACATAATGAAAAGCCAAAAGAATTAATATTACGGTGAGTGACAATAATATTACTATAACAACAGTAATATTACCGTCAACAACAGTAATATTATTATGTTTACAACAATATTACAATAATATGTAGTAATATTATTACCTTACTCTGTGAGTAACTCAAACAAAACAAAAAAACTCAAAAAAATAATAATATTCATGTGGTTGACAGTAATACTATTGTGTTTGTTGACAGTAATATAATTATGTTGGCTTGTCAAAAAATCAAACAAAATTAAAAAAAAAATAACAAAAAAAATAATAATATTGTCATTGACTCTAATTGTACAGTCAAGTAATTGTACTGTCAACGGGCAGTAAAGTTACATAAATGTATTGTCAACTACAGTACAATTACGTTAATGTACTGTCAGTGACAGTATAATTACGTTAATTTACTGTCAGTGACAGTATAATTACCGTTAATGACAGCACAATTACGGTTAACGTTTAGCGGCGGACGTATAAAAAGAAAAAAAAAAAAAAAAAAAAAAAAAAAAAGTCAACGATTGGATTTTGGTGGTAAAAATTGATTAAATTGGGGTTACAATTAAGAATTGGGTGTATAGGGTTGGAGGTAATTTTGTCATATACTTGAATTTTTCTATTATTTATAATAAATTTTAAAGGGATTGGCTTATTGGTGAAAGAGATATAACCCCTAAACCTAGAATAATAAAGATGGTTGGTTGGGTACTTATGCACAAAAACTCAAATCTTTAAAGTTTCGTCTACTCTCTCTTTATCTCGAATCCCAATGCAATGTTTTGAAAACCGGACCGGACCGGCCGGTCCGACCGGTTTCACCGCGAACCGCCGCCATATCCAGTCCGGTTAGTAGGGAAAACCCAAAACCTCCAAAAAACTGGGTCAACCACCAAAATCCGGGTTCGACCGATAAGAACCGGAAAACCCGGAAACCGGTTCAAGAACCGGATTTTAGCTATAAAAAAATTTCATGGTCGGATCTGCGTCTATGATGGTTGTGGGTGAGTTGACCTTACCGGAAACGGCTGTGGGTGAATGGATCTAATCGGATTTGGGGCAAATGTGACTGAAGAAAAGAAAGGAGGAGGTGAAAATGAAAATAAAGAAAAATATGAAAAAAAAAAAAAAAAAAAAAAAAAAAAAAAGTGGATAAAAATCTCTGTATGTGTAGAAAATAAAAGAACAAAGAACAAATAGAGAGAGAAGAAGGAAGGGAAGAAGAGCAGGGCATATCAGTTTGGACACGGGAGACATGCGTGAAGAGGAAAAAGCATATGGAAGAAAGAAGAAAGAAGAGAGAGGAGATGAGAGAGAGAAAGTGAGTGAAAAATGTAATTTTAAATTATTTTTTTATAAAAAAAGTGAGTCAGTGGAAATATACAAAATATATAGATAATATTATATTTATGGTACTTAATTAATAAAATAATCATCTAAAAGAAGTTTTTTAAAAACCCGGTTGGGCCCCGGTTGAACCGGTCCAACCGTGATCCAGTAACTTGGCCGGGTCGATGTCCGATCCGATTTTCAAAACATTATCCCAACGTATATTAATTTGTGTGTTTATTATTATGTAAGAAAATGGGTTCTCCCGCCATATTTATAGCATGTGCTCCAATTTGGTGAAAAATATTTCATGCTGATGGTAATGAGAGAAGAAAGATAGGTGGTTGTACTTCCAACTATAACGACCTACTTGTTCTTCCTATTTTTGGCTAGAAAATATCAGTGTTCTAAAAATCAGCCGAGGCGGCCGATTAATCGGTCTCCGAGGCGGAGGCGGTCCAAAACCTTTACGATTTTAGTGTAAAGGTTTGAAAAATCGGTTTTTTGCCTGTGAGGCGGTTTTAGGCGGTCTGAGGCGGTCAAACCTTTAAGGCGGGTCAAACTCGGTGGCAAAAATCGGTAAAAAATCGGTTTTTTTTTTTTTTTTTTTTTTTTTTTTTTATAATTCAAAATAAAAGTTGGGATTTTAATAAAAGAAAATATGAGTTTATGCCTTATTTTGTTTATGTTAATTGTTATTGTTAAAGAACTAATGATGTATGCCAGAAATGTTCAAGAATAAATGTAAATTCAAAAAAAATGTTTTTTTATTTATATTTTATAAGGATATTTATGTATTATGATCTTATAATTATTAAACTTTTATTATGTTATTAAGAATATATACATGATGGAGATATAACTATGTTTAAATATCTTTTTATATATGTTTCGAGTATTTATAAATAATATCTAGAGATATATTATATTAAATTTTAAAAACCGATTTATTTCCGATTTATTACCGATTAATCACCGCCGCACCGATTAATCGTGAATCGGTGCCTGACCGACTCGGACCCGATTACCGCTTTTTACAACCTTGGAAAATATACATTTCAATTATAATTTCAATTAAAGAATACGTTCCATTTGACATTCACCCATACGTTCCAATTTAAGAATACAATGCTAAGGCATCTTCCACCCATCTCTATTTCCTATATTTTTCATCTAATTCAGGTGTTTTTAACATCCCAACTTAAATCACTAAATCAGCATTACACCTCAAATTATGGTGACATAGTTTTAGTCTCCCATTGTGGTCAAATCACATATCACCATATTACCAAATCCTATATTTTCACTAATTTGTTTTAGTGAAGAAATTTGCAACTCCCACCCTACCACCATTTTACCTTTATTTTCACCAAATCCTATTTTTTCTATCAAATATAGAAATTAAAATAGGATTTGGTGTAATTAACACCATTTTATAATTAGCATATAAAATTATTATATTAACTAATTTCATGTAATTACCAATTTATAAACATATTTATAGAAAATATATTAGTATTAATTAATGAATTAGTGTTCAAAAGATAAATACATTATTTATTATTATTATTATTATTATTATTATTATTATTATTATTATTATTATTATTATTATTATTATTATTATTATTATTATTATTATTATTATTATTATTATTATTATTATTATTATTATTATTATTATTATTATTATTATTATTATTATTATTATTATTAAATAAATATAAATATGTTTGGCTCTAGTAAGGGGTACTCTTTCCTTGTTAGGCCAAACAAAGTTTTGATGAGGCCCATTTGACCTTCAAAATTATCAATCCAATAATTTGTTTTGGCCAAAACAATGTTAATGGTTTTTTTTTTTAAATCGTGTTGTAATATTTTTATGCATTTAGTTATGAAATTATTGTTTATGTGTGGTTTTATTATATGTATAATAATTTATGTCGATTTTCATTCATGTTTCAATAGTTTTTTAAAATTTAATATAATTCTAAGATTATATAATCAATAAAATTATTACTTATAATCGGATCTATAATCAATATTTTTAAAATTAAAATAGACTAAAATTATGATTAACATTAAATTTATAATTTTGTGATATATTTTATGAAATACCATGGGAGATCAAACCAAATGCTATTCTCTATAAATAGGAAAATAGTGAAATGTTATTATTTTATTGTTTAGTGTAAAATTTGATGGAATTGGTGGGAGACCAAATACACTATTTCTTCATCAAAAGTAGTTAAATTATAGAATGGTGTGCTAAGGGTGGGAGATAAACCCATTTTTTCACCAGCTAAAATAGGATTTGGTGAAAAAATGGTGAGTAGGGTGGAAGGTGCTCTAAGTAGAGTTTTGATTTCAATGTTTTCACTTTTCAGAATATAGGATTCCCAATATATAAATTAATTAAAGGGTTTTTGTGCATATAAGTCCCTAACCAAACATTTTTATTGTTCTAGCCTCTAGGTTTTGGTATATAGGAATGGGCAAGGAATGGAATACGTATTCCCAATCTCATTCCAAAACACATGTTTGGTATGTTTTGGGAATGGGAATACCCATTCCTACCGGAATGGTCATACCCAAAATTATAGGATTAGGGATTCCTCCACTCCCCCATGGTTTTACTTATTCCCAATCCTATGGGAATAAAAAATTATTTTCTTTAGACAAAATTATCCTTATTTTAATACTTTTTATTTACAAAATTATCACGTAGATTCCATATTACTTAAACCTAATTAATCAATTCTTCCATCAATTTAAAAAATAATAAATTTAAATAAGTATTTAAATAACTTCTATTGTTATTAATCATCACTGTTATTTTTCTTATGATTGGTGTGTTTCATTATTAGTTGTGTTCTACATGTCCTTTTTGTACTCAGTATTTTTTTTTTCTCCAGTTAAAAATTTTATCAAAAAATAACATATTATGAAGAGTAATTGAATTGTAAAAAAACGTTTAATCACAAAAAAATTAAAAATAATAAATTTAAAAATCAAGGTAATAAATAAAAAAATTGCTACAAAATTTTTTTAGTTAAAGGATAATTTGGTCATTAAAATATTTTATTTCATTCCAATACATTTTATTTAAGTTACCAATCATAAGATTGAAACAAGGTAAGGGATTAGATTTCATTCCTTTTTTATTCCTTGTTTATACCAAACATAGGAGAGGGAACAATATTATCATTTCTTTTCCATCATTATTCCATTCCAATGCTTATTTCATTCTTATCTTATTCCTTTCCTGCATACCAATTGTTACAAATAAAGGAAACATTCATGTATATGTCAATATTACCCTCAACCCTTTATATCCAATTCTTATTAGTAACCCCAATTTAATCAATTTTGTCCACAAATATCCAATTTTGACCACAAAAATTCAATTTTGACGTTTTTTTTTTCAAAAACTTTTTTTTTCGCCGTCGGATTCCGGCGTTGACCCGTGGTCAAAGACGATCTTCGGCGTTGACTTTTTTAAGTGTTATTTTTTTTTATTTTTTTTACGTCCGCCGCTAAACGTTGACCGTAATTGTGCTGTCACTGACAGTAAATTAACGTAATTATACTATCAATGACAGTTAATTAACGTAATTGTACTGCCGTTGACAGTAAATTAACGTAATATTATTATTTTTTATTTTGTTTGATTTGTTAACAAGTCAACGTAATTATATTACTGTCGTTGACAGTAAAATAACTATAACCACAATAATATTACTGTCAATAACATCAATATTATTATTTTTTTGGGTTTGTTGTTTTGTTTGAGTTATTCACGGAGTAACGTAATAATATTACTGTCTATTATTGTAATATTACTGTAAACACAATAATATTACTGTGGTTGACGGTAATATTACTGTTGTTATAGTAATATTGCTGTCAACCACATCAATATTATTATTGTTTTGTTTTGGATTTTTTTGTTTGTTTGAGTTATTCACGGAGTAACGTGATAATATTACTGTCTATTATTGTAATATTACTGTGGTTGACGGTAATATTACTGTTGTTATAGTAATATTACTGTCACTCAAAGTAATATTAATTCTTTTGGCTTTTTATTATGTTTACATTTGTTGAACGGTCAACATAGTAATATTATTACACAATAATAATGAGTTTTGTTGTGTTAATATTACTGTGCTAGAGATTAATATAGCAATATTATTGTGTTAAACTGTAGTATAGTTAATTTTACTGTGGTTAACAGTAATATAGTTAATATTACTGTCAATCACAGCAATATTGATGTTTGAACAAAAAAAAAAAAGGTTACAGAAAAAAAAATCGAAAAAGTCAACGTCACGGACCGGCGTTGCCGGTCAAAGGCGGAAACCGGTGGCGGAAAAATTAGGAGAAAAAAAAAAAAAAAAAAGTCAACGTCGTAGACCGGTGGTCAACGGCGGTGACAGACAAATTTCTCTGTAAAAATGTGGTTTGGGTCAAAATTGAATAATCTGTGACATTTTGGGTCAAATTGAGGTTAAATTAAATTAAGTATGAAATTGGAACATATTAAAGTATGAGGGGCTATTTAGTCTTTTACAAAAATCTGGACCATGTATGGACTTATTTGTAAATAAATTTATTGTTTGGATCTCTTTATGAATAAGTACCCATTGACGGGCTTATTTGTAAAGATCCCATTAATTAATACCAATAATGAACTAATCAAATAATTATGAATTAGAATCAATTCAACACATGAATTATTATTTTTCATTTAGGGACTCAGACTAGTAATAATATAATATACACAAGTGTGAATCATCTGGTCGGAAAAGTCAGAAAAATAAATTATATATTAAACAAATCATCCAATTAAATTAGAATCTAAACAACATGTGAATCCCATTTTAGCTTCCAACTTTCATTGGGTCCCTTTGGTTTTCCAACATTTAATTATTATTTATTTCATAATTACATTTCCAGCTGTCTGTTTATTTCCAAAGGCCAAAATTTCATGGCAGATAAGATTGGAACTAGTTGCATGGTAATAAAACCATATAATACAACATATATATCCAGAAATTATTAATGGATGTTGATACAATCGTTAGGTAGGGTCAAATAATCCTTGTGAACATTAGAATTTATATATATATATATATATATATATATATATGAATAAACTGCAAAAACTACCCCTGTATAATCTCGAAATAGCAAAAACCCCCCTGTGATAAATAAACTAGCAAAAACCTCCCCTGTGAAATTATTTAAATAGCAAAAACCCCCCTATGGAACTATTTGAAGGTTGACTTGATATAAAAAGACACAAATACCCCTGGAGTCTTGCAATTAATAAATTCTTATATCTTATAATTATTTTAATTATTTTATTTAAAAAATAATCAATTTAGTTGTTTACTATTTTTTTTAATTTCTAAACAAACAAATTAAAAAGAAGAAATATACATACAATATGTATATATATAAATACATTTTGAGGGACAATTTTGTCATTTCAAGTCTAAAAAATCAGCTAGGGGGGATTATGCCTTTGACTAAATTTCACAGGGGGGTTTTTGCTAGTTTATTTATCACAGGGGGGTTTTCGCTATTTCGAGATAACACAGGGGTAGTATTTGCAGTTTATTCATATATATATATATATATATATATATATATATATATATATATATATATATATTAGGGTCGTGCATGGATCGGTTTTAACCATCAATCGACTCATTTAAGTTGGGTCGATAATGCCAATCAACCCATGTGTAGTTGGGTCGATAATGGTTTTTAATATGCTAAAAAGTTGGTTAATCGGGTAATATCGACCAACCAACTTTATTTATTAATTTAATATTTGTTAATCTTATTTAAAGTATTTAATATTTTTTATTTCAAATTTCTATTTTATATCACATTTATTAAATTGTCTAATATTGATCAAAATCCTAAAAGCAATAAATATAACCTAATTATCTAATATGAACTATTTTAATTTTAAGACATATAGCTTATAATATTTGGACGATTATTAATTGTTGAATAATTTATGTTTAATTGCAATACATATGATCCGTAATGTTTTGAATTTTGTATTCGAATATTATTGAACTAGTCATATTTAATTGGAAAAAAAAAATAGTACTGTTGTAACAACTAAAAATATTAGAAAATATTTTTGATGAATGACGCATCAACCGACCCACTAAATTGGTTATCAACCACCCACCTAACCCATGTCAATTGGGTCGATAATGCTTTTGTTGGATAGGTTGGGTTGGTTTTATGGCCAGTTTTTAACCAACCCAACCAACGCACAACCTGTATCTACCCGAAACCCGAATGTTCGGTAGAATTTTATTTGAGCTGAATATAACTAACTATGAGCCGGGCCAAGTTTGTGTCATTTTTATTAGACCTGAATCATTTATAAGCCGAATTTGAGCCTACTGTATCTCAACCTGAATAAGACCCGACGATTAAGTTAATAATTAAATAAACAATATATTTATTATTTTAGGCTTAACATCTAGAAAAGTGTTAGGAGTACATTTAGAATCCCTTCTATTTGTTTTATATTTCTTCATTTTGGACTCCGGTGCATTTTTTGTCATACTAGCTAATTACTCAAGGATTAAACTTTTGCAACGTTAAACTTCATTTGTTTCAAAGAACAAACTATAGTTTTCATTTTATAACGTGACTATAGTTTTTGGCTTTTTTTTTTTACTCTTCATGAATATTCTAGGTTTTCCTCTTCGGTTGTGAAGGTTTTTTTTGTTTTTGAACACGTTCGACTGCAAAGTTGTACAATATGTAATTGTTCGATATAAGTGCAGTATAAACCCAAAGCCCAAAAAAATACACGAGATATTGAGCCTGTACTAACAAGACCCGATAATTTATGAGATTGATCATATAGTAATAATATCTGATGGTATATGAGCTTGAGTCAACCCAAGCTCAACTCACATGTACCGGCCGCCAGCATATTGATTATGATTTATCACTTATCCAAGTACAATTGCCACCAAATATCCTAATCACCAAACGAACTAAACATTTTTTGATGTGAATCAATTTAGTTGACTATTATTCCATGTTGTGCTGCATTTGCCCCCAATATATAAATGACTACCTTAATTATTTACAAAAATAATAATAATACACGAGGAAATTAATTAGTGTTTGATTAGATCCTATCATATTCACTATTCACCAATCAATTATATATTGCCAGCTCATATCCTAGTCAGCAAAAGGTGATAGAAATTTTTTTCATAGCAAAATCAATTTAGTTGACTACTATTTTTGCTGCATTACCCCTTCACTATATATAAACGACCTCCCCATAGGCCTATAACATGAAAAAAAAATTACAATTCCACTCAAAAATAGAAATGGCTCTCAAATTTACAATAATATCCTCTATCATATTACTTGAAATCTTAAAGGCTCAATCAGCCAATAAACTCCCGCCATTCTCGTGCGACTCAGCCGTCACATCGACAAAGTCGTTCCCGTTCTGCAACTCCGATTTGCCGATACACGAGCGGGCCCGCGACTTGATATCCCGACTCTCGTTGGACGAGAAAATCTCGCAGCTGGTCAACAAGGCGTCGGCCGTTCCGCGGTTGGGGATACCGTACTACCAGTGGTGGTCAGAGTCTCTGCATGGCATCGCGGGGTCCACAACAGCGGACTCCGGCGTAACGTTCGACGAGACTATCAAGTCGGCGACTAGTTTTCCTCAAGTCATACTCACCGCATCTACATTTGACGAGAATCTTTGGTATCGAATTGCCAAGGTAAATTAATTAATTAGTCCATAAATAACATGACTATTTTTTATTTATTTTCTTTAATTTTTTATTTGGGTATATTTGAAGTGACGTGTTATTGGGATTTACTTAAATAACATGTGGGTTGCCACGTCACTGCTGGTTATATTACTATTATAATTAATTGTCAGCTCAGCTGATGTATGTAGTTACAATAACTGCTGTGGTAACTGCTTTTAAACTGCCACTTGACTTATGATTTATATGATATGACAACATAAGCTACTTGAATTTTTAATTTTAATTGCGTATTACATACTTATCTAACTCTTTGACCTTTCTCCCGCAATTAGATTAATCTTTCTCCATATATATTTATGTTTTGTTTAACTAAATAATGGACTTTTCCATATATATTTATGTTTTGTTTAACTAAATAATGGACTTTGTTTTGTGTTTAGTTAACTTATAAGATGCTAAAAGAAGTTTATAAGATATTTCGGACTTTATAAATTCTTCTAAAATGTTTGGTAATTTTCAAAAGAAAAATTTAATTTTTTTTAAAATAAGCTGTTGGAGAGTAAATAAGATTTTTTTTAGAAAGTACCTCTACCGCATATTTTTATTTAAGATCTTATAATGAGTAAAAATATCTTAAAATATCGTTATCCAAACACTTTAAAAATTTAGTTTTAAAAATAAGATGTAACAGCTTATCGGCTCTTAAAACATCTTATCAGATGTAAGAGTTTATCAGCTGCTTAAAATAAGCTTAGCCAAACGGGTCATAATTGGACTTTGTTTGATGTATGGTACCCAATAACTTGGCGGATCGACCCGTAAATATTATGTTATCATGTCTTATCTTGCCTTCTACGCATATTTTTATTGGATCTTTAAATATCCAATAAATATAGTTGGGTTTCATAAAATTATTTAGTTTTATCTTGGCAACCAAACGAGACCTTACAATATATAATTATTAGAGTGGGTTGGAGTCCAACCTAAGCAGAGGGTGGATCCGCCACCGGCTGTCTCTAACGCCGTAAGCACCGTATGGTAATTCAAAAAATTCTTGTTCGACCCGTGGTTGTTAGATTATATTGGCGAATATTCACTATTGAGCTATGTGTTCTTTATTCGTCGATTTTCGAATAATTTTGTTAGCTAACACATATAAGTATGCATTTGAAGGTGATGGGCAAAGAAGCTAGAGCTATATACAATGAAGGACATGCAGTAGGCATGACATTTTGGTCGCCAAACGTCAACATTTTCCGAGATCCGAGGTGGGGAAGGGGACAAGAGACACCTGGCGAAGACCCTTTTCTTACAAGTAAATACGCTGTCTCGTTCGTTCGAGGAATCCAAGGCGACAGTTTAGAAGGGGGTGACCTCAGAGACGGCCATCTTCAAGCCTCTGCATGCTGCAAACATCTCACCGCCTATGATTTGGAGAGTTGGAACGGAAATAGTCGTTTCACATTCGACGCTCTTGTATGAATTTCTCTCCAACACTACGTTACATTACGACAAATGTTTAGAATAAATGATTTTTTTTTTCTAAAGAAAAAAATGTGTTAATTGTTTTGTATAGGTGACGAAGCAGGATATGTCGGATACATTCCAACCATCTTTTAAAAGTTGTGTGAAAGACGGTCGAGCGAGTGGGGTTATGTGTGCTTATAATTCCGTCAACGGTGTTCCAAATTGTGTTGATTATGATCTACTAACGAAAACCGTTCGCGGGGAATGGGGATTCCAAGGGTACATAGCATCAGACGATCATGCGGTCCCACATCTATATGAGATGCAAAATTACTCCAAATCACATGAAGACGCTGTGGCAGATGTTCTCAAAGCAGGTAACTTAGCGTATAAACAATTGATCGACTTAATTTAAACAAAATAAATTCTAATGACATTTTTTTTTATCAAACTAAAAAAAAATAGGCATGGATGTCGAATGCGGCGACTATCTGGCGAATCACACAAAATCAGCAATCCAAATGGGGAAAGTGAGTGAATTTGATATAGACAGAGCCCTTCATAACCTCTTCACCGTGAGGATGAGATTAGGACTTTTCAACGGCAATCCAAATCAACTTCCGTACGGAAACCTTAGCCGTAACGACATATGTACTCACGAGCATCAAGATTTGGCACTTGAAGTTGCACGCGATGGGATTGTCCTTTTAAAGAACTCGGCAAATCTCCTTCCACTGTCAAAGTCGAAAACAATGTCTCTTGCAGTAATAGGCCCCAATGCAAATGTCTCGGGAACACTCTTAGGAAGCTACGCGGGGCCCCCGTGCAAGACAATTACTCCACTACAAGGACTAATGAATTATGTCAGGAAAACCGAATTCCATCAGGGTTGCGAAACCGTGAATTGCACCTCAATTGCCTCACGAGAAACGATGAGACTTGCCAGATCAGCAGATTACGTTGTACTCGTAATGGGAATCAATCAAGATTTTGAGCGCGAAGATTTGGATCGAGAAGACTTGGTACTTCCAGGTCAGCAACAGAGTCTTATCATGAGTGTTGCAAAGGCAGCTAAAAATCCGGTTATATTGGTATTGCTTTGTGGAGGCCCTGTTGATGTTTCGTTCGCGAAACATAATCCCAAAATTGGGAGTATTTTGTGGACCGGATATCCCGGTGAAGCTGGCGGAAAAGCTATTGCAGAGATCATATTTGGTGACCACAATCCAGGTATATTTCTTCAAAAAATAATTCTTATGATTCCGATTTACAAATATATGTTACTAGCAATTTTTTTTATGTTGTTTTTTTTTTTTTTTTCAGGAGGAAGGCTGCCGATGACTTGGTATCCGAAAGATTTCATCAAAATACCGATGACAGATATGAGAATGAGGTCCGATCCATTATCCGGCTACCCGGGACGAACATACAGATTTTATCAAGGCGAAAAAGTTTACGAGTTCGGCTATGGTCTTAGCTACTCAAATTATTCATACAAATTTGTTAACGTTGGCAAAAACAATCTCAATGTCAAGAGATTATCGAACGCAATGAGGCTTAAAAGACCGTACGAAATTCCAGTTTCGGATATCGGCTTCGAAAAATGCGAGAACGCAAAGTTTTCGGTTAATGTTAGCGTAGAAAATGAAGGGGAGATGGCCGGTAAGAACTCGGTTCTGCTATTTGTAAGGCGCGACGAAGCCGTTAAGGGTAGTCCAGTGAAACAGTTGGTCGGATTTCAGACAGTGAAATTAAACGCAAAAGAGAAGGCTAATGTTGAATTTGAAATAAATCCATGCGAGCATTTTAGTAGTGCTAGTGAAGATGGAACGTTGGTAATTCAATCAGGGACTCATCACTTAATTGTCGGAGATCAAGAGTATCCTATTCTGCCAGCACAAATATTTGACAACAGCTGGCACTTCTTTTGAATTGTTCAATTTAATTATTTGTAATATAAGATTATCTTTCACCAAATTGTTTCAATTGTTTTATTTTTGTGGGTAGTTGAATTGTTCTAGTATATGAAAGTAAATTTGTAGATAGTTTGTATCCAGGGGTTATCTGTTGGACTAGTATATTTAAAATCATTGCTTTCATTATAGATTTTTATTTATAAATTGTGATTTGTTACATTATTTGATTGGACAAGTTGTTGATTCTTATAAATAATTGTTCACAATCTACATGTAATTCGACATACCAACCAATATAATATGATTGTAGCCCAATAATTTAGTAAATCTATCTTAACTATATTAAAGGAAGTAGCGTGATGCCTATATTAATCCATATTTTATTCAATTTGGTTTTTGATTGACCCACTCTTCAATTGTCTCGAATAATATTGATCGAACAAATTATCAGATCGAAAGCTCCTATAAAAAAAGATAGATGTAGTTGCGTGTCTTCTATAGTAAATAATTCTAAGGTGTGCTTATGCGCATGGATTGCAAAAGCATATTTCACTGTACGTGTTGAGTTCAAATATGAATATTTCATGCAAAGTGGAAATAAATACTATACAATCGACAATTGTATCGTTCACAATCAATTTTGAGAATTTCCTTTTAATTCGGTCGGAATGGGTCTTGCATGGTGGTGGCTCGTTTTCGAAGTTGAAATGGGGGTATTTTGGGAATTTGCATGTGGCTTGTTCTCTTTAGCAAAGTTGAGAAATGATTCTTGTTGGGTGCATGGCATTTGAGTTAATATTGTTAGTTTTATTTTATTTAATGGCCCATTAACCTTTGAATTTAATTAATTAATTGCGGATAATTCAATTTTTGAATTAATGCTGATTTTATAGTAATTGATTGTAACGTATGATGGCAATAAAAGACCATGATGGGTGGGATTTGTCTTATGCCATTACAAAGAATCGTGACCCTCTTCTCTCGTCTATAAAAGAATCCACAACTCTTCTCCTCAATATCAGACGCAATTTGAGAAGTCCATCAATTACAGAACACTAGTGAGTTGTGATATTAGAGAGATAGAGAGAAGAAGTTCTTGTTTTAATATAAAAATAATTATTGTATAAAATGAAAAGGTTAATGTATTTTTATGTAAAATGAGAAATATAATATATTATTGTGTTTTGTCTATTTTACCGCACATATATTTAAAAAAAAATTAATTTTGAATTTCAACTTTAGAGAAATGTTTTTTTTAGATTTTTCTAAAAGAATAAAAAAAGATAAAGACTTTGAATCTTAAAACAACTAAAGTTCGATAATAGCTATAATATAATATATTATATAGAAAATAGTAATATAATAATCATAATTAATGATAATGTTAAAGATTTTCAAATTGATTTTTAAAATCGAATAAATTGTCAATCGTACAATAACTCGTATTTTATACCTTTTGTGCTGTAAAATTAAAAACAAAACACAATAATATATTATATTTCTCATTTTACAAAAAAAATACATTAAGCTTTTCATTTAATAGAATAATTATTTTTAAATTATACAACAAGAATTTTTGACTTGATAGGGGTAATTTAGTCTTTCCTGTTTTCATTCAAGGGGGTTATGTGCTAATTTCATACCATAAGGGGGTTATGTGCAAAATTTCAAAACCACAAGGGGGTTATGTGCCTAATTTCATACCATAAGGGGGTCATGTGCAAAATGTCAAAACCACAAGGGGGTTATGTGCCTAAATTCATACCATAAGGGGGTCATGTGCAAAATGTCCAAACCACAAGGGGGTTAAGTGCTATTTACCCTTAAAAAAATGAGGGTTTAATATGGTACATCCAAGGTTGTAAAAAGCGGTAATCGGGTCGGAGGCGGTCAGGGACCGACTCACGATTAATCGGTGTGGCGGTGATTAATCGGTTATAAAAAGGAAATAAATCGGTTTTTAAAATTTAATATAATATATTTCTAGATTTTATTTATAAATACTCAAAACATAGATAAAAAATATTTAAACATAGTTATATCTCCATCATGTATATATTCTATTAACATAATAAAAATTTAATAATAATAAGATCATAATACATAAATATTCTTATAAAATATAAATAAAAAGACAATTGTTTTTGAATTTACATACATTCTTGGCATACATCATTAGTTATTTAACAATAATAATTAACATAAACAAAATAAAGCTTAAATTCATATTTTTTTTTATGAAAATCCCCACTTTTATTTTGATTTATAAAAAAATAAAAAAAATAAAAAAAACCCATTTTTTGCCGATTTTTGCAACCGAAGTTTGACCCGCCTTAAAGGTTTGACCGCCTCGGACCGCCTCAGACCGTCTCGGACCGCCTCGAACCGCCTCAAACCGCCTCACAGGCAAAAAACTGATTTTTCAAACATTTACACTAAAACCGTAAAGGTTTTGGACCGCCTCCGCCTCGGCGACCGATTAATCAGCCGCCTCGGCCGATTTTTAGAACACTGGGTAGAGCTATGGAATATGTATGTATGGCCAAATGCATATTTGTGTGTATTTTATCACTCAATTATATGCAATTTATTAATACTCATATATTTTATGATTATTTTGCATTATTAAATTATAACTCAAATAAAAAACGAGAATATTATTAG
Source organism: Erythranthe guttata (assembly GCF_000504015.1). The sequence continues at coordinate 1,035,533 of NW_012194833.1, forward strand.
TTTTATATTTATGAAATTTACTAATCTTGTAGTTGTTAAAGTGACCTAGATTAGTAAAATCTTATAAATATAAGAACTATATGAAGGTTTAATCATTTAGATGATATTAAAGATACTAATATTCTCAAGTTGCAGTCATAATTAAGAAATTGAGACCAATTCAAAGGATAGTCGATTTTAATTAATTATGAACTGGGTAGGGTATCATAATTTGTATTACTTAGCAATTAGAATTGTTTTCCTAAAGGTAACATGACTAATTGGCGAGTGAAATAAATTATGTAGACCCTACTTAGATGTTATAAAAGATTATTTACACCAACATAGAGTGAACAATATGTATACTATATTTTACCCAAAGGAGAACTTGTAGTGATATCGATAGTTCATCTTATTTGACTCAAGGTCTTATGTGAGCATCCTTTTATCTTTACCTTATTATATTTGCCATTTGTTTTATTTCAGTTGCTATACCTACTTCATTGTACTCGTATGCTTCTTGTATTAAGACACTCAATGGGTCAAATTTCTCCGAATGGTATGAACAAATTCAATTCACCTTGGGTGTTATGGATTTGGACCTAACATTGCTTACTGAAAAACCTAGGGAAATAACGGATGCTAACAGTGAGGAAGAAGTTAGCCTAATTGAAGTCTGGACCAAGTCCAATAGGCTTAGTCTTATGCTTATTAGAATGACCGTTGCTAATAATATTGAGACTTCTCTTCCCGAGGTTGACAATGCTATGAAACTGTTAACGGCTATTAAAGAACGCTTTAAATCAGCGGACAAGTCGCTAGCATGGACACTCATGGCTGAATCGACTACCATAGAAATATGGTGGTGATAAGGGAATTCGTGAACATATCCTGAATATGAATGATAGGGCTGCCAAACTTGGAGCTCTTTGCATGAAAGTGGAAGAATCCTTCCTTGTGCAATTTATCCTTAACTCACTTCCATCAAAGTTCGGCCCATTAAAAAATCCACTATAATACTCAAAAAGACAAGTGGAATTTGAATGAGCTGACTAGTATGTGTATTCAAGAGGAAGTGAGATTAAAGCAAGAAGGAAATCACTTTGCACTGGCTGTAACTCATGGAACTATGAAGAAGAAGAAAGGGAAATTTGTAAAGAGTGGAATGAAATTCGCACCAAACAAAAGATATGAACCTGGTGAAAGTAGTCAGGGTTATGGAAAGGCTTTTTTTTGTCATCTGTTACTTTTGTAACAAAAAGGGGCACGTAAAGAAGGATTGTGAGAAACGTAAGGCTTGGTTCGAAAAGAAAGGTATTCACCTTTCTTTTGTATGTTATAAATCAAATCTTATTGAAGTTCCTTCTTACACTTGGTGGATTGATTTGATTCTGGTGCTACAACTCATATCACAAATTCATTACATGGATTCCTTACAACTCGGAAACAGGAGGAAAGTGAAAAGTACATCTATATGGGGAACCGTCTCAAATCTAAAGTGGCGTTTCTTGCCACTTATCGTCACATATTAGAGACGGGTCACAAGATGGATCTTGAAAACACTTTTTATGTACCTTCGTTTTCTAGGAATTTGGTTTCTTTGTCAAAACTGGATGTTTGTGGTGATTCTGCTTTAATTGTTGTGGAAAACTCAGTTTTATGTTTAATTCAATAATAATTGGTTCCAGTATTTTATGTGATAGTTTATATAAAGTATCTTTGAATCATGAGTTCGAACAATCATTATTAACCACTCATTTGGAAGTTGGCGTAAAGCGAAGCCTAAATAACGAAAATTCTTCTATCTTGTGGCATAAACGTTTGGGGCACATCTCCAAGGAAAGAATCGACAGATTGGTAAAAACTGGAATTTTGGAAAATCTAGACTTTACTGATTTTCAAGTTTGTGTGGATTGCATTAAGGGTAAGCAAACCAAACACAATAAAAGGGGTGCCAGAAGAGGTAAAGAGCTTCTTGAGTTAATCCATATAGATATCTGCTCACTACCTATTCCATGTTTTAGTGGAGAAAAGTATTTTATCACCTTCATTGATGATCTATCTCGTTATGGTTATCTCTATCTAATTCATGAAAAATCTCAAGTTGTTGACATGCTTGAGGTGTTTGTTACAGAAGTCGAAAGACAATTAGATAGAAAAATTAAAGTTATATGATCAGATCGGGGTGGGGAATACTATGGTAGATATGATGAGTCGGGAAAAAATCCTGGCCCATTTGCTAAATTCTTAGAAAAGCGTGGTATTTGTGCTCAATACACAATGCCTGGAACACCATAGCAGAATGGAGTTGCTGAACGTCGTAATCGTACTCTTATGGATATGGTTAGGAGTATGTTAAATAATTCAACTACACCCATTTCACTTTCGAATGAAGCCTTGAAAACCGCTATGTATATCTTAAATCGGGTTCCCAGTAAGGCAGTCCCAACAACTCCCTACGAGTTGTGGACTGGTAGGAAACCTAGTTTAAGACATTTATATGTTTGGGGTTGTCCAGCAGAGGCTAGAATATACAATCCAAATGAAAAGAAATTGGACCCTAGAACATTTTCTGGACATTTTATTGGTTATCCACTAAAGTCAAAACGGTGTAGATTTTATTGCCCTAACCATACTACAAGGATAGTTGAAACTGGAAACGCCAAATTCTTAGAGAATGGTGAAGTTAGTGGGAGTATTGAATCAAGAAAGGTAAAACTTGAGGAAATTAGGGTGGATATTTTACCATCTTATTTCCCTCAAGATAAAGTTACTCTTCAACCTATACAGCCAGCCGGTTGAAACTAATGATTCGCCACTCCATTCACCACTTCATGAAGATGTTATCATTGGCAATATTGTAGAACCACCACAACCGGTAGCTTAGAGGAAATCTCAAAGGGAAAGAAAATCTGCCATATCCGATGATTATGTCGTGTATCTACAAGAATTTGATTTTGATATTGGTATTCAAAATGATCCAGTTTCATATTCACAAGCCGTGAAAAGTAAAGATTCTAGTAAATGGATTGATGCTATGAATGAAGAGTTGAAATCAATGGACTATAATGGTGTCTGGAATCTAGTCGAATTGCCTAAGAACAGTAAGAAAGTCGGTTGTAGATGGGTCTTTAAGACCAAACGTGACTCTAAAGGGAATATCGAAAGATTTAAAGGTAGACTAGTGGCCAAAGGTTTCACTAAAAAAGAAGGCATTGATTATAGAGAAACTTTCTCTCCAGTATCTAAGAAAGACTCTCTTAAAATCGTTATGACTCTTGTAGCTCATTATGATTTGGAGTTGCACCAAATGGATGTGAAACCGCTTTTCTGAATGGGGATTTAGATGAAGATATCAATATGGACCAGCCTGAAGGATTTGCATAACAAGGAAATGAACACTTGGCTTGTAAATTAAAGAAATCCATATATGGACTTAAACAAGATTTTAGACAATGGTATATAAAATTCAATGATACCATTACATCCTTTGGATTTAAGGAAAACACTGTTGATCAGTGTATATATCTAAAGGTCAGTAGGAACAAGTTTATCTTTTTAGTCTTGTATGTGGATGATATTTTACTAGCAAGCAGTGATCTTCGTTTACTTCACGAAACCAAGAAGTTTCTTTCAAAGAATTTTAAGATGGTTGATATGGGTGAGGAAAATTATGTTATTGGGATGGAGATCTTTAGAGATCGATCTCGAGGATTGTTAGGCTTGTCTCAGAAATGATATATCAATCGAGTTCTTGAAAGATTTAATATGCAGTTTTGTTTAGCCATTAATGTTCCTATCACGAAAGGTGATAAATCAAATGAAAATCAATGTCCAAAGAATGATGTGTAAAATGAGAAAATGAAGTTGATTCCATATGCATCAGCAGTTGGAAGTCTGATGTATGCACAGACTTGTACTAGACCAGATATTAGTTATGCAATGGGTGTACTTGGTAGATATCAAAGTAATCCTGGATAGAACATTGGAAAGCAGCAAAGAAGGTTATGAGGTATCTTCAATGAACAAAGGACTACATGCTTACTTATAGGAGATCGGACCAATTGGAGTTTATTGGTTATTCAGACTCCAATTTTGCTGGTTGTTTACATAGTAGAAAGTCCACATCGGACTTTGTATTTCTACTAGCTGGTGGAGCAATCTCTTGAAAGAGTGTAAAGCAAAGTATTATTGCTTCTTCCACGATGGAGGCTGAGTTTGTAGCATGTTTTGAGGCCTCGAGTCATGCACTATGGTTGCGAAATTTTATCTTAGGGCTTAAGGCTGTTGACTCAATTGCTAAACCTTTGAAGATATATTGTGATAACACAACAGCCGTTTTCTTCTCTAAGAATGGAACGTATTCAAGTGGATCCAAACACATGGATCTTAAGTACTTGGTTGTTAAAGAAAGAGTCCATAAACAAAAGTGACAATAGAAAATTTAAGTACAACTTTTATGGTTGCTGATCCATTAACCAAGGGATTGCTTATAAATACATATGAGGAACATGTTATTAGAATGGGTCTTTTGAGAAATCCATGATTTGATGAGTTATGATTGTAATTGACACTTAATTTATTTAATCAAATGTTTTTGTTTTCATGTTTCCAATTATGTGTGCACATATTATATTTGGATTAAACATGATTTGTTCTAACAAGACAAAATTAAAGGGGCTATTATGGATTATATGTTAGAGTAGGTGACCAACAAGCCAACTTGTGGCTGTGGTCTTTCGTATTTATTATTGTAATAAACGAACCTTTATTCGTATTAATGATAAAACACCTTGGCATTCTATATCTTTGTCCCTTTGTCACAAGCATAGATATAGTCCTTACAGTTATTACAAGTACTAGTAATTGATCGTTAGGATCGTGAGATATTTACTCAAGTATTATAACTGTTAAACATGTTCCTAGTCGAAGGGTTACGCCACTAATGAGGATATCGGCCTTTCCCATTAAGACTAGCACTTAGTGTATGTGTACTGCATCTCATCAGTAAACGGTATTGTGATATCGGCATGCATAAGTGGGTGCTCGTAAGTTGACGAGTTCACTGAACTCCCTCACCCTAGAAATCTCTAAGTGGTTCCCAATAATCGAGTAGAGATATCTATGGTATAGTTGTACACCATTAGTCCTTATGACCTAGACATCACCGTGACTTCACTAGAGGACCAGCTGTATCGTGACCTGTCCCTGAGTTCCACCGAGGACCATCCCAAGGGCCAGTGTTCGTGCAGTCCGAAATCTAGTGGGAGGTCTGTGCATTGTAGTCGGGGATTCGATCGCTAGAATAGTCTTGGATGTCCTGTGTGTTCTGAAAGTTTGTAATCATTCTAAGTCTCTGGCCAGAGCTGACTAGGTGATGATTAGAGAATTCGATTCTCTAAGTCATGCACGTAAGGATTACAACACTTGGAACGATCGCACCGTCATCGAACATATAAAGAGGTCTCGATGAACCAATGCCTCTAGTTCGATCGGGACATATGAATCGAAGGGACCGTACTGTACGTTAACTATATCTGAAGGTTCTTGCAGGCACTTCATTTGTATCTAGGGAATCATGACGCGTAGTTGCTAGACGCCAATCTTGATTCGTTGGGTGATTAAGGTGAAACGAGCTTCATCTTAATCGTAACTCGAAGGGGACGAGTTTTGACCACAAAGGGTTGTGGGCCCACGGCTAGCTTACACTTGAACCATCGAGGGTCACACTGCTCGTGCACATGAGATCTTTGAATAAACGGTCAGAGATAAAATAGTTTATCTTTGCATGATTGGAAGTCAATATGATTGAGTCCAACATTCATAATTTGGAATTATGAATGAGAATAAGAAAAGGAAAAGAATAGGCGAACGTGTTAGTGAACTTTCTAAATCGGGAAGTTTCCAAATTTAGAAAGTGCACTGAACTAGGGTTTCCACTTTTGGAAAGTTGGAAAATGAAAGATGGCACTCGTAATGACGAGGGAATTATAATGATTCCGAAAATGTAATCGTTGCAATTTTTCGGTCATTAAATTGAGAGAAACGAGCAAGTAAAAGTACTAGCGAACTTAAGCTGTTGGGCCCGGTCCAACTTAAGCCCGCTAGGGTTTTATGCAAGGGACTATAAATACATGATTTATAGGCCTTGCACAAAAACACAAAAACCCTAACCCTAAGCGGCCGTCCACTCTCTCTCTCGGCCTCTCTTTCCGCGGCCATCACCGCGCCACCGTCGCCGTTCCGTCGCCGGAATCGGCCGTTCATCGGCTGTTCCTCTTGCGGTATTCTTTCTCTTTTCGTTTCTTCCGTTTTATTCTAACTACTTCGTGTCTAGTGCCACGTTTTAGTAGATCGAAGTATACGAGGTGAAATCCGAGAGGAGGAAGATCGTAGATCGAAGAATCGAGGAGCAACGCACGAGCCGAAGCTGCACGCTGCCCCACGCGCCGCCCCGAAGCCGCGCGTATACCGCACGCGCCGCCGTGACCTCACGCGCCGCTGCTGCCGCTGCACCGCTGCTGCCCCGATTGTACGGATTGGTTTCCGTAGCAATCTCGACGTGTTAAACGCTCCTACCTCACGCGTCAAGAGGTAAATCCACGAAACCCTAGTTTCGTTTCGATTAGGTTTAGACTATGATTTCATGTTTGTTTCGTATGATTTTATGTGATTATGTGTAATCGTTTTAAATCATTACAAGCATGTTATTTGGTTTAAACGCGAGCATGTTAATTGATTTAAATTCGGTTAAATTTATTAGCATGTATGTTGTTTTTAATTTCGCTGGAAGCGCAAAGGTACGCAATTAATTGATTTAATTTGTCGGGCATGTACTATGTGCGTTTTAAACTCGTTTAATTCGCATAAAATTTTGTTTTCCGCTGCGTATGCGTGCCCGAAACCCAACAGTGGTATCAGAGCTCGTTGCGTAATTAATTGCGTTGTATAATATGCTATGATTTTATGCATGTTCGATTTATTAAAGTAGTGATTGTCGTATTATGTAATTGGGAGTTTTCGTAAGTTTAAAATATTTTTGAAATATTGTTTAGAGTTTTTCCAGCTTTAAAATTGTTTAAAATTGGAAAATCGGATCTGAAATTATTTTTAAAACATCGGTTTTTAATTGTTCGGATCGAACCGGTCGAACCGGCCGGTTCGATGGTTGTGTGCGATTTAGTTGACCGAATCCAAGTGGATTCGGGTCGGTCAGACCGGTTCCCGGTCCGACTGACCCGACCCACTGATTTGGGTCAGCTGGACCGGGCAGAACCGGACCGCTTCGGTCCGAACCGGTCAGACCGGTCGGCCGAACCGGTTCACTGAAAATAATTTTTTTTTTTTTTCAGATTTCTAAAATTAAACTTAAAACAGATTGATTTTAATTTTTGGAAAATTATTTTCAATTAATCCCAATTAGATAATTGGATCGACAATCATCTATTTTAGTAAATAGGTGTTAGATTAATTAAATTAATTTAAATTGTTAAATTGATTTCAATTAATAGAACACATATATAATATTGATTATACTTCAACTTAATTAGTAGTACCTCAACATTATTTGAATGATTTATGCTAGTTGAGGTTCTATAATTATTTTGAAAAACCTCGATAATTAATTAATGTAATTAATTATGAAATTAGGTCGTATGTTCCTCTTAGGACAATATGCGTTTCCATATACCTTTAGAGAACATAGATGTAGGAATCACATAGACCGATCCAAACCTTCTGATGAGATAAAACTTTTTAATAAAAATCCCTCATTCTTTTAATTAAGAATCATTTCAAGCTATAAAGAAAAACCCAATCTGTTGAGTTATTTCTTTCCTTCTGCCAACGATTGGATTATGTGTAGCCCTTTGCTGTAGTGCAGTAAGCCGTGTTAGCGGGGAGTGCTATGGTAGAGTAAGCTGTAATTCAATTGACATATCGATGAAGGTAGCCATAGAAAAGGGTTATGTTGGATTAACGTGGTCGGCTAGATTAACTAGGGACTGCATTAGTTTGGCATAATCAAGTTCTATGAGCATCTTTGATTGGTAGGTTAGACTTGACACACGACGATTTTGATATTCGCGAGATTAACTTAGGTCATTATCAAGTGTGAGGAAAATTTAATTTAGGGTCATATTGTGGATATGATTGATTGTGATCTACCTTTGGGCAAATATAATCGGGCTAGATTAACTACGGGTTATATTTGTCTATTGGACCTAAAGCCCATTAAGAAAAATCAGTTTTCTCGTTTGTCTACTAGAGGGAAGTGGAACTCGATAAAATTAGTGGGAGAACAATTAAATAACATAAGTCCAAACATTTAATTGTAACAATCATTTAACGCGAATCTCTAATAATCCTCTTCTATATATGTCTCAGATAATCATGTCTAAGAATCCCATAATGTCAATCCTCGACAATAAACTCAATGGCCCTAATTACCTAGATTGGTTGCGTAGTCTTAAGCTTGTGCTAACTGTTGAGGGGCGTCTCTATGTTTTGAACGAGAGGCTTCCCGCCACTATACCTGCCACAGCGACTGACGCTGAAAAGGAAACTTATGAAGTTTGGAAGAAAGATGACACTCATGCTAGGTGCTATATGATAGCCGCCATGGAGCCCGCGCTTGCGAGGAAATATGAGTCTCACTTGCATGCTTTCGATATAAAGGCTCATCTCGATAGCATGTATAGTGAGAATATTAGGGCATCGAGGTACGCTGCTACAAAGGAGTTGATCACGGCGAGATTGCGCGAAGGGACTTCGGTCCACGAGCACTGTCTCAAAATGATCACTCTCCTTGAAAAGCTAGTGAATCTTGATGTCACCCTCCCGGCCGAGCTCTCGTTGGATTTGATCCTGTTGTCTCTTCCTAGTTCCTATGAATCGTTCATAGTGAACTTCAACATGAACAAACTAGATCCTCCCTTGGATGAGTTAATGAACATGTTGGTCAGCTTCGAGTCCACCATTAAGAAAGAGAAGTCTGTTCTCATTGCTGCTACTTCTGGAAAGAAGAGTTCTTTCCAAAAGAAGAGAAAGGAAAGAGTTCCCTTCCCTAACAGCAAGTTCGAAGTGGGTGAAGGTAGTGGGGGCCCCAAGGCAAAGGTTAGCAAACAAGTTGATGATGCTTGCCATCACTGTGGAAAGAAAGGACATTGGCGCCGCAACTGCAAGGCTTACCTGAAGCAGAAAGGTTCTGAAAAGGGTACGTATTTCATTGACGTAAATTTGTCTGTCAACTCTTCTTCTTGGGTATTGGATACGGGCTGTGGCTCACATTTGTGCAATGATTTGCAGCTAATGACAAGAAGTCGAAGACTTAGAGCGGGTGAGACCTACCTAAGGATGGGGAATGGAGCAAGAGTTGCTGCTGAAGCCATTGGCACTATTTACTTAAATGTTTTGGATTCTAGTTTTCCTATTGTTTTGAACGATTGTTTATTTGTTCCGTCGCTCATTAGAAACCTTATTTCTATTCATGTATTAGATATTGAAGGTTTTACTTTTGTTTTTGGAAATTCGATTTGCATTATACAAAAGAATGAGAATTTAATTTGCAAAGGACGACTATTAAACAACTTGTATGAACTAAATCCAAGTGAAATACCTATTAATGTTATATCAGCAAAACGTAAGGAGATAGATCAAAACCCCGCACAACTTTGGCACGCTAGATTAGGTCATGTCTCTTTAAGAAGGATGAACGATTTTGTCAGTGAAGGATTGTTCTCTGTGGAGGACGTGAAATCACTACAAACTTGTGAATCTTGCCTTAAAGGGAAAATGACCAAGTCACCCTACAAAGGGAAAATGGAACGAGCCGAGGGTCGTTTGGATTTGATCCATACAGACGTATTTGGTCCACTAAGTGTTAGTGCGAAGGGTGGATATAACTACTTCGCTACCTTTACCGACGATTGTTCTAGGTATGGGTATGTGTACTTGATGAAGTACAAGTCTGAAACATTTGAAAGGTTCAAAGATTTTAGACACGAAGTGGAAAAGCAACTCGGACGAAGTATTAAGAAGCTGCGATCCGATCGTGGTGTAGAATACTTGAGCATCGAGTTCATTGACTATCTAAAAGAATATGGGATACAATCCAAATGGGAGTTTATTGCATTTACTACCCCTGTGAAATTCGCAACTGCGCAATTCCCCCCTGTCATAAAAAAATTAGCAAATACCCCCCTATGTTTATTTTTAGGATGCATACTCAACCCATTTAACTTTTGACCGTTGACTAGTTGTTAAAAGACAAAAATACCCCGACTAGGTTAAGCCTCAGGTTTTTACAAAATACCAAAATAATTTTAATTTTAATTCACTGCCACGTGCCACACCCAGCAATTATGAAAACAATTAAATTATTTATAAAATATTTTATTTTCAAAATGAAAAAAGTAGATATTAAATATAAATAAATTCAAAAAATAGAAAATGGAAAAATAGTTCAATTTTAAACAAAAAAAAATGCAAAATATATGTCAAATATAAAAAAGAAAAAGAAAATGGCATATCATCTTCTTCCCGTTAGCAGAACAGGGGAGACCTCACCATATCACCACCACCTCTGCTCCGCCGCGGCCGCGCTACCACCACCATTACAGGTGTAAAACCAAATCCTCCACCGCCATCCAATTCACTATCCACGCCGCCTCTGCTCCAACCTGATGCCTAACAAGTTACAACCCATCTCCGTCATTGCACCATCATCCGAATTGATTTGACTGCTGGTTTTGTAGCCGATTTTGATAAATGGTTGTTGCTTAAATTTGATTCCTAGTTTTTCATCAACAAAGATGAATGTGGGGTTGGGGAGGGGGAGTGCTGTTGGCGGCGGGATAGGGTTAGAATGAAGATTGTAATTAAGTTTTGTAAAATTGTAATTTAATCCCTCAAATTTTTGCAATGTTTTCACAAATTCAATTTAGTCCTTTAACTTTAAAAATTGTCAATTTAAGGACTGGGCTTTTCTTATGTCAAAAAATCCCTGGGGTACTTTTGTCATTTCATGGGTAGAAAAAGAAGAAAAAATCGCAGAAGGAGCGAGTGAAACACACGATCAGCTCCAAGGGGGGTTTTCGCCTTTGACTAATAAGCACAGGGGGATATTTGCTAATTTTTTTATGACAGGGGGGAATTGCGCAGTTGCGAATTTCACAGGGGTAGTAAATGCAATAAGCTCATCCAAATGGACTCCACCGGGAACTCCTCAACTTAATGGAGTGTCCGAACGTCGGAATCGAACTTTATTAGATATGGTTCGATCAATGATGGGGTTCACAAACTTACCGGCATACTTATGGGGTCATGCACTTCGTACTGCCGCGTATTTGCTGAATAGAGTTAACACCAAAGCAGTTAAATCCACACCTTATGAACTTTGGCATTCCCGGAAACCCAATTACAAACATATTAGGATATGGGGTTGTCCCGCATATGTGAAGCGATTAGTGGGAGATAAGTTGGATAGTAAATCCGACTTGTGCTATTTTGTGGGGTATCCCGAAGACTCGATGGGATACGAGTTCTACTATGTCAAAGAAGCAAAAACGTTTGTTTCGAGAAATGCCACCTTTTTGGAAAGGGAGTTTCTATCCGATAGAAAGGGCAGCATGATAGAACTTGAAGTAGTTCAAGAACCACAAAGTGAAGTTCAAACGCAAGAACAAGTAATCGAACCAATACAACAAACCACTAATATACCTCCTGAACCTACGGTACGTAGATCCGAAAGAGTTCGGAAAATGCCGGATAGGTTATTCCTCCTCGAAAATGATGAAGATCATGTTGATCTTGGACAAGATCCAAGAACATACAATGAGGCCGTATCGGATGCGGACATGGGACATTGGCTAACTGCCATGAAATCCGAAATGGACTCCATGTACTCCAACAAGGTATGGACCTTGGTAGATCCACCCAAAGGAATTGTTCCTATAGGCTGCAAGTGGATCTATAAGAAGAAAATTGGAGTGGATGGAAAGGTGTCGACCTATAAAGCTAGGTTGGTAGCAAAAGGATACACTCAAAGGCAAGGTGTTGACTATGAGGAAACCTTTTCGCCAGTCGCGATGCTGAAGTCCATTAGGATGTTGGTGGCCATAGCTGCGTGGTACGACTACGAGATATGGCAAATGGATGTGAAGACCGCCTTCCTTAATGGAGATATTGAGGAAGAAATTTACATGGCGCAGCCGGAAGGCTTCATATCTTCTGGAAGTGAGCAAAAGGTTTGCAAGCTCCAGCGATCCATTTATGGATTGAAGCAAGCATCCCGTAGTTGGAACATTAGGTTCGACTCAACTATCAAAGAGTTTGATTTTGAGAAGAATCCGGAGGAACCTTGTGTATACAAGAAGGTTAGTGGGAGGGCAGTAATATTTCTAGTGCTTTACGTTGATGACATTCTACTCATTGGGAATGACGTAGGAATGTTACAGCAAACGAAAGCATGGTTGTCCACACGTTTCTCAAGAAGGGATTCTTGCCAATGTCCCATGGGGTTCGTCTCTCGAAATCTATGTGTCCCCAAACACCTAGTGAAATCGAGGAGATGAAAAGGACGCCCTATGCTTCTGCCATAGGAAGCATAATGTATGGCATGCTATGTACGAGACCCGATATTGCGTATGCTGTGAGTGTCACAAGCAGATATCAGTCTAACCCCGGCCCGGCTCACTGGAAAGCCGTGAAAGATATCCTCAAGTACTTGCGAAGAACTAAGGATATATTTTTGGTCTATGGGGGTGCCGAGTTGAAATTAGAGGGTTTTACTGACTCTAGTTTTCAATCGGATGTGGACGACTCAAAGTCGAATTCTGGATTTATATTGACGCTTAATGGTGGTGCCGTGTGTTGGAAGAGTTCCAAGCAAAGCACGACGGCTGATTCCACTACCGAAGCGGAATAAATTGCAGCGTCTGAAGCTGCAAAAGAAGGGACTTGGATAAGGAAATTCATCCAAGAGTTGGGTGTCATTCCTGATGCTAGTGATCCAGTACCGTTGTACTGTGATAACACCGGAGCCGTGGCGCAAGCTAAGGAGCCACGATCTCATCAGAAGTCGAAGCATATTCTGAGGAAGTATCACGTGATCCGAGAGATCATTGATAGAGGTGAAGTTAAGGTTGAACGAGTCACCTCGGAAGAGAACGTTGTAGACCCCTTCACGAAGCCTTTACCGAGATCGGTCCATGAGAAACATCGAGAGTCGATGGGATTGCGATTTATGGGTAGTTGGCTTTAGGTCAAGTGGGAGATTGTTAGAGTAGGTGACCAACAAGCCAACTTGTGGCTGTGGTCTTTCGTATTTATTATTGTAATAAACGAACCTTTATTCGTATTAATGATAAAACACCTTGGCATTCTATATCTTTGTCCCTTTGTCACAAGCATAGATATAGTCCTTACAGTTATTACAAGTACTAGTAATTGATCGTTAGGATCGTGAGATATTTACTCAAGTATTATAACTGTTAAACATGTTCCTAGTCGAAGGGTTACGCCACTAATGAGGATATCGGCCTTTCCCATTAAGACTAGCACTTAGTGTATGTGTACTGCATCTCATCAGTAAACGGTATTGTGATATCGGCATGCATAAGTGGGTGCTCGTAAGTTGACGAGTTCACTGAACTCCCTCACCCTAGAAATCTCTAAGTGGTTCCCAATAATCGAGTAGAGATATCTATGGTATAGTTGTACACCATTAGTCCTCATGACCTAGACATCACCGTGACTTCACTAGAGGACCAGCTGTATCGTGACCTGTCCCTGAGTTCCACCGAGGACCATCCCAAGGGCCAGTGTTCGTGCAGTCCGAAATCTAGTGGGAGGTCTGTGCATTGTAGTCGGGGATTCGATCGCTAGAATAGTCTTGGATGTCCTGTGTGTTCTGAAAGTTTGTAATCATTCTAAGTCTCTGGCCAGAGCTGACTAGGTGATGATTAGAGAATTCGATTCTCTAAGTCATGCACGTAAGGATTACAACACTTGGAACGATCGCACCGTCATCGAACATATAAAGAGGTCTCGATGAACCAATGCCTCTAGTTCAATCGGGACATATGAATCGAAGGGACCGTACTGTACGTTAACTATATCTGAAGGTTCTTGCAGGCACTTCATTTGTATCTAGGGAATCATGACGCGTAGTTGCTAGACGCCAATCTTGATTCGTTGGGTGATTAAGGTGAAACGAGCTTCATCTTAATCGTAACTCGAAGGGGACAAGTTTTGACCACAAAGGGTTGTGGGCCCACGGCTAGCTTACACTTGAACCATCGAGGGTCACACTGCTCGTGCACATGAGATCTTTGAATAAACGGTCAGAGATAAAATAGTTTATCTTTGCATGATTGGAAGTAAATATGATTGAGTCCAACATTCATAATTTGGAATTATGAATGAGAATAAGAAAAGGAAAAGAATAGGCGAACGTGTTAGTGAACTTTCTAAATCGGGAAGTTTCCAAATTTAGAAAGTGCACTGAACTAGGGTTTCCACTTTTGGAAAGTTGGAAAATGAAAGATGGCACTCGTAATGACGAGGGAATTATAATGATTCCGAAAATGTAATCGTTGCAATTTTTCGGTCATTAAATTGAGAGAAACGAGCAAGTAAAAGTACTAGCGAACTTAAGCTGTTGGGCCCGGTCCAACTTAAGCCCGCTAGGGTTTTATGCAAGGGACTATAAATACATGATTTATAGGCCTTGCACAAAAACACAAAAACCCTAACCCTAAGCGGCCGTCCACTCTCTCTCTCGGCCTCTCTTTCCGCGGCCATCACCGCGCCACCGTCGCCGTTCCGTCGCCGGAATCGGCCGTTCATCGGCTGTTCCTCTTGCGGTATTCTTTCTCTTTTCGTTTCTTCCGTTTTATTCTAACTACTTCGTGTCTAGTGCCACGTTTTAGTAGATCGAAGTATACGAGGTGAAATCCGAGAGGAGGAAGATCGTAGATCGAAGAATCGAGGAGCAACGCACGAGCCGAAGCTGCACGCTGCCCCACGCGCCTCCCCGAAGCCGCGCGTATACCGCACGCGCCGCCGTGACCTCACGCGCCGCTGCTGCCGCTGCTGCCCCGATTGTACGGATTGGTTTCCGTAGCAATCTCGACGTGTTAAACGCTCCTACCTCACGCGTCAAGAGGTAAATCCACGAAACCCTAGTTTCGTTTCGATTAGGTTTAGACTATGATTTCATGTTTGTTTCGTATGATTTTATGTGATTATGTGTAATCGTTTTAAATCATTACAAGCATGTTATTTGGTTTAAACGCGAGCATGTTAATTGATTTAAATTCGGTTAAATTTATTAGCATGTATGTTGTTTTTAATTTCGCTGGAAGCGCAAAGGTACGCAATTAATTGATTTAATTTGTCGGGCATGTACTATGTGCGTTTTAAACTCGTTTAATTCGCATAAATTTTTGTTTTCCGCTGCGTATGCGTGCCCGAAACCCAACATTATAATAGTAAGGGTTATTAGTGGCGTGATACGTAGAAGGGAATGTGATGAATGAATCATATGACCGCTATGATTCACATTAATAACTCAGACTAGTTCTAGCATTAAAGTACTTTATTTACCTATTACGGTAATCAGCTTAATTTTTTTTTAAGATCGTGATCACGTGTCAAATGTTTTGTATGAAGAACCCACCGAGTCAAATAATTTTTTAAACTTGTTTTTCTTAAACGGTTCAATGGGCCAAGTGGGAGAATGTTAGTTTTATTTTATTTAATGGCCTATTAACCTTTGTATTTAATTAATTAATTGTGGGTAATTCAATTATGGAATTAATGCTGATTTTATGGTAATTGATTGTAACGTATGATGGCAATAAAAGACCCTGATGGGTGGGATTTGTCTTCTGCCGTTACAAAGAATCGTGGCCCTCTTCTCTCGTCTATAAAAGAATCCACAACTCTTCTCATGAACATCAGACACAATTTGAGAAGTCCATCAATTACAGAACACTGCTGAGTTGTGATATTAGAGAGATAGAGAGAAGAAGGTGTGCTACGAATAAGGTTCTCACAATGAGATTCAGAGGAGGCCTGGCTAGGCTTGGCTTGTAGATTGCTATCGTTAATCGTTCATCTTCTGTATAGAAATCCATGGCGAATGGTATGTCGATTATCCCAATTATGTGATTATGTTCTAAAGATGAATTTGATTTCAAGATTATGTGATTAAGGTTTCCGCATAAAATAAATAAAAGTCTTTCAAATATGAGTTAGTTTCACGAAACATACCAACGACAACATACATGTGAGCGGCCACATGGATTATTTATCCATGTCAGTAGCATATATTGAGATTTTCAAGTCCACGTCAGATTCCATTCAAAATAACAACAAGAATTAATGGCAGGACGGAAACTACAAAAAAAAAAATGCATGTTTAGGGACGAGTAATGTCACGCTAACTTGTTTTGGGATGAATAATGTTACGCTAACGTATTTAGGGACGAAAAATGAATAAGTAGTTAAGTATAAGGGTAAAAAATGTAATTATTCCGTGATTAGACAAAATACACCGTAGCAGTCAAATCATGTTTAAAGTTATTTGAAAAAATGTATTTTAAAAAAAGATTTTGAAAATTAAAATGATGTATGTTTTTTTTTTTTTGTTTTTTTTTTTTTTTTTGTGAAGACAATTTTTTACTCTAGTAGTCAAATATTTTTAGTATAACAGTCAAATTATTCATGTATGGAGGAAATATGAAGTTTAAAAATTATTTTAGGAATGTTTTTCGATAAAGCTAAACAGAGACAAATTTGTTTATGTAAAAGAATAAAAGTGGAACGAAAACGTAATTAAACATTGCCTAAGTATGCCGAAGGAGCAACTGAGTTGGTCAACTAATTTGGTCGACTCAATAGGTTAATTTGATGCTCGATTTTGACTATGATCCAATTGAATTTGACAAAATACAAAACATGAAAGTTATAATCTTTTAAGTTATCTTTTCAA
>NW_012194833.1:1057507-1085582 GCF_000504015.1 Erythranthe guttata
ATTCGAAGGGAGTAATTTGAGGAGACGTCAAATGGTGGCGACCACCGGCGATCGTTCCTTCGGGGCACTTTCTCCGACGATAGGCTAAGGTGAGGCGTCTGGCGTTGGGCATTCCTAACGGATGCTGAGGGGAAGCTCCGGTCCGTGGGCCGACTTGGGAGTAGTAGATAAGTAGGAGTTTGGAGTTGTTGCTCCATGACCTGAAGAGTTGGGCTATTTGCGCTACGGCGGGTGATACGGAGGGCGGGGGGTTGTCTTGGGCGAATTAGGACGAAATTTGTCTGTTTCTCGTTCGCGCGCTTTGAGGAGTGGTGGCGCTACGAAAGTGAGTGGTGGCTGGGCGGTGGGGATGACGAAGTGGCTGGTTGGGTGCCCTCGGGAAGACTCTTGATGGGGTGGGAGTCGTCGGGTCCGAGCTTGGCTGGCCGGGAGCCGTCAGGTCGAGAACCTCCGGGTCGCGACGTAGTGGGCCTGAAGCCGTTCGGTCAAGAATCTTTGGGTCGCGACGTAATAGGCCGGAAGCCGTCGGGTCGAGAACCTCCGGGTAGCGACGTAGTGGGTCGGAAGCGTAAGATGGAGGCTCTCCGGGTCACGAAGTAATGAGCCAGAAGCCGTCGTGACATAGTGGGCCGGAAGCCGTCGGGTCGAGAACCTCCGGGTCGTGACGTAGTGGGCTGGAAGCCGTCGGGTGGAGAAACTTCGGTTCGCACCGGAAGCCGTCGGGTCGAGAACCTCTGGTTAGCAAGGAATTGGGGCGAGATGGAGGGACTTCGGGGTTTTGAGTGCTTGAGGAAATGGCCAATCCGGTTTTGAGGAGCCGCTCCGAGTCGAGGGGTCGCTTCGGGTCGAGGGGGATCGGGGCGAGGGGTCGGTGAACAGGGTCGGTACTCGGTGGGGCGAGGTAGTGACTCGCCAGGTTGCATCGGGCGGCGACCAACCCTGGTTCACGGATTCGGCCGACGGAAAAAATGGGTGAAAGGGACGTTGGGTGATTTGAAAGGACTTAGGCGGAACTCGCCCATCTTCTTTGTGTTGCCGTCAGCGTCGCGAGTTGGTGATTTGGAAAGAATTGGGCGAAAATCGCCAATCTCTTTTGTGTTGGCGTCGGAGTTGGGTAAATGGGCGACGACCGATGCCATTTGCCCCTTCCTTTGCTGGGAATCAGGCACGTGTACGCAGCGAAAAATAAAAAATTTATATGAAAAACAAGTTTGATCATATAATCACATACTCGATAATAACAATTAATTGCGTACCTTGATGCTTCCAGCGAAATTTAAATTTGCAACATGCATATAACTAATTCGATAATTCAATCACGTAGCATGCTCGTAGTAAATCACGAATTCATACATAAACAATCACGTATAGTAATTCACGAAAAACATACTGCGAATATCAACATTTAATTTAATCTAATTAAATTAAAACCTAATTTAAAAACGGATCCGAACTTTCGGATTGATGCAAACTGCCACGGAAACCAATCCGTGCAGTCAGGAGAAGCAGCGGCGAAGCAACAGCGGCGGATGCGCGGATCAGCGGCGGCACGTGAGATTCACGCGCTGTTTTCGGGCGGCGTGTGCGGTGGCGGATTGACGGCGGCGTTTCGGCAGATTGGCTCCTCTGTCTTCCTCCTCTCGGATTTTACCTCGTATATCGAATTCAACTGATACGTGGCACTACACACGCAAAAGTCAGAATAAAACGGAAGAATAATTAAAATATCTTTTTTTTTTTTTTTCCGGCGGCAGGTCGTCGTAGCTCTGATTAGTTGACTTGCATTAGCTAACTACGTACTAGTGAGTTCAACATGAGCTGACGTCCAACTTTTTTTCTTTCAACTTTTTTGTTTTTACGACAACGGAGCGTCGAAACTCTAATTAGCTAACTATGCATTAGTTGACTAAGCATTAGCTGATATTCGACAATTTTAGTGTGAAGTCAACTAATCGTCGTTCCGACTAGGGGTGTTAACGAGCCTAGCTCGCCTGTTTTGGCAGGCTCGAGCTCGAGCTCGAGTTCATTTTGTCGATCTCGAGCTCCAGCCCATTTTGTCGAGCTCGAGCCCAAGCTCATTTTGGTTTTTTTTAATTATTAAAAAAATATTTAGATTATAATAAAACAAATTCAATATAAACAATAAACTTTAATTATATATATTTTCTAATATTTATATGATCTTTTTATGTTTTTTCAAAAAAATAAAAATAAATAAGGCTCGTGAGCTCACGAACAACTAAAAACAAACGCGAGTTCGAGCTCGAAAAACTCGAATTCGAGTTTTTTTCGAGACGACTCATTGAGCTCACGGGCGTCTTAGCTCGTCTACTACCCCTAGCTCCGACGATCCACCATTGGAGGGAAAAAACGTTGAATGTTAACTCTTGTTGCAGTTAACTAATGTTTAATTTAACTAATATTGAAGTTAACTAATGTTGAATGTATATTTTACACTCAATATATACCTTTTTACGAGGATTTTTGTATAATTTTTTTGAGTTTATGGTACTTAATTCTTGGTTTGTTGTATTTTAGGTACAATTTGAAGATTTGAGAATTTTAAGGATGAAACGAGCGAAAAAGGGTCAAAAACGGGCAAAAGAGGAAGTAAACAATTAGAAGCTGAAAATTGGCCTGGCACGGCTGTTGAGTGTATAGTTTACACTCAATGTATACTTTTTTTACGAGGATTTTTCTATACTTTTATTGATTTAATGATGTTAATGAGTGGTTTATTGTATTTTAGGTACAACTTGACGATTTGGGAGTTCCAAGGACGAAACGAGCCAAAAAAGGTCAAAAAGGGGCAAAAAACGGAAGAAAACAAAAATATGCTGAAAATTGGACGGCACGGCCGTGCCAAATTTAGCCTATCTTTGGCGCGGCCGCGCCAACTGCAGAAATTGGGCATAAGGTTTCAGCGATTCTCGCGCAGTCGTGTGAGAATTGCATTGATTCTCGCGCGGCCGTGTGGAAACACGCTGGGATAAATTTTGGACTTTTAATCACACAAGGAAACCTAAAATCTTCTACCAAGTTGGGAAATCTATTTAAGGGCAAACCAAGCACGAATTAAAGGACTTTTGAACACAATCCTAGAGGAAGAGGAGCGAGAGAACGAAGAAACGAAGACGGAGAATTGACAAATCTTCATCACAATTCTTCTTTCATCTATCTTTTCTTAATCTACTTCTTTTTATATTTTTATGATGTTTTTCTTAGAGAACATGAGAGGCTAAGTTTTTTAATATAGGATTTTGTTGGAACCCTTTGTGGGGATGGTGAACCCGTTTTCTTGAGATTATGCAATTATGATTTTATGATTATTTCTTCTACTTGTTATGATTGTTAGTGCATGAACCTGATCAATTTATGTGCTTTATTTGTGATTATTGGGATTGACTCGACATAGCTATTTTGATAATTAGATGGTAGGTAGAAGAGCCTTCGAGTAGTTTTCACCAGATGAGTGTGTCAATTGCATGTGGTGTCGTAGACATACAGATATCACCTTAGGTAGCCATTTACGAGACTTGTTAGTTAATACTTTATTTATAATTGGTTTGCATAGACATATAGTGAATCGTTTATGAATAATAGACTCATAATACACGCGACAGCGGGTTATGAGTAAATTAGTGTCTGGGGTTAATAATCATGAATCATATATTTCATAATTGAGGGGTTTTGGGTGAGCAATTCTTGCATAGGGGGAAGATAAAATCCTAGGTCCGTTTTTATTGATATTTTCTCGTGATTATTTGCTTTCATAATTAGTTTAATTATTTAGTTGAATAAATTTGACAACTTTGCGTAGGCTGGATAAAAATCATAATTGTTAGAATTTGGTACTTAGGATTAGATAATTTGAGTATTCCCTGTGGGATCGACATCCGACTCTCACGAGTCCACTTTTACTACTTGTTTGCGATACGTGCACTTGCGTGTTAGGTATTTAGCCCCAACGGAATTTGGCACGGCTGTGTGAGAATTGTACTTATTCTCGCGCGGCCGTGTGAAAATATGCTGGAGCAATTTTATGACTTTTAATCACACAAGGAAACCTAAATCGCCTATCAAGTTGAGACATCTATAAAAGGGCAAACACCAAGCACGAATTGGAGGACTTTTTCACATAAATCAACTTTTCTGAATTTTCGTATTTTTATTATGTTTTTTGTAGAGAACATGAGTAGCTAAGTTTTTAATCTAGGATTTTGTTGGAAACCTATGTGGTGATTCAAACCTATTTTTCTAATATTATTCAAGCTTAAATTCCATGATTATTTCTTCTATTTGATCTTATTTCGCGCATGAACCTAGCAAATTTATGTTGCTATATGTTGTTGTTAGAACTGATTGACAGATCGTTTTAATAATTAGAGCAAGGATAGAAGAGTCTTCGAGTAGTTTTCACCGGATGAGTGTGTTAATTGCATGTATTATCGTAGACATATAGAGAACACCTTAGGTAGCCGTTTACGAGACTGGTTATTTAATGTTTTATTTATAATTGGTTTGCATAGACATATAGTGAATCGGTTATAAATAATAGACTCATAATACACGCGATAGCGGGTTATGAGTAATTGAGTGTCTCAAGTTAATAATCAGGAATTTGTAACTTGCATGATAGAGGTTTAATTGGGTGATGAATTATCGCATAGGGGGAAGATAAAATCCTAGATCCGTTTTTATTGATATTCTCTCGTGTTTATTTGCTTTTATAATTTGATTGATTGTTTAATTGATTAAATTTAACAACCTTGCGTAGGCTGGATAAAAATCATAATTGTTAGAATTTTGTACTTATGATTAGGTAATTTGAGTATTCCCTGTGGGATCGACATCCGACTCTCACGAGTCCACTATTACTACTTGTTTGCGATACGTGCACTTGCGTGTTAGGTATTTACCCCAACATTGAGTGAGCTAATTAACCGGAGATCCAACTACCGCCGCCGGAAAAAAAAATGTCTACCAATGTTAAAGTGTTCTAATGATGAGTCAGCTAACCGAAGTTCCGACGACCCACCATCGGAAAGAAAATTAAAGGAAAAAAAAATGGAAATGTCAAATGCCAACTAATATTGAAGTTAACTAGTGTTGAGTCAGCTAACCAGAGTTCCGACGACCCACCGCCGAAAAAAAAAAAAATTTAAAAAAAGAAAAAAAAAAACCACTAGAAACCCCTCAATAAAATTATATCTTACTTAATACCTACTGGAACTCGAAGTTCAAAATTTATTCTAAGCTGAAATTTTCAAAATTACAGTTTTTTAATCCCCAAGTTCTTTAGATTTACACATACAAGCCACTAGAAACCTAAAATTTCATATTTCTTGCAATAATCTTTATTATTTCGAAACGTTCAGATATTTAGTCAAAAACATCATAGATTTACGGGTCTATTAGATATAACCCCCTTAAACATTCAAATAATAGGGGTAGACCCAAATTTAAATTTGCCATTTTGATAAAAGCCCAAGCTTTTCGTAATTACATAATTACCCTCAATCAAATCCCATAAATCCCGTTACTTTACCTTTTTTAAATTAATAGACTATCTCATATCTTTTAATAGACTATCCCATGTATCTAATTCGACTATGAGTTTAATTAATTGACTATTGGAAAAATAATAATATATATGGAAACTGAATAATATGTTTGTTTGAAATACTAATCAATTAGGGTAATTTTCCTTATTATATGAAAACGATTAGGGTAAATAATAATATATATGAAAAAATAATAATATATATGGAAAGTGAATAATATGTTTGTTATACTAATCAATTAGGGTAATTTTCCTTGTATCATGTAATAGACTATCTTATTGATCTAATTCGACTATGGATCTCGTTAATAGACTATGGATCCCGTATTATTCAACCACATAGTATATTAATAATTTCAATATAGTACATTAATCTGCTATGATAGTATATTACGGTTATAGTATTGATATGAAATTGTGTTACAAACAATATACCACTGAAATGAAAAGAACATTGAGAACAACACCAACGTAAAGTATTCCACATAACCAATAAAATAGTACATTAATAATCTCATAATTTCAATCTAGGGTTTTGATAAAATACATAAAACACATCATAACACAATAAAACCAATATGTCGAGTTAAAAAACTCTAGTACATTAATAATCTCATAATAGTATAATAAAATGATAATGGTAGTATCATACGGTATTCATAATATTATACTACTGTATTACAACGGTTTAACACTTAACCGAAGTTACCGAGCCATTACATCGTAAACACCTCTTTATAGCAACCAACCCACCAAACCTCAACAAAATCCGTACGAAATTCGCCATCGAAAAAACCTAAAATCATGAAACAAAATTAAAAATGCAGAATACTAAAAAATAATTAAATAGACTGCAAATACATTTGAATGATAATACATTAATATCATCAAAAATAAACTTAAAATGCAAAATTCATACGCTAAATTAAAAAAGACTACGAACTATATTTTAATGTACTACCCAGCACACTTAAATCGGCTGTTATAAACAAATAAACCAACTATCGATCGGGATAAAAACATGAACTCGACCAAAGCGGACAATTATTCCGATTATTGCATAAACGAACTACGAAGCTCATATAAAACAACTCTGGTCCGATCTGCGTGAACCATCCTCTTCTAACTCTGTCAATCCTCTTCCAAACAAACATCATCGGCAAAAAAAAAACGATATATATATGACGGAATAATTTTGTTAAAAAACGTTCTACTTAATAGAATCAAGTATCAACACAACTCTTAAAAATTTCTAACCACCGTACACGACAATCATGGACATTGAGCAAAAAATAAAAACGAATAACGCATTCATACCCGCTTAACAACGTCCAACAACAAACGCTCAAAAATCGATCATATTTCCACGACGGTGCAGAAATCTTCAATGACGATAAAACCCGCTGGAACGATGAAGAGAATCTTCAAAAAATATTGTACACGATTTGATATAACGGCCAATGATCTCACGTAAATTTATTCCGTGATTTTAGGCAACGTATCAGCAAATCTCAAATCACGTATTAAAGGAAATAAATGCCGTTTAATAATAAAACAGGGGTATTAAAGGGAAATTATATAATATATTTTGCCAAGTTGGCAAAATTGGGTGTATCTCAAAAAGGAGAAAAAAAATTGGATCTACCTCATTAGAAAATATGAACAAGGGGGTTTTCCCTAATAAACCCTAGATTTACAGATTATAAAGAAAGAAGAAATAAAGATTAACACCATATTTTCATTTTCCCGCTCAAAAATTCATAAATTTTGAAATCTTTAAATGTTTTTTAGGCAATCTTGCAAAATTATAATACTATTATACCTTCTAACTTCAACAATTAATTAAATTTCTTACCTATATAGCGAAAAGGCAAAGAAAGAACAACCAAGGAAGATGCTTCAAGAGTTGACGCCAAATTCGAACTAAACAACCTTGATGGTGAAGGAGATGGTGCGGGTTCCCAAGAGGGAGATGTCTTTCAAGTGGTGTTCTTGGCATACTCAAGAGTCAAGAGCCACGGTTAAATATGAGACTTTCATACATTTTTTCGTTTTTTCTTGGAAAATGGAAATGAAGTGGAAGAAGATCGGTGTGAGGTTATATGAAAGAATGACAAAGAAGAAGAGTGTCCTTTGAACTCTCTTGAGTGTACCATTCAGAAAAATTATTACTATGTGACAAGTCCTAAAACATGCAAAATTATTACTAATATATTTATTTCTTTTAATTATGCAAATTGCAACTGTCTTGCCCATAGCTTAGCTCATAGGCATGTTGATGATTCTGAGGAAGATGTTAATCTCCCCTTGGATTTGGAACATGTTAACATATTGTGTAATAAAATATCTACTTTTTTCTCAAAAAATAAAATAAAAATAATAGAGGTAACAACATATATCTGACATTTTTTAATTTAATTTTGTTTTTAACAAATTTTTTTAAAATTCAAATTACATAAGAAAATAAATATAGAATAATATTTCGCTAGAAGGAGGGGTCGAACCTCCGACCTTGTGGTTAACAGCCACACGCTCTAACCAACTGAGCTATTCCAGCAATTACAATTGAGTTTTTTAATACAATACAACTAAATAAATTAATGCATACTTAATAGTACATGAATCATGGGAAATTTAACATATTCCAATATTTCCAATTTCAACTTCAAGCAAAGAATAAAATTTATTTTATTTTAGGAAGAATAAAATTTTGTTAGGCAGATTGGGCCAATTCTTGAGGAAGGATACTAAACCAAATCTAGTGGCAAGAGAATGCACCAAATGATTACCACTACGTTTAACAAAGGAAAACTCTCATAACACCAATGAACTTGCAATAAGCCAAACAATCTTCTATGAAGGCCGCAAAAAATAGGGACTATTACTCATAACCCTTTCTGGTGTTTTTCTTAATGGGGATGCAGCCATATTTTCAATATTAGTAGAAAACCCACTATTTTAATGATTCCCGAAAATAGCCTTCTGGAAGACGCACACATAAAATTCTGAGATCCCTACAATTGTGTGTGATTGATTATATCCCAAAAAAAATCCCTACAATCGTGTGTGGTTGATTACATCCCAAAAAATCGCTTCCCAAATCTTTCCATAAACTGTCATCAGCAAACTATAATTTTTTTTATATATAATTTAAATAAATTTAAATTTTCGGTTTTTTTTATTATTATATTTAAAAACTAC
Source organism: Erythranthe guttata (assembly GCF_000504015.1). The sequence continues at coordinate 1,066,272 of NW_012194833.1, forward strand.
CAATAATAGCTTTGAAAAAATATATTTCTTTTAATTTTTTATTTAAAAAATATTTTAATTTTTTTTTAATTATTTGAATTTCAGTTTTTTTGTTAATCAACTATAAAGATTCTGAAACCAACTATAATATTTTCGAAATCGATTATAATTTTGATTTTTTTATTTCATTTTTCTTAATTTTAATTTTCAGTTATTTTTGGCATTTTTTCCAGAAAACAACTACCATTTTTTAATAAAAAAACAAATAAAAATTGTAAAACAACTATTCGAAAAACTACAAAACCTTATCGAAAACAACTAAAAATAGCAGAGTATCGAAACAACTAATACAAATAGTAGAATAACGAAATCAACAACTAATAAAATAGCACAATAGCGAAAAAAACTATAAATATAGGAGAATAGCAAAAACAACTATTTTGTGGGAAAGATACTCAACATCAAAAGCATCACAAAAAGATTAAAAAGAAGACGACGACGGGGCACAGGTGGAAGGGGCAAGATGCGACGGCGGCTGGGTCATCAGATCCGGTGGCAAAGACGATGGGTAGAGGTAGATAGGGATTTATGAGTTCTTGTTCAACTATATCGAAAATTATAGCAACAACAGCAACGACAACGACACCGAGATCTCCAGATCCGGCGGTGAAGACGAGATTTTTTTGAGAATGTTTCGTCATCGGAGTGCTGGGTAGATGGAGTGAATTTTTCACCATCACGGCGTTGAGGAGCGGCTTTTGGCGGCGTCGGTCGGAGATGATTAGTTAGGGGAAGATTTCTCATCCGTTCATTACACTTATTTAGGGCGGTCTGATTAGTTCCTCGGCGGAGTGGCTCAAAGACTTTGTCAGTAGAAAGGCGACGGCGAGCGGAGGGAGAAGGGAGAACTTGGCTGCATCGGATCTGAGGTAGAAGGGGGAGATGGTGGCGACGGGGCTGAGATGGAAGGGGAGAGATGGCGGCGTAGAGTTTAAAAGAGAGAAGAAGAAGAAATACAATTAAATGTGATATGTTTTGGCAATTTGAGAAATAATAAATCTGAAATAATATAAGTTAATTATAATTTTTGGGTAAAACAGTCTTATCGTATAAGATTTTATTAAAATATTAATCTTAAATGACAAGTGAGGGGGGTCTGGCTAATAATACAAAATGGGCTAAATCCAGCATAATATAAGTAAAAAATTTGGGGGGTTTTCACTAATTATCCCTATATGTAGTAAGCGTGTATATGTATGTGTATGTGAATATATGTATATATAATATATACATGCATGTGTTAGAAAAATGCACTTATATGTAAAATCCATAGGGCACGTATGCATAAACTGGTCTAGATAAGGGTGTTTTAAAATTGGGAAAATTAGAGAAAACCCCCTTATCTAGAAAAATGAGTTAAGGAAACACCCCATCTTAAAAATAATTAGAGAAAACCCTCTTACCTAATATCCTACCCAAATGCTATTTTAATAATTTCCAAACAACCCTTATTAACACTAAATCTCATTTTCACGTTTCAAAACCCTAACACATTTCATTTGCCGTTCTTTCTTCTCATTTTCTCATCTTTTCTTCTCGACTGAAATTCGCAGGAAAAGCAAGGCGTCGTCGAAGAAGGATATCGGACAGCGACTCAGGAAGAATGTTTGACGGCGACCGACGACGGTGGTGGTGGAAGAACGTTAGTCGCCGCCGCCGTCGCCGCGTGAAGGGTGGTGACAGATCTGTAGTTGGCGGCGGTGGTTTCCATCGACGACGATGAAGATGATGACTGCCAATCGTCGCCGAGGACGCAGTGGGTCAGTGGGTGTGGTGTGGTGATGATGGGGTGGCGGGGGTGGAGCTCTAGCCGCGAAGGCTGGCGACAACGAGGTTTCGGCCCGACGATATAAAGACCCCGTTAAACGAGTTGTTGCCGACGCGGTTTGTTTTCTTAAACCGATTGATTTGTTTTTATTTTAAATTCATCATCTCCATTAAAACTTGATTTTGAAATATCTGCAACAAATTTTTTTGTGGAACAGAAATTGATGGAGTAATTAATTACTGTTTGTTTTATTATAATTTTATCTGTCGAAGAAATCACGTTTCCCAAACAACACGCATACTACTTGATATCCATCATCAATCTGTTGGATTCTTATTTCTGTTTTGGGCCACTCATCATCTTCTACAGTAGCATTTTCTACAACAACATGAATAGTGTGTGTGGTGGCAGTGTGGTGATGATGGGGAGGCAGATTTAGTGTTTTTTCGTGGATCGGGCGGATGACGGCGCATGTAGAGAAATCCGCCCAGGCGGGAATCTTAATCAACTATGTACATGTTCAATAGTCGATTAAGTTAATCGACTATGCTCTTGTAGTCGATTAAGGTTGATCAACTCCAGTTTTTTATTTTGTTTTGGATTTTTTGTTTATTGATTCCAATTGTATAACTCAATTATAATGTTGGTATATTTTTTGTGTTTTGTAAAATGAAGTTGATTTTGCATTTTTTTGCAGTTGTGATTTGTTAATTTTATTAGCAGATTCTTAATCAACTGTGCTCTGGTAGTCGATTGAGGTTGATCGACTCCAGTTTTTTTTTTTTGGACTTTTTGTTTATTGATTCCAATTGTATAAATCAATTATAATGTTTTTTTTCCATTTTTTTTGTTTTTGTAAAATATAGTTGATTTTGCATTTTTTTTGCAGTTTTAATTTGTTATTTTTAGTAGCAGACTCTTAATCGACTATGCTTCATCATTATCGATTAATATACTAATAGAGAAAAAAAAACTAAAAAACAAAATTTCTTTTAAAGAATTTCCTTAATCGACTATGAAGCATAGTCGAGTAAGGCTAATCAACTATGCTTCATAGTCGAGTAAGAAAACTGATACATAAAAGAAGGGAATAGAAAACGGAAGAAAAACAACGGGAAAAAAAAACAAAAACAAAAGATCGCGGAGCGCGTGACCCAGTGATGATGTGGCGGACGGGGGCAAAGCTGGAAAACATAATGACTCAAAATGGGCGTGGGCTTTTCTCAAATGTTGAGAAATATTTTGGACATTTCTCCATTAAAAGAAGTAATGAGGGGGTTTCCTCAAAGAACCCGTTTAAAATTAAATCACATACTGAGGCATATATAGAAATTCTTATATTTAACGTACATGGTTTACTCATTTCATATAATTCACATATTTTCGAACAGATAAAAATAATTAAAGTTAGAATAATAAATCTACCAAATATTAATAATATTGATATGAAAAGGCCACATAATTTCATGTAAGAATGTAAAGATAAACTTCGGAAGTAACGGTTTTGAAAATATGGGGTGTTACACTTCCACCACTTTTTGTTGTCGGAAAATATAATCAAAGAGATGAAGATATCTAATCTTCTATCGTATTCCCGGTTTATTTTTCATCAAGGGTGAACTTGTGTTCTAGAAAATACTAAAATTATAATTGAGAAAGAGAAAAAATATTCTCTTATTCGTTGACTGGGTCGGCCGAACAGAGACAAAGAGGGGGACAAAAATTGTAGTCTCGTCTCAACACAATATCAGTTATATGTAGCGCAAGGAATTTGAGTTACGTACACAAAGAAATAGTTACTTGTAAACAAATCCATCTCTTTCCATGACTTCTAGTGGCCGAAAATTGTTGTTCGAGAAGAATCAATTTTTTCGGTCACTTAATTCCTAAAATATAATATTGGTTGAATTTTATTTTCTCGATTATCTTCTCAATTAATTTGATTATTCGATGGGCTACAATAGGGACTAACGGATAAAATAAAATATGGACAATTTAATAGTTAATTAAATCCAAATTCTAAAAATAATTGATTTAATTGAATATTAAATAATTATTTATATTCTCAAAATTATATTTTGAACTCATGTTTATCATTACCTAAATACTTCTCGCATTAAAATATATTAGTAACCACCAGTTAATTTTATTCACTGAAAAATGAATTAACTTTGCATATTTTCTCGAGTACTCGTTGAACTTATTTGATTACGTCGGATATAAAATCCACTTGGCCGAGTTTCTGAAATAAACAAAACTTATAAGCTATTCAAGGATTATTAATCAATCTCATATTTCAGAGATGCAAATTCCTTTCGATAATTAGTTCCACCTATTGATTCTTAGCATCTCTACCCAATGCACCGGGTTCATTTGACTCAATATAAATTTACAGATTATAACCGAAGATAAGACATGAAAGATATAAGAATTAAAGATTAACACCATATTTTCATTTTCCCCCAAAAAAATCATAAATTTCGAAAATTTTTAAAGTATTTTAGGCAATCTTGCAAAATTATTTTTAATACTATTGATACCTTCTATGCAGCGATAAATCGAATTTCTTACCTATATAGCCGAAAGGAAAAGAAAGACCAATCAAAGGAAGATGCTTCAAGAGTTGACGCCAAATTCGAACTAAACAACCTTGATAGTGAAATAGATGGTGCGGGTTTCCAAGAGGGAGATGATTATCTCTCTGGTGAAGGAGCAAGTTTTTCAAATGGTGTTCTTAGCATACTCAAGAGCCACAGTTAAATATGGAACTTTTATAGAGATTTTTGTTTTTTCTTTGGAAAATGGAGACGAAGTGGAAGAAGATGTTTCTTCGGTGATGAAAAAGAGAAAAATTCAAGTGTGAGATTATGTGGAAGAATGACAGAAGAAGAGTGTCCTTTGAACTCTCTTGAGTGTAAGATTCAGAAAAATGATTACTATGCGACACGTGCTAAACTATGCAAAATTATTACTAGTATATTTATTTATTTTAATTATGCAACTTGCTTACCAAACACACTCCATCCGAGAGTAAATTGTAATATCTAATTGTCAAATACCCCCTGTCAAAAAAACAATTAACTCATACCTTCCTATGTGATATTTTTCGAAGCACACTGCACCAATTGGTAGTTTAATTGTTGTCCAAGGGCGAAAGGACACAAATGCCCTAGGGTTTTTTTGCAATTGATAAAACTTACCAGTGTTAAACAAATTTTTAATAATTTTATTGTGTTAAATAAATAAAATGTATAATAAAAATAAATAATAATAAGAAATTTGAAGGAAAAAAAGAAGAAAAAAAAAAGTAGCACCCCACAAACTGCACACCACCCCACCCCACACCATTTCTCCCAGCTCTCTGCCCGCTACGCCGCTCACCATCAATTCACCCCTCCTACACCACCACCACCACCGTGTTTTTAAGATCCACCACGCACAACAGCGAGCAAGACGTCGTCATTCCCGGAGAAATTGGATATCAGAGAGGTGCAATAGTTTTTTTTTTTCTTTTCCTCCATCACTAATTTTTCTCTTTTTTTTATAGCACACGTGTGTGGTTTAAATTTTATTATTAAAATAGATATATAGATTATGATTGCAATTAGTGATTCTTTTACACTTTCGGTGTTCCATTGTTTTTCTATTATGCATGTCATATATGTTTAATAATTTCTAATTTTGCTAATCTTATATTTTTTTAAACAAATGCAGGAAGCAGAATACTAGTAAGTATAAAATTAAAGAAAAAAGAGGAAAAAGAAAAGGGAAAAGCAAAACCCTTGTAATTTTCCAAAATCATATTTACTGTAATCTCTGTCGCTCCGTTTCTCTCACAGACGCACACGCAATGTTGGGAGTGAGCAGCAATTGCACGATGATGATTGGCGGAAGGAAAAACAGGAAAATATGAAGGCATTGATTGAGGTATAATCCACCTTTTCCTTTAAAATCTGAAGCTATCTGTAATCCTTTCGTGGATCATATTATACATTTATATGTATTTTTTGGAGATTACAAATTGCTTTTATGGCGAACGCATCTGTAAATCCTGGCTTTAACGTGTTAGGTTTTATTGCTAGAGATGGACTTTTTGAAGATTTCAGCTGTTCGAGTTGTGTAATTACCGAAAATCCCTTGTGTTCTGAAGAGTGTATCCTACATAAACTGTTTTTATGGATATTCATATGGTTGCAAAACCTATATTTATGTAATTATGTTCCGCTTTTGGATTACGTAGAGCGAGACGAGACAAAAATTTAGATGTGCATTAAGACCCGATTACTTTCTAAAAAAAATCTTATAGTTTTCGGGGCATATTAAAAAAAATATTATTAAGTAATTAAGTTGAATGTTGCAAACCTACAATTTACGTACAAGGTTCAGTATCCAATGTCCGAGTGCCTCATCTTGTACTAAGCGAGACACTTAACAATTACCAATAATTTATTGTACTGCGTCTGTTAAGTATATATTTTTATACTTTATCGTACCTTTTTATTTGAGCTTTTGGTGTGATTTAACGATAATTGGTGCTTAAAAAGTTGATTTATTGTATTTTAGGTATAAATTGAAGAATTGGAAAAGTTTGGGGTCAAAACTGCAATTTTGGAGAAAATATGGGCCAAAAGTGAAATAATCAAAAATCTGAAGAAATAGGCACGGGACGGCCGTCCCAAAGTAACACCTAAAAATGGGACGGCCGTGCCAAATGCAGAAATTGGGCAGAAGGTTTCGGCAATTCTCGCGCGGCCGTATGAGAATTGCACTGATTTTCGCGTGGCCGTGCCAACACACGGTGGAGACAATTTTGAACTTTTAATCACACAAGGAAACCTTAAATCATCTACCAAGTTGGGACATCTATTTAAGCCCAAACCAAGCACGAATTAGAGGGACTTTTGACACAACCTTGGAGCGAGAGGAGCGAGACAACGAAGAATCGAAGACGGAGAATTGATAAATCTTCATCACAATTCTTCCTTTATCTATCTTTTCTTAATCTATTTCTTTTATGTTTTTATGATGTTTTTCGTAGAGAACATGAGTAGCTAAGTTTCTAATCTAGGATTTTGTTGGAACCCTATGTGGGGATGGTGAATCCGTTTTCTTGAGATTATGCAATTATGATTTTATGATTATTTATTCTACTTGTTATGATTGTTAGTGCATGAACTTGATCAATTTATGTGCTTTATCTGTGATTATTGGGATTGACTCGACAGAGCTATTTTGATAATTAGACGGTAAGTATAAGAACCTTCGAGTAGTTTTCACCAGATGAGTGTGTCAATTGCATGTGGTGTTGTAGACATACGGATATCACCTTAGGTAGTCAATTACGAGACTTGTTAGTTAATGCTTTATTCATAATTTGTTTGCATAGACATATAGTGAACCGTTTATGAATAATAGACTCATAATACACGCGACAGCGGGTTATGAGTAAATTAGTGTCTCGGGTTAATAATCATGAATCATATATTTCATAATTGAGGGGTTTTGGGTGAGCAATTCTTGCATAGGGGGAAGATAAAATCCTAGGTCCGTTTTATTGATATTTTCTCGTGTTTATTTGCTTTCATAATTAGTTTAATTGTTTAATTGATTTAATTTGACAAACTTGCGTAGGCTGGATAAAAATCATAGTTGTTAGAATTTGGTACTTAGGATTAGATAATTTGAGTATTCCCTGTGGGATCGACATCCGACTCTCACGAGTCCACTTTTACTACTTGTTGGCGATACGTGCACTTGCGTGTTAGGTATTTAGCACCCAACAAGTTTTTGGCGCCGTTGCCGGGGAATACGGCTAAACTATCTATTTATCCTAATATTAAATTTGAGCAATTTTTCTTACTTCAGATGTTTTATTTATTTTATTTAATTATTTTCTTTGCTTATTTTATTTTTATTATTTTTGTTTAGGTACTTTTTATGCGAATGGAAGAAGAGAATAATCGTAGGGGAGATGAACAAGGGCGCTTACCGAATGCGGCGAGAGAAATCGTCAATGAGCAAGGGCAACGCCAGCTAATTAATCCACCACCTCGTCAACGAGCATTGCATGAGTATACCGTTCCAACACTCAATGGGTTTCAATCGAGCATCCATCAGCCCCCCATTGAAGCCTACAATTTCGAAATTCGAGCGGGACTCCTCACTATGCTCCAAAACAATGGGTTGTTCAGCGGATTAGCTCATGAAGATCCGCATCTCCACTTGGTCAACTTCCTCGAAACGTGTGATTCGCACAAGATGAACGGAGTATCACCCGAAGCACTGCAACTCCGCCTGTTCAAGCACTCTTTACAAGGTGCAGCCCGAGAATGGTTACAAACTCGTGCACCGCACTCCATCTCATCTTGGCCCCAACTAGCGCAACTCTTCATGAACACATACAACTCCCCAACAAAAACTGAGAGAATCCAGAGAGAAATACAAAATTTCATACAAGATGCCGGTGAAGCGTTATTCGAGACGTGGGAGCGGTTCAAACAATTAATTCGGAGATGCCCCAATCATGGTCTTCAAGAGTGGCGGCAACTTCAAATATTTTATGACGGATTGTAAGATAATTCGAGAACGGTGCTCGATTCAGCAGCTGGCGGTATGTTCATGAGCTTGACCTATGACGAAGCATACGAACTTTTGGAGCGAATCGCTAAGAATAAATACATGCGGGCATCGGACCGGTCAAATAGCGGAGCCATAAAGACGGGAGGAATTTTGGAGTTAGACGTGGTCACCGCAATCACTGCCCAATTAGAGAAGCTATCAAAGCAAGTAGCAACATTGCAAACTCAGCAAGTCCATGCAGTCCAAGTTCCCGACCAGTGCGTAGAAGAAACGGAGTACACTAATCGACAATAGAAGAACCCGTACTCCAACGCTTATAATCCGGGATGGAAAGATCACCCCAACTTTGGATGGGGAGGAAATCAGCAAGGACAAAGGCCAGCTCCCGGATTCCAAAATCCACCTCAAGCTCCGGCCCAAGAAGTAGACCTCGTTGATATCTTAGCGAAATTCATTACCGTCAACCCAAGCATCCATTCGGAACCTTGAGACACAAATGGGTCAACTTGCAACCCAGCTAAACGCGAGGCCGTCGGGAGCACTGCCGTCGAATATGGAAGATCCTCGAAAGAGCAACATCGAGCAGTGCAATGCAGTAACTTTGCGAAATGGGAGGCAATTAGAGGAAGGTCCTAAAAAGTCCGTTGCACCACCGCCTATTGTAGAGGAGCCCAAAGAAAAGACCGAGGTCGGGCCAAGCAACACAAAGATCGCATTAAGTGAATCTACTCCCAAGGTACCTTTCCCTCAACGTTTTCAAAACTCTAAGCTTGATATGCAATTTCAGTTATTTTTGGATTATCTTAAAAAGTTGCATGTTAATATTCCTTTTGTTGAGGCACTTAAGTATATGCCAAATTGGGTTAAGTTTATAAAGGAACTTGTATCGAAGAAGATGAGGCTACTAGAGTGTGCAACAATAGTAGACCTCAATGAGCAAAGTAGTGCTATCCTTTCAAATAAAATCCCACCGAAGCTTCGAGATCCGGGGAGTTGTACCATTCCATGCACAATAGGTACAAGGTATTTTGGGCGGGCATTGTGTGATCAAGGGGCGAGCGTAAATTTAATGCCTTTATCAATTTATGAGAAATTGAATTTAGGAGAAATTAAGCCCACTTCTGTGACCCTGCAGCTAGCCGATAGATCTTTTACTCACCCTTTAGGTATAGTGGAGGATGTATTGGTCAAGGTAGATAAGTTTATACTCCCGGCCGATTTTCTAGTACTAGACATAGAGGAAGATGAAAATATTCCCCTTATCTTAGGACGCCCCTTCTTAGCAACCGGTAGGTCAATTATTGATGTAGGGAAGAGAGAGCTAATAATGAGTGTGGGGGACGAAACAGTGATCTTCAAGGTGTACCGGGTGGATGAACAACCTATTACGGCTAATGGATGTTATCTTCTTGATGAGGTAAGTGATTCTAAACTTTTTCCTGTTAAATTACATGATTTAAAGAATTTTGTGGATACTAATGTGCATGTAGGAGAACAAAACAAAAAGTTTGAGTTGGTTACAACACCTACTCAAAACACCGTGATAAAAGACGATGTTGGCAAGCCTCATGACATCAAGAAGAATAAATTCAAGGGCATTCCTAAGCGAACCAGTCGAAAGAAGAATCGGATCAACCCATTTATTCAAGACTTTCTCCAAAAGGAAGACCAAAAATCGCAATTTTGCAGCTCATACGGCCGTCCCAAAACAAGGCTTAATTTCACACGGCCGTGTGAAAAATCTGGAAGCTACTGCCCAATTTCGGCAAATCGCACGGCCGTGCGGAAAATAGTTCAAAATCTCATACGGCCGTGCGAAACTCAACAGAAGCATAATAAAGGCGAGGGTGGAGAGAAAACCAGAGACGACCAAGACGACTTATTCAGGTGTATTCTATCCTTAAACTTCGTGTTAATTACATTGAGGGCAATGTAAATTTTAAGTTTGGGGGTGGAAAATTACTTGTTTTTATGTGCTTTAATTTTTTAGTTTGCATGCCTTAAGTTTTTTTTTTATTTGAGTTATTTTATTTTAGTTTTTTCTTTCGAAAAAAAAAAAATTGCTTGAGATAAATGCTTCGATGAATCATGATGATGAAAGATGGTCGATGTTTAATGATGAAATTGCTTGTTTTATCTTAATTTTGATCGAATTTTGGTGAGCTTTTGATTCAAAGTGTCGTAAGAAGGAGTCATTGTTAGGAATCTCGAATTATGCGTTGCTTTGGTTGAAAGTTTTGTGTTTTAAAATTTGAGTTAATTTATGTTATATCATATGCTATTCGGTTTTAGAACTTGTCTTATGAATTTACAAAGTGAAATATTAAATTGTTGAGTAAAAGTGATTTGGGCCATCTTTGAACCGCTTGAGCCTTTCAAGCCTACCTTTAAATTTTTATCATTCGAACCTTGATTGAGCCTTGGAGAAACGGTGTTCTTTCTTTTAACCAATGTGTATAAGGTAGAATAAGTGGATATTTTTGAAAAATTAACCCTTGGAGTTCCGTCGAATTTTTTTTATAAGGCCCTTCTTCTTCTTCGAAAAGAAAACAAAAAGAAAAAAAAAAGGAAAAATAAAAAAATAAAAAAAAAATATATATAATAATAAAAAAAAATAATAAAAAAGAGAAAGAAAAAGAAGAAGAAGAGACTAGAAGGGGATGTAAGGACTAGTTGTTGAGTTGTTTTGAAAGCTCGATCCATTGTCTTAAGAGCAAAAGTGGAGACTTTTGAACTCTTAAGAATCGAGTTAATTAAAGTCCTTAGAGATGAATTCATTGTTTCAAACGCCTATCTTTCAAAATTTGGCGTAATCACCTCAATTCAAGAAGCATAGCCGCCTATACCCATATCTCCTACCTCGAACCAAAAAGCCCAACATTTGAAAGCCAAAAAGTCCCAATGATCCCAATACCTCAATTATTTGATACTAGCCGAGTAAAGAAATTTGGTGAGTCTTTGGAGTTGAATATTATTATGTAAGTATAATTTCTCCAATTTTAATGTACAAATATGGGATACTTGAAGCGATAGCATGGTTTGTGGTTTTTAGCAATGGTGAGTGAATACGTATCTTTGAATTACGAGCTTGTAAATTTTTGAGAACTGTCATGATAATTGCAAGTTCTGAAAAAATAAAAGTTGACCATTAATCTATGTGATGAGAGGCATTTGTTGAGAGTGTTGTTGTGAAAGTTGCTAGTTTTTGCTTGAGGACAAACAAAATATCAAGTTTGGGGGTGTGTTAAGTATATATTTTTATACTTAATCGTACCTTTTTATTTGAGCTTTTGGTGTGATTTAACGATAATTGGTGCTTAAAAAGTTGATTTATTGTATTTTAGGTATAAATTGAAGAATTGGAAAAGTTTGGGGTAAAAACTGCAATTTTGGAGAATATATGGGCCAAAAGTGAAATAATAAAAAATCTGAAGAAATAGGCACGGGACGGCCGTCCCAAAGTTACACCTAAAAATGGGACGGCCGTGCCAAATGCAGAAATTGGGCAGAAGGTTTCGGCAATTATCGCGCGGCCGTGTGAGAATTGCACTGATTTTCGCGTGGCCGTGCCAACACACGGTGGAGAAAATTTTGGACTTTTAATCATACAAGGAAACCTAAAATCATCTACCAAGTTGGGACATCTATTTAAGCCCAAACCAAGCACGAATTAGAGGGACTTTTGACACAACCTTGGAGCGAGAGGAGCGAGACAACGAAGAATCGAAGACGGAGAATTGACAAATCTTCATCACAATTCTTCCTTTATCTATCTTTTCTTAATCTATTTCTTTTTATGTTTTTATGATGTTTTTCGTATAGAACATGAGTAGCTAAGTTTCTAATCTAGGATTTTGTTGGAACCCTATGTGGGGATGGTGAACCCGTTTTCTTGAGATTATGCAATTATGATTTTATAATTATTTCTTCTACTTGTTATGATTGTTAGTGCATGAACTTGATCAATTTATGTGTTTTATCTGTGATTATTGGGATTGACTCGACAGAGCTATTTTGATAATTAGACGGTAAGTATAAGAACCTTCGAGTAGTTTTCACCGGATGAGTGTGTCGATTGCATGTGGTGTCGTAGACATACATATATCACCTTAGGTAGCCAATTACGAGACTTGTTAGTTAATGCTTTATTCATAATTTGTTTGCATAGACATATAGTGAACCGTTTATGAATAATAGACTCATAATACACGCGACAGCGGGTTATGAGTAAATTAGTGTCTCGGGTTAATAATCATGAATCATATATTTCATAATTGAGGGGTTTTTGGTGAGCAATTCTTGCATAGGGGGACGATAAAATCCTAGGTCCGTTTTATTGATATTTTCTCGTGTTTATTTGCTTTCATAATTAGTTTAATTGTTTAATTGATTTAATTTGACAAACTTGCGTAGGCTGGATAAAAATCATAGTTGTTAGAATTTGGTACTTAGGATTAGATAATTTGAGTATTCCCTGTGGGATCGACATCCGACTCTCACGAGTCCACTTTTACTACTTGTTTGCGATACGTGCACTTGTGTGTTAGGTATTTAGCACCCAACAACGTCCTTAGTAGGATTTAGGGGTGTGCGCGCACCATAAACCCGCGGGTTCTATCAAGACCCGCCCTCGTCCCGTCAAACAACGGTTCTTGAATTTGAAGAACCAAACTTATCGGTTTTCAATGGGTTTACGATAGGCGGGTCCATGGCGGGTTTGTAGTTGGACCCAACTTTTACGGGTCGAAACCTGTTATCGTCTAAACCATATTTTTAAATATAATTTATAAGTATTACGGAGAATAATTAGAAACTAAAATGAATAACCTAAAATCTTAAATTGAAACCAAACATAAATAATGTAAATTTCAAGACTAAATAAAAATTAATATAAAACTAAAAATAACTAATTAAGAACTTAAAAGACAAAATTTAAATAAAATAAATATAGCATTTTCAAGCATAACCAAAGCTATTCAGCTTCATTCAACACCATTTTCTTCCTTCTTTTTTTTCTGCCGTGTGTTAACCGTTGTATATATATGTTTTTTTTCCTACATTTTCTTAGAGATTTTCATAATCTTTATAGCTATTACGTCCACAATTATAGCCTATATTGTTTATGTATTTGATACACTAGAGATACTTTATTTATTCATTAATATTAATTTATTATACTATATAATGTAAACAGAACAACGTCGTTTTGTATGGCGGGGCGGGACGGGTTTCACGGGTATTAAAAAAAATTGAACCCGTCTTAGACGCAAACCCACGGTTCTTCACCATTTTAGTACCCAATCTTATGAATGGATCTATCCGTCCGGTCCCAACAGGTTTGACGGGTGTAGCGGGTTGATAGGTCCCAACGGGTTTGACGGGTGTAGGATTTGAACATTAGCATATATACTAATCAGCGGAGATATCTCTTGGATTGGTTGTAGTTGGGGCATCATCATATGATGGTGTCGTTTTACACATCGCATGCAATTTTAGGAATTGATTAATTGAACTTCCAACAATTGTTGTTCAAATTTTGTAGATAACACGAGACTAAGACTTTGAATCTCTAATCCGCCGTGAATTTATGTATTCCAATTACACAAGTATTGGTATATAAAGTAATTTATTGGCTTTTGACTTATTACTTATACAAAAAGGAATGAGGTGGTTTTAATTTCCCATTCATTGCTTTCGAGACAGATAAAATCGAATCTGAGAGAAAATTGTCAAAAGTGCAGGTATGAATCATTAATTGCCATTGAGGCAATTAATGCGCTAGAGATGGAAAACCGGGTGGCGGCATGTGTCAAAGGAAGATATTATAAAGTCGATAATCTGCACGGGAACTGCATGAGTAGCTTTGCGGGTATGATTTACGGGCAATATTTCCTCCACTATACCTTACCCTTTCCCGGAAGACCTAAAATTTTTCGCCCGGGCCCCGCTTTCCTGGAAATTTAATGTCGAAAGAAACAGCATTCACTTAAACATCGGTGGTGCTGCAGTGGAAAGCAATGGTGATGGAAACAAAACCATTAATTTTATTTCAGCAGCAACATTGCAACATTAATTCGAAAAACCTCGTATCTGATTAATTATATATTATTTTGATTTAAATATTAGGTTTATTCGCAATATTTGCGCTTTCGTTTCATCCTTCTAGGTTGCCTCATACATCAAGCATAGCGCAAGTCGTTGTTCATATTAGCGCAAGTCGTGGTTCGTATTAGCGCAAGTCGTGTTGCATATGAGATCAAATTACGTGTCACCCTTTCGAATTATTTGAATCACTTTCTCCTATTACTCAAGTTGAAAGCAAATCAAATCAAATTAGATTTCTTATCTTCTTAACAAATAATTTGTAACCACTGCATATATATATATATATATTAAATATCGGCTCATCCGCTCAGAATTTATCTCTTTCTAATATTATATATTTAATGATAGATGTTTGGCGTATTGAATTGTAATTCTTTATATTTTTCAAACTTTATTATATTAAATTTGTTAACAATTTATTTAAGGGGTCATTAGCAATAAACCCCTCATATAGATAATAAATGGTGATATGTCCACTCCTTAAATCTTTCTTTGTGATAACCCCCTAGAATTTGTATTTCCAATTCTACCCTTATGTCAATTAGCATAATTAGTCTCAATTATTCCTTTTTTCTCTCTTTCCATAACAATAATCTAATTCCTAAAAATCTGCTTCCAAATTCCTATAAATTTGCTACCAAATCAAAAAAACTGTTTTATTTTTTATTTTTTATTTTTTATTATTTTCGGATTTTATGGTCATTTTTTAATTTATTTTTATTTTTTAATATTTTTCCTAATAAAAAATATTTTTTTTTAATTTTTTTTAAACAAAAAATTGAATTTTTTTTTCCCCGAATATGACTATAGTTGAATATGGCTATTATGTGACTACGCTATTATGTGACTACGCTGTGTATAATAGTGTAATTAACATATTGTAGAAGCATAATTAGTGTAATTAACATATTGTAGAAGCATAATTATTAAGGTAACAGTAAGAATATGACTATTATGTGAATGTGACTGTGCTTTGTAAAACATTGTAATTAACAGACAGTAGAAGCATGATTCTTAACAAAAACAGGAAAAATATGACTATTATGTGACTACGGTTTGTATAACAATGACTGAACATGACAGTGAGAATATGACTATTATGTGACTAGGTTCTGCATAATGTGACTACAAGTAATCAGCACTTGAAAAAACTTGCAATAGCAAAATACATTGCAAAAAGAAAAAAAATGACTAAAAAAAACAAAAATAACTAATGTGATCTCCCATCGAACATGTTTTTTTGTTGCGGTATCCAACTCGGTTGCACCGACTGCAATTAATCTTTCGTTTGATCTTCTCTGTTAAATATGACTACAACGTTAAACATATGGAGCACTACAAAAAAAAAAAGGAGGAGGCGGCGGCAACGAACGGCGACGGTGATAGTTGTGTACAAATCTAACCCGAAACCCGAACAACATGAAACACGAAAAAAAAATATAAATCACAACTCTTATCATGCAAGTCAATCCACAACTGTCAATGCATACAAATGCATAGATACACGCTCTAGGATAAGAAAAAAAAAAACTCACAAAAATTAATAAAATGCATGATAATTCAAATCTACGCATTATAACAAACCAAATTATAACCATTGCGGTTTTACAGCAATGCCATTATAATTTTCATGCTATTATAACCATTTTACTAAAGAATAAATTAAAATAAAATAAAATAATATAACTAAAAATTCAGATCCATAACAAGTTTTATAGCAAATTAATTCGAGAAAAAAAAATTATACCGATTAATTTGTAGATATTCAGTAATTGCGGTTTTGGCAAAGGACGACGGCGGCGATTTCGACGGAGGGCGGCGGCTGTGGTGAGAACATGGGCGGCGTGGGGTAATTTCTAGATTTCCATCGGTGTCGTGCCGCTAGTCCTTTGAATCCTTAACCATCTGTGATTGTCGATTCCTGCCGCCGGAATCTTTTGTTGCCTCCTCGATTTTTTAGTGGTGGAAATATTAGATCTAGGATTTGGGAGATGAAGAACAGAGAAAAGAGAAAAAAAATCAGATGAGAACGAGAATGACGATAGGGAGCGGAAGAAAAAGAATTAGGATTTAGGGTTATTGTGTTTGAGGGTACTTTTGTCTTATCACATAGGTCTAGGGGGGTCTCACAAATTAAAACTGAGATTTGGGTGTAGACAAAAGTCTTTAAAGTCAATTGGGTTTAATTCAATATATTTCCCATATGAGGGGGCTATAGCATATTTCCCCTTTATTTAATATCATTTAATAATAATGAATGTCGCAATTAATATTTTATTTAACAGTAAATTATGCTTAAATATATCATATTAAGTTAATGTGCTTGGATGGTTAGGAGTGATGAATGTACTAAGATGACACAAGTTTTATCCCTAATAAATGCATTTTTTTCGATTATTTATCAAATAAAACTCGGTCACAATGAATTTAAATTAATTATTTAATTAAAATATAGTAGGGGGGTAAATTTGATAATTCGATGTGAATCTATTTTATATTAATTTAATAGAAAAAATAGTCGAAGGATGATTTGGTAAAGTAGTTCATTTTCTAGAACATAGGCCATGTTATTTTCCTAGGGTCCAGATTTTATCTTAGAAAATTAATGGTGATTAATGCATATCTCATATAAGTTTAGAACACAGGTGGTCTCTCCCTAGTCAGGTCCCAAAAAGGTAGGAATGATGTGGTTTTAATTGCTTTCCATTCATTGGTTTCGAGACAGATAAAGTCGAATGTGAGAGGAAAATTGTCAAAAGTGCAGGTATGAATCATTAATTGCTCGAACAAGAGTTGGTAACCCCGTTTTTAACCTGGCATAAGTCTAATATCATGATATCACTATATCAGCCCTAGGTTTTTTTTGGTGTCGAGAAAATAAGTGGTGTTTATAGGAGAAATAGAGTTGGAGAAAGAGGAAGTTGTATCTCTCACGTATATTAATCATATATATAGTTACATGTAGGAAACCCTAATCTATTACACAAGGTAACCTATTACACAAGGTAACTATAATAAATAATAATAATAATATATACGTAATATGTAATATATATACGCTAGTGTTCCTTCTGGCTACTCTTTCTCGTTCAAATCTAACAGCATATACGTATAGATACATATCCCTACTGTAGTCCGTGAAATATTCAATTTAGTTTCAGAAGATCGACAATTTCTTGTCTACGTTCGCAGGTGAGACTCGATTTCCTAAATAAGTTTTTCTATTACAAAAATACCATCTCACGTAAAGTATCGATGCACTATTAAGATATTCAAAATTGGCTTTATAATCAGAGAATAATAGATTGCATTGTGCCTGCTCTTTGTTGTTGTTTTAATGAGGAATTGATTGCACAATTAACGATAAAACTTCTGTTTTTCCAATTTACCAGAAGACCGCGATCTTTTTTGAGTTTTAACATGTTTCCAATATGATAAATTTTTTAAATAATTCAGTTAATAAAAGAAATTTCATACTATTTAGGTAACTTAATTTTGCGAATTGATTGACTGATGATGGTATCATAAACTGCATAAGCGACGACATAAAGAAGTTCTTCGTCAACACAATTAATCGGAGACATGCGCTAGAGATGGAAAACCGCGTGGCGGCATGTGTCAAAGGAAGATATTATAAAGTCGCTAATCTGCATGCATGGGAATATGCATGAGTAATGCTGACTCGTACGAACTGGAAGACGACTTTCCTTCATCGGATAATTGACTGATTAGGTAAGTTCCACCATCTAACAACCCTAATGGGTGAATCTTTTTTCTTCCTTTTTATGTATATATATTTCCACGGTTTGTTTATTCGGAGTCGTTTCACTTAACGGACATTAATTCGAAAAACCTCGTATCTGATTAATATATAATATTTTGATATATATTAGGTTTATTCGCAATATTTGCGCTTTCGTTTCATCCTTCTAGGTTGCCTCATACATCAAGCATAGCGCAAGTCGTGGTTCATATTAGCGCAAGTCGTGGTTCGTATTAGCGCAAGTCGTGTTGCATATGAGATCAAATCATGTGTCAGCCTTTCGAAATATATGAATCTCTCTCTCCTTTTACTCAAGTAGATAGCAATTCAAATGTATATAGATATCTATTTTTATTTATATATATATATATATCTCTGTATATATATATATATATATATATATATATATATATATATATATATATATATATATATATATATATATATATATATATATATTTCTTTAAATGTTATTTGAATCTTTTAAAATCACAAAAATATTGTTTTAATTTAAAATATAATATAAATTCTTAACCGGTATTTGTAATTCCTTTAGCGATATTTAATTTTCTTAGTAATGGTTGATTCTTTAATTTTGTAATTACTAATTAGGCTAAGTTTTAAGGATAATATATATATTTTCAATTTTTTTCTTTTTTCTTTTTTTTTTTTCTTCCAGATTTTTTCGCCAGTTTCCGGCGTTGACTTTTTCGAATTTTTTTTTCTTTTCTATCTTTCTGTAACATTTTTTTTCCTTTTGAACAACAATATTGCTGTGATTGACAGTAATATTAACTATATTACTGTTAAACACAGTAAAATTAACTAAACTACAATTTAACGCAGTAATATTGCTATATTAATCTCTAGCACAGTAATATTAAAACAACAAAACTCATTATTACTGTGTAATAGAGTAATATTACTATGTTGACCGTTCAACAAATGTAAACATAATAAAAAGCCAAAAGAATTTATATTACTGTGAGTGACAGTAATATTACCGTCAACCACAGTAATATTACAATAATAGACAGTAATATTATTACGCTACTAT
>NW_012194833.1:1094947-1230437 GCF_000504015.1 Erythranthe guttata
TAATTTAATTTTGTTTTTAACAAAAATAATGACTTCTATTTTATTTTGAAATTCAAATTATATAAAGAAATAAATATAAAACATAATATTTCGCTAATGACTTCTATTTGCTTTTTTAAATTCAACAAGAAACAAGTAACAAGTAAATTATAGTATATTAAGCTTTTATAGATCTATGAAATATGTACTATACCATGTAATTTAAGAATTATTTTTATGCATTATCAAGTGATATATTACATGGGGCTTCGTAAATTTTTCGAATGTGTATTATCTTATAAATTTAGCGAATTATTAATTTAGCAAGTTGTCCCCGAGCCGGGACCGAGAAAATTTAAATTCAAATTATATAAAGAAGTAAATATAAAACATAATATTTGGCTAATGACTTCTATTTTCTATTTAAATTCAAATTATATAAAGAAATAAATATAAAAGAAAATATTTCGCTACGCCACATTTCGCGGCGGAGGTGCAGTGGTGGGCAGCAGTGGGGACGATGAAGAATGAAGAAGAGGGAAGGAAAAGCAGCTTGGGGACATTTTTTATATTTCACATTCGAAAATTAAGAAAAAAATCGCAGTAGTAGTATGTGAGAGACACAATTTAGGCATATAAGTGTGCATAGAGACACACACATAATGGCAACTCTCTTGCCCATAGCTTAGTTCATAGGCATGTTGATGATTCGTTTTTAATTTAATTTTGTTTTTAACAAAAATAATGACTTCTATTTTCTTTTTAAATTCAAATTATATAAAGAAATAAATATAAAACATAATTGTTAGAATCCGAGAGGATTCTAATTTCGGGTTTTCAACACGTGTGTGAAAACCGTGTATAAAAACTAGGGAAGTTTCCTTAGTTCTTTTAACTCTTATTTTGTCATTAATTTATTTAATTGCCTAAGTGTTTTGTTAACAAGGAATTTTCTTGACTAAGACCTTTCTTGTTACACAACTCTTTCTTTCCTTACGTGAGATCAAATCTAACCTAATGGGCTCTAATTTTGTGTAGGGCTCTACTATTCTCTAAGGAAATATATATAAACAAGAGCATCAACGTGTGTGTAGCTTATGCCTTTATTTTGAGAGAAAAAGATTTCTCTTTTCTTTGCTGCTCCCGGAACGTCTTTGATCGAGAGAAGTTTTTCACAGAAAATATTCTTGGCTCTCGTTTTTATTGTTCCATCGTGATACGTGATTTTCATAGAAAATATACCGGCTTCAAGGCTTTGTGGTGAAGACACCAAGATTCAAGGAGTATCACAAGTTTGCTTCTTCTATACAAAAAGAAGATCGGTTCTTCGGGAGAGGGGCTTAAACAGATCTCGGGAGGAGATCGATCCGCCGACTGAGGGATTCAACGTTGAAGGGAGTTCAACCGTGCGGAGCAAGGGACGTGCTGCAAATTGAAGATTTATAATTCAGCGTAGTATACAAGAACGGCGTCGACAAAGAGGGAGTCTTTGCATTTTCGATTAAGTCTTATTACTGTACTCGTAAAACTAAAAATTAGTGAATTTCATTTGCAGGTCCCCGTGGATGTAGGGTACAGTTGTATCCGAACCACATTAAATTTGTGTCTCGTTTATTTCTGTTTTTACAAACTGTTTCACGAACTGTTGCAACACTTCACGCAACAGTAACGAAAAACTGAATCTGACACAAATAATTTATATCTGCACGAAATAAATTCAAACAATTGGTATCAGAGCCTGTCACTAGATACACTTAGTGAGATTTTGGGATTTAATTTTTTTTATTTTATTGTGCAGATATGAATAATCATGGTGAAGGCGCATTCCTACCACCTCTCTTGGGTGAATTGAACTACTCTGATTGGAAAATAAGGATGAAGATGTTCATCAAATCTATTGATGAATGGGCCTGGCGCGCGATTCTATTTGGTTGGACCCCTCCTACCTCAATGAATGAGTCACACGAGATCATTCAAACGCCAAAAGAGAAGTGGAGTGCTGAAGAATTACGAATAGCAGATTATAATTCCAAGGCAATCAATGCTATCTTGAGTTGTATCGATGACGACCAATTCAAATTGATATCGATGTGCAAATCAGCAAAGGAGGCATGGGATGTTCTACAAGAGGCCTACGAAGGAACTACTCTGATAAGCAAGTGTAAAGAGACTGTGGCTGAAACTGTTGCAACAGTTGGACAGACAGTTCAAACAAAACTCAGGTATGATAATTTGCCTTCAATAGACGACATCGGTTCAACTCCCTTTATTCTTGCAGGTGACGATAGGGATTCAGAAAACAACAGTGATGATGACAAGACGACCTTGGAAGAATTAAAGAAGTGCTACGAAAGGATGTACGAAAAATTGCTTCAGGTATGCGAGTCGAATAAATTCTTAGAAAATGATAAGCATGTTCTCATAGAGGAAAATAAAGTGTTAAAGGTAAGAATTTCTACTCTTGAACAAAATGTTATTTCTTCTAGTAGAGAAATAGATAGCTTGCAGGCTAAATTTGCTCAAACCCAAGATGTTATTTCTAAGTTTAATACTGGTAGAGTAACTTTGAATGAAATTTTGAACAAAAATCAGCCGAACTACTGTCGTATAGGTATAGGGGGTAATCAGCTATCTAATGATGCATTGAAACAGAAAGAAGATCCAAAAAGAAAAATCAATTTTGTTAAACAATCCACTGTTTCACAAACTGTTGCGACAGTTGCATCAACTCAGTCATCTCAAAGAAAACGTTTTGTCCCTACCTGTCATTTTTGTCATGCTCCTGGTCATATACGACCTAGGTGTTTTAAGTACTTGAAATTAGTTAAAAGAATAATGGCCCGCTCACCACTTTCCGCTAAAATTGATCACACTTTTGTGTCGTCTCAAAAACCCAAGATAAAGGTTGATTTAGTGAATAAAACTCAACAAAAAATCTGGGTAAAGAAGTCTGATCTTAATTGTTTATCTGCCATTACTTCTTTAAACTCATGTGATGATAGTACTAACTGTTCCAACAGTTCTGGTGACAAAGCTAATTTTGGGAATAAAAAACTTGGTAATCTGAATTGTGATAATTTGAATGCGAAAAATAAGTTTATGAATCCAATTCAGCATTCGAGAACTAAGCTTACTGATATCTGTCATTGTTTCATAAGGGGCTTGGTCGAAAAGGGGGTTGTCTCAATTGATTATGCTGCAACGGAGAATGAATTAACTGATGCTTTTGCAAAAACCCTTGATGCACAGAAATTTGATTCCTTGCGAAAATCGCTGGGAATTTATGTTGTTTAATCTGATGCAGTTGCATGAACTGTTGCAACAGTCTGTGTGTCCAGACTTGCAACTTTTAGTGGTAGGACACTTCATATGTTTTTGCATCTCATATAGGATCTGCATTAAGCATACTGCATATGATTGAGACAAATGTGAATTTGATACTTCGTGTATTTCTAAATTTTGTGGGGTAGAACTTCACCAATTCCCAAAATGATTACTTAAAAGGCTCCAACTTATTTATTTCTCTGAATAGTCTTGTCATGGTTGGATGTTTTTATAGGGAAAAGCTGCCTCTTTTAATGAGTGAAAGCTACTCTTGAACTACTGTTACTAATATATATATCTACAACCATTTGGTCAGTGAATAGTTCGAAGCCTTTTTGAGTCGAGCCAGTAAATCACGTGGCCGAAAGCTCGCTACAAGGCTCAATTAGAAAGCCCAGGGGACTACACATTGCACGGCCAATATAAATTATATATATATGGTCAGTGAATAGTTCGAAGCCTAGTTGAGTCGAGCCAGTAAACCACTTGACCGAACACTTACTACAAAGCTCAATTAGAAAGCCCAGGGGACTACACATTGCACGACCACCATAATCTCGTTCCTTTTATTTGCTCTGTTTTTCATGAGAAAAAGCTACCATTAGACGTGTGTGTACGCTACCTAATAAGAGCATCTTTGTGTTTGACTTGGGATTATTAAGTTTGTTGGTTGCATTGACAGTCGGATTTTTGGGGATTGCGCTTATCGTGAATGTGAAGATAAATCCCATATGTCTTGTTTGTCCATGCAGTATCCTATTCACATATGTCTCTTCACTCATATTTATTTCTCATGTTTACTTCTTGTCTTGCATTAGGCATTATTAAAAAAAAAAAAAAAAAAAAAAAAAAAAAGAGAGAGAGAGAGAGAGACGGGATTTTTGTTTATGTGCCGGTTAAATTTGATTTTTGTTGCAGCCGGATCTATTGATTTTACTCCTCGCATTTCCACGTCTCATATGAAGTTTGGCAAACTCAGTAGTCTTTGTTATTTAATGTTGGATTTGATATCATTATCCTTTGATTTTCAAATTGCAATTATCGTGTGGTATTGAGTTTATGAGTTTGTGATTTTGTGTGCACGTCATGTATGGTGATTCTTCTTACTTACTTTCAAAATTCTCTCTACGCTTGATCTTTTTGTTAAGTGTTTGAACAGCTTGCTCGAATCATCAAGATCTTTTTGTTAAGTGTTTGAACATCTACGTGCACCATGTTGAGTTGTCTATGCATGGTGATTGCCCATAAAGGGGGAGAAAAGAACAGTATCGATGGCATGAACACAGGGGGAGTTCTGACAACTGTTGCGACAGTGCATCAGACAGTTGTTGGAACAGTGCATGAATGCAGGGGGAGTTCAGACAACTGTTGAGACAATGCATCATACAGTTGTTGGAATAGTGCAGAAATACAGGACAAATACGGAGGAATTCATTGTAAAGGGAAGTTGATTCTGCCACTGCATATTTTTTGTTGTTCTTTGCTAAATTGAACAACTGTACACTATCTGCTGAACTGTTTGATAAACAGTTGCAACTGTTTATATTTGCAGATGTTATTTTGAATTTGCTGACCCTTGTTCATGCATGTATCATATATTTAGAGGGAGTAAATGTTCTGACCAATCAATGCCAAAGGGGGAGAGTGTTAGAATCTCGGTGGGATTCTAAGTTCACAACACCAAGTGGAATTCTATGGAGATGTTTATTGTCATTAATTGGTTTAGGTCTTCACAAGAATATAAAAGGAGGAGCTATAATGCCGACGTTATTTGCTGAGTCTTTTATCACGTGAGTGATTTACCACGTCGCCCTCCAAGTCTACAAAGCCAAGTAAGCAAAGGGGAAGAATGAAGTCATTTACAAGGGGAGCTGCCTAAGGATCATTCACAGTGGAAGACACACATGCAGGGGGAGCTGACTCCGTTGTGAACCACCTGCCGAAGCCACTACTGTGGGAACAGTTGCTGAAACTGTGGCACCTACTATTGCAGCAGTTGATGCCACTCTTGTTGTTGAAAGAGTTGATGATAATCCTTAGTTTTATTGCTTTCGTCTATCATCTAATTGTTTTATTTTCAGGTATTTGACTAAGGGGGAGGACTTGATTATAATAAATAGATGACAAAGGGGGAGATTGTTAGAATCCGAGAGGATTCTAATTTCGGGTTTTCAACACGTGTGTGAAAACCGTGTATAAAAACTAGGGAAGTTTCCTTAGTTCTTTTAACTCTTATTTTGTCATTAATTTATTTAATTGCCTAAGTGTTTTGTTAACAAGGAATTTTCTTGACTAAGACCTTTCTTGTTACACAACTCTTTCTTTCCTTACGTGAGATCAAATCTAACCTAATGGGCTCTAATTTTGTGTAGGGCTCTACTATTCTCTAAGGAAATATATATAAACAAGAGCATCAACGTGTGTGTAGCTTATGCCTTTATTTTGAGAGAAAAAGATTTCTCTTTTCTTTGCTGCTCCCGGAACGTCTTTGATCGAGAGAAGTTTTTCACAGAAAATATTCTTGGCTCTCGTTTTTATTGTTCCATCGTGATACGTGATTTTCATAGAAAATATACCGGCTTCAAGGCTTTGTGGTGAAGACACCAAGATTCAAGGAGTATCACAAGTTTGCTTCTTCTATACAAAAAGAAGATCGGTTCTTCGGGAGAGGGGCTTAAACAGATCTCGGGAGGAGATCGATCCGCCGACTGAGGGATTCAACGTTGAAGGGAGTTCAACCGTGCGGAGCAAGGGACGTGCTGCAAATTGAAGATTTATAATTCAGCGTAGTATACAAGAACGGCGTCGACAAAGAGGGAGTCTTTGCATTTTCGATTAAGTCCTATTACTGTATTCGTAAAACTAAAAATTAGTGAATTTCATTTGCAGGTCCCCGTGGATGTAGGGTACAGTTGTATCCGAACCACATTAAATTTGTGTCTCGTTTATTTCTGTTTTTACAAACTGTTTCACGAACTGTTGCAACACTTCACGCAACAGTAACGAAAAACTGAATCTGACACAAATAATTTATATCTGCACGAAATAAATTCTAACAATAATATTTCGCTAATGACTTCTATTTGCTTTTTTAAATTCAACAAGAAACAAGCAACAATTAAATTATAGTATATTAAGCTTTTATAGATCTATAAAATATGTACTATACCATGTAATTTAAGAATTATTTTTATGCATTATCAATTTATATATTACATGGGGCTTCTTAAATTTTTCGAATGTGTATTATCTTATAAATTTAGCGAATTATTAATTTAGCAAGTTGTCCCCGAGTCGGGACCGGGAAAATTTAAATTCAAATTATATAAAGAAGTATATAAAACATAATATTTCGCTAATGACTTCTATTTTCTATTTAAATTCAAATTATATAAAGAAATAAATATAAAATAAAATATTTCGCTAGAAGGAGGGGTCGAACCTCCGACCTTGTGGTTAACAGCCACACGCTCTAACCAACTGAGCTATTCCAGCAATTACATTAAAGCTTTCTTTAATCCTGAAGAACTAAGTAAATTAATGCATACTTAATAGTACATGAATCATGGGCAATTTAACATACTTCAGTATTTCCAAAAAAAATCTTTTTTTTAGGAAGAATAAAAATTTTGTTAGGCAGATTGTGCCAATTCTTTAAGAAGGATAACTCTCTCGTTACATACAAAATCAAATATAGTGGGAACTGGCAAGAAAATGCACCAAATGATTACCACTAGGTCAAATCTAGTAAAAAGACAATGCGTGTCAAATGATTGCCACTACGTTTAACAAAGGAAAACACTCATAACACCAATGAACTTGCAATACGCCAAACAATCTTCTATGAAGGCAGGAAAAAATATGTAGTACGCGTATATATGTATGTGTATGTGAATATATGTATATATAATATATGCATGCATGTGTTAGAAAAATGCACTTGTATGTAAAATACATAGGGCACGTATGCACACACTAGTCTACATTAGGGTGTTTTAAAATTGGGAAAATTAGAGAAAACACCCTCATCTAGGAAAATGAGTTAAGGAAACACCTCCTCTAAAATATAATTAGAGAAAACCCCCTTACCTAATATCCTATCCAAATGCTATTTTAATAGTTTCCAAATCACCCTTATTAATACTAAATCTCATTTTCACGTTTCAAAACCCTAACACATTTCATTTGCAGTTCTTTTCTTCTCCTTTTCTCATCTTTTCCCTCGACTGAAATTCGCAGGAAAAACAAGGCGTTGTCGGAGAAGGATATCGGAAAGCGACTCTGGAAGAATGTTTGACGGCGACCGACGACGGTGGTGTTGGAAGAACATTTGTCGCCGCCCCCCGCCGCCGCGTGAAGGGTGGTGACAGATCTGTAGTTGGCGACGGTGGTTTCCATCGACGACGCTGAAGATGATGACTGCCAATCGTCGTTCAGGACGCTGTGGCCTGTGGGTCAGTGGGTGTGGTGATGATGATGGGGTGGTGGGGGTGGAGCTCTGGCCGCGACGACGAGGTTTCGGCTCGACGATATGAAGACCCCGTCAAACAAGCTGTTGCCGACGCGGTTTGTTTTCTTCAACCGATTGATTTGTTTTTATTTTAAATTCATCATCTCCATTAAAATTTGATTTTGAATTCTCTGCGACAAAAATTTTTGTGGAGTAGAAATCAATGGAGTAATTAATTAATGAACTTGCAATAAGCCAAACAATCTTCACTGAATGCAGCAAATAATATGTAGTACGCAATATCGTATATATGTATGCAGATTTCCACGAGCAAAGAAATCCGCCACACTTGGGCATTAAAGATTGGCAAATATTTGTATTTCATGTTTATTTTGGAATTTACTAGAGTCCTACTTTTGTAATACCACTATTAGGACTTTGATTTATTTCCATGTACTTTGTTCTAGTTAAGTATCTCTTATATTTATCTAGAATAGGAGTAGAAATCGACTAGGAGTCTTTTTAATTTCCTAGGTTGATCGATTTGTTTGTGGACAAGATAAGTCTTGGAAGGCTGCTTTCGCATCTATTTAAGCCTCCTAGACTCACAAGAACCGTACACTTTTTTGGGAGAAAAATCATTCAATAGCATTGAAGAATTGCTGAGACGTTCTGCTGAGCAGGACTGTGCCATCGTTGCATGTGTCAACAGATACAAATTTGCTGTATAGATCTCAAGGGAGATCAACCGCCTTTCTGAAGGGAGTTCGAGGCACGCGGTGTGGAGCTGTTATTGGAAGAGACACGAAGTTCAAGTTGTGTACAAGAACGGCATAAAGAATTAAAGAGAGAGTCTTAATTGTTTTAATAAGTCCTATTAATGTACACTGTAAATCTGAACTAGTGAAATTGTGTTTGCAGGTCCGCGTGGATGTAGGGCACAATTGTGTCTGAACCACATTAATTCTTGTGTCTTTTTATCTGCTTTCACTAGAATATAACTGTTAACTCAAGAATTATAGGTGTAACTAAATATTGTTTCGACAACTCAAACCGTTACAACTTAAGACTAATTGAATTTATAGGCATATAAATCTTCACCTTGTAATATTTCTCTATATGTAATCAATGTTAATTAACCCAAAGTCATGGGGGTTTCTATTATGTCTTAATTCTCACTTTCTCCAATTTTATTTTTCCTAGAGTTAGTTATAAAATAGTTGAAAATTTGAAAGAGAGTATTAAGTTGGTACTTACATGATTTACTTTATCGGAAAATATGTCCTTTCTTGAAATCTGCAGTCAAACTGTCAAGCTTCATCTTGAAAACTTGACAAAGAATATCAGGACGATCTTCGAGTCGCAAATTCATATTTTTTGTAACTTTCTTTGTATTTACGGTCACTTTTAATTGCATGTTATAGTAAAAATAATTATGGAAACCCAATTCAATAACATATTTATAGTGCGTCCATGAAATTGTTGAATATATTGGGTTGTTTGTAAATTTCGCCGCAATAATTATACGCGTACCAATAGGTTTGCCATTACTATCTCCACTTCCAACTTTTTTCTTCAATGCTCCTGTAGATATCAACCCTAAGTTGATCTTGGTTATGTTTTATAAAACTCAATCTCTCTAGTTCAACCATCGAAAATGCATCCAAATTAACTGCTGAAATAATTTCTTTGAATTCAAGAGTATCGGACTGTCCCTAATTCTTCTATATATCTTGGATGCAAAGAACTATCTCATGGTTACACATCTTCACTTCCTACTATTACTTGTTGAAGATTCCCTCGAAGGAATGTCCTCTCTATAACCATCTTGCCCGCCTATAACCATCTTCCCTGCAAGGAAAAATTAAGGATTACTGTAACGGCAAATAAAGAGGATGTAATTCACTAATACGTTGAAACTTAATTCTTGGACTGTGTTTCTACTACAATGTTCCTAACCCCTTCTTAATTGTCAAAGTCTCCAACAATAAGATTTGCTATTTCACTAGCATTTGGAAGATTGTATCTATGATCATTTGTGTTTCGACTCTTTACCAATTTCAATTTTACTCCTTGCTCTCCATCTCTGGAAATACAATCACAAGCAGCTATGTATGACCATGCAAGTACATTGGAATCATAAATCATATCTTTTAATGAAGACACAATTATCGGATCTAAATCATGTAAATTATTTCGAGATCTGAAATAATATTGATATAATTAGTTGATATTAGAGTAATAGAAATTTTAAAAAACAGAGATGCATAAGAAAATGTAATTTTATGCCTGAGAATATCAACTCTATTTTGTACTTCATTTTCTATGTCAAAAATGTACAGCTGAGCAAATTTAGACATTGTAGCTTCCTCAGGTAATAATCTTCCAAGCAAATGATAATTTTTACAGGGAAGAAGAAAAGTATACGGACCGAATCCATTGTTTATAGATGTCTCTATGCTTCCACCAAGAGAGGTAAACGAAAACATCATATTGTAAGATCGGATTTCATCTTGGAAATATCTACTCCGTCTATCTCTTCCAAACAATAAATTCGACAATACAGTTGGAGGTTCTTTGAAGTTAGGTAATTGAACTTTACCATTCATACAACAAAGTAAAATTTTTGGATTTGATGTATCTTTGTGTTGGTCAAGCCTTCAGTCTTACCAGATATTGCACTACATGATTGCCAAACATAGGACTGATCTCCAAGATCATCATACATATATATATATATATATATATATATATATATATATATATATATATATATATATATAGGGCAAATGGCAAATAGGCCCATAACACATGGACTTAATTAAAGAAGGGACATTCAATTTTTTTGTCCTGCAAAAAAACCCAATACTTAAAAGTTTATTTAAAATCAAGGGAAGGGTCTTTTTTCGGACAAAATTACCCATGTATTTAATGTGAAAGACCTAAGCTCGTTTTTATGAATTGTCCGCGATTCTTCTCTATTCTCCCCCGAATCCCTCTCTACAATGCTATATCTCGAAACTGAGCTGCATCTGTTAAGTGTATATTTTTACACTTTATCGTACCTTTTTATTTGAGATTTTGGTGTGTTTTAACGATAATTGGTGCTTAAAAAGTTGATTTATTGTATTTTAGGTACAAATTGAAGAATTGGAAAAGTATGGGGTCAAAACTGCAATTTTGGAGAAAATATGGGCTAAAAGTGAAAAAATCAAAATTGTGAAGATATAAAGCTCGGACGGCCGTCCGAGTTTTAGTTCAAATTGTGGGATGGCCGTCCGAGACCCCGAGGCAGCGCAGTAAAGGGATTTTAATTGCACAAGGAAACTGCCTTCTTTACCAAGTTCTTCACCTTATATAAGACCAAGCCAAGCACACAATTGGAGATTTTTTTTTACGCAATTTCAAGAGCAACAAAGCAATAACGAAGATGAAGAATTCGAAGAATCTAAGCATATATTTATCGTTTATGACTTATTTTATTTGCGTTTTTCCTTTAATCGTGAGTAGCTAATTTTCTTATTTCTAGGATTTTATTTGGAACCCTATGTGGGATTTATGAACCATTTTCTATGATTTTATGCAAGTTTTAATTCCGGATTATTTCTTCTACTAGTTTTATTAAGTGCATGAATTTGATCACCTTATGTGCTTTTATGTTATTGTTAATCGCATGAATCGGAAGATCGGTTAATAATTAGAATTGTGGTAGAAGAGCCTTTGCGGTATTAACATAGGAATATAGTTAATCTCTTAGGTAGCCATTATTGAGATTTGTGTTTAATGTTGTGTTCTAGAATTAATTGCATAGGAATATAGTAATTGAATCTAGAGTATTAGAATCATAGTACACGCGGAAGCGGGTTATGATTATTTTAGCATCTCAGGTTAATTATTTGCATGCTTGAAGGAACTGGGGGAATAATAATCACATAGGGGGAAGAATAAAATCCTAGGCTTGTTTACTCTGATTTAACCTTCGTTTTTAATTGCTTTCGTGCTATTGTCTGTTTAATTTGCTTTTTAATTTATTTTTAATTTAGTTAATTCTCTCCAAAGTCGACTGTGTAGGGTGGGCTTGATAGCAATTGGTAGAATTTAGCGTCTAGGATTAGATAATTAAATATTCTCTGTGGTTTCGATATCCGGACTTTTAGTCCACTATATTACTTGTACGATACGTGCACTTGCGTGTAAGTATTTTAACCAACAGCATCTAGCTGTTTCGCGTCGGTTCTCGCCGGCCGTCGTGTCCTGCTTTTACCGCCGATTATATCTACTGAATTATTATTTTCAAGGAAGGTGTGTCAATTTTTTTTTTATCTCCATGCGAATGTTTTTTTAAGTTACAAATGTCAACATCGCTATATGTATAGTTTGAATTGTAGTAAATTGAACACCATGATGTATGGGTTTTCAATTACTGTTTACAGAACTGTGTTTTTTTGTTTGTTGTGTATTTTTGTATTCACGCAAATTTTTTTTTTGAAGTTATTATACGATGTTGTTGCGATTGGCAGTATAATTGCATGTGTATGTTTATTTCGCTGGTTGTTAATGTATTTTGACTTTCATTTAGCAGTATAATTATGTTTTGTTATGTTTTTCTTTTTGAAAGAGTTTATATAATGTTGATGCCATTGGCAGTATAATTGAATGTATATGCTGATTTACTTGATGTATCAGTAATGTGACTGTTATTAGCAGTGTAATTATGTTTTCCTATGTTTGTTTGCAAGTGTTTATATAATGGTACTGCCATTGGCAGTATAATTGAATCCACACACAAATTTACTTGATGTATTAGTAATGTGACTGTTATAAACAGTATAAATATGTTTTATATGAAATTGCAGGATGACTAGTTCTTTGTGTTGTTGTTGAGATATGGTGCATTTTGTTCGATCACAGATTTTACAAGAGGGATGAGTTTTTCCAATCTTGTGCATTTTGTTTGTTCAAGATGGAATTCTTTAAGTGTTGATAACATGTCATTATCGTACTCTGTCCCTGAGATTGGTGTTTTTTCAATCAACGATGATGATGATGAAGATGTAAAAGGATTATTTATTATTGTGGAACAATGGTCGATTCAAAGGATTGAAATTGTTGTGAAGCAAGTTCATGCATATCTTAGTAAGTCTGATACTAGTTACAACTCTATGGTAGGTTCGTCGAGTGTGTTACCTGCTGCTGCAATTGAAGCAGGAGTTAATCCCCCATGCAACACATTACGTGCCATTGCCCCCAGAAAGACTTTGCTTGGCTCACATTGGATAAATTTGATAACCGATGTTGGACAAGTTTTCCGTGGGGGACGTTCAGAATTTAGCTTATGTTTGGCTAAGTTTGCGTATGAGCTTGGATTTGGATTCGATTTTATCAAAAACGATACGAAGAGAGTGACTGCAGTTTGTAAGCTTAGACAGGAGAAAAATTGTTTGTGGAGAATTAATGCTACAATTAAACCTTCAACCGAATATTGTATTATTCGCACGTATGAGAAACATCACACGTGTGAGTCGGCATTTAGTGCTGTCAAGAAGGTAAAAATGGGCGTTAAGCTCGTAGCTGATTTAATCGTGGAGGACATTCGGAATAAGCCGTTGATGTGTGCTAACGACGTTATTCATGATGCAAAAAAGAATTATGGGATTGATATTAGATACAATACAGCATGGAGAGCTATGGAATCTAGTCGGAGTTTTGTGTTTGGAGACGTTGGAATATCTTATTCGTACCTCAAAGCGTATTTTGAAGAAGCTGGGCGTTGCAATCTAGACAGTGTGTTTCACCTGGAAGTTGATGGGAAGCATAATTCGTTCAATCGTTGTTTCTTCAGTTTTGGTGCTTGTCTGTCCGGATTTAAGTTTTGCCGTCTGATTCTTTTTTTGGATGGAACATTTCTAAAGGGTAGATACAAAGGTATTCTTTTGAGCGCCATGGCGAAAGATGCAATAAATGGTAATTTTGTTGTATTACATTCTTTATTTCAGTCCCCATATTTCTGTCAATGTCATAGATAGTATATTAAGGTTATATTACTGTCACAGAGAGTAAAATAAGTTTTTATTGTATGTGGCAGTAAAATAAGGTTTATATGAATATTATAGACCATGAGTTCATGAAATGACAATTTTTTTTTACATTGATTTTACGGTGTTTCAGGTCTTTATCCAGTGGCATTCGCCGTTGTGCATGAGGAAAATGATTCAAACTGGAATTATTTCATGGAACATTTAAAATGTTGCATTCGCTCAGATCGTGTTTTGACATTCGTATCCGATCGGCAGCACGGTATCTTGGAAGCTGTTAGAAATATTTTCCCTAATTGTTACAATGCATTCTGCTTGTTGCATTTAGAGAATAATTTGAGGTATAAGTTGAGTGGAATGAGCTCTAGTTATAGAGATGTTTTAGTTAATCAGTTGATAGCATGCGCGTTTGCTCCCACTAAGGAAATCTTTCATGAGAAACTTCAGAAATTTAAAATTGATGGTTCATGGAAAGTTGTTCATTTTTTGTCAGATTTGCCTTTTAAAAATTGGGCAAATGCGTATTTTGAGGGCATAGGTATGGTGAGCTGTATTCAAATGCTGTGGAATCATGGAATGGTACAATAAAGAAATTCTGACATTTGCCGATTACCCATCTGATTGACAGCATTAGGGGTTATATGATGGATAAAATTTGCAAGAGGTCTGCAGAAGCGAGGGGTTGGACTATGATGCTTCGTCCAAAGATGGAAAATATTTAAAGATCTTTTGTCGAAGACGGGAGGATATGGATTATTATAAAATCAAATCAATTTGTCTTTGAAGTGCATTCAGACTCTCATGAGATTATGGATTTTTTCGCTAGAATGTGCACATGTCGGGATTGGCAGCTTAAAGGATTCCCTTGTTGTCATGTGGTTGTGGTTCTCAAGAATATCCCCGTCGGTGAAAGATATGGGTACATTGACCCCTTGTTTTATGCCAGCAATCTCCGATCAACGTATTCTTTTTCTATTTACCCATTTATGGTGGACTTTACAAAAGTGAACAGCCAGATATTGGACTGGATTTCCGATCTACGTATTCTTTTTCGATTTACCCATTTATGGTGGACTTTACAAAAGTTGAGCAGCCAGCTATTGGACCTCCAATTTGCCAGACACGACGTGGAAGACCAAAAAAGAAGAAGATTCCATCTCGTGGTGAGAATATCAAGAAGAAGATCAAGTGTGGAAGATGTAATGAGATTTGTCATCACAACAAGAAGACTTGCAACAAAGCTATTTGAAGATCTACTATTATTTGAATGCTTACAGTTTTTTTGTTCAGTAATTATATGTTACTATCAGCGACATATAAATTGTTTCATTAATTTTCTTCAGTAATTCTATGTTACTTTCAGTGACAACTATATTGTTTCAGTAATTTTCTTCAGTACTTATATGTTACTGTGACTGACAGTTATACTGTTTTAGTAATTTTGCTTCAATAGGTCTATGTTACTGCAAGTGACAGTTATATTTGTTTCAGTAATTTTCTTCAGTAGTTCTATGTTACTGTAAGTGACAGTTACTTTTGTGTAACTCATGTAATTTTCTTTTGAATGGTTCTGTATAACTGTCTACAACAGGTACATTATGTATGAATTGTAAGTAAGTACAACATTTTCAAATTCAGAATAATACTATATGGCAGTAGTATATTTGTTGCACTCTTGAACATAAAGTACGTAGTGTAACATACTACAAATACTCAACTGTACATTAAGACCACGACCATAGAGTATCATACTACAAATACTTAACAATACATTTAAACCTACAACCATAGATTTTTATACTAAAAATACTTAAAAGTTCATTTAAACTTGCATTACATTAAGCCTATCACACTGGTTTTGACCGCCTAACTCTGTGATTAACAGTGTTTTTGTGGTTCAGGAATAAGTGAACTAGTTCATTTCTGAAATTCTTAACATTTTTTTTCTGCATCCAACTTGTCCACTGGTTGTTGACGGAAATACTGTCTGATGATATATAGTACAAAAATCCCGCAATCCTCACTGTCGTACTCTTGCTGAGGTGAATCCTCAACTTCTTCAAGTGTTGCATCTAGCGGGATTTTCTTGATTTTACATTCTCTGGTGACTACTTCAACAACTTTTACCTGCAATTTTGTTTATTCAGTTTTACGATATGGATTTTCATTTATTTTGTTTATTCAGTGTTACTTACCATTGTTTCCGCGATATACAGATATGGATATGTGCGTTTCTGGTTTTCCACTGCCCTTGGCTTGTAGGAGTTGTAATGTTTCCACGTTTTGAGCTTTATATCCAGGACAACCAAAGTCAAATGATCATTATCCTTGTGTGTGTTGCCTTTGGAATGAAGTGGAAAGAAGAGGAATCGATACTGCTGAACATGTATCTCAGAATTTTATTGAAAGATTCTTCACCATTTGGTTGCTGAAGAACGGCATGTATGTAAACACACCATTATATATATATATATATATATAATATATAAATTTTAATATTTGTTGACATCGTTCACATACCATAAGAGAACTTGAAAAGACATAACTGTCCCCATCCAAACCATGATTGATATTATCATATATTAAAATATCGTTCCTCTTGTCGCATTTGCAGAATGGACGAGTATGAATCAAGTGCCTATATGCTACAAGAAAAATAGAGTTAGTCTAGACAATCATTTGTGTAATTTACTAGTTTTGGCAGCTCTTTAGGTAAAGTGTCTGTGTTTGACAGTATTTTTGTTTTTTTGTAAGTGGGTGCTCACTTGTGTACTGGTTGATCCCTCCTTCAACAATGTGATTATGTCAGCCATCTCAACAAACTCATACACAGTTCCGTCTTTATTGTACCAAATCGAGATCTGACCCCTACATAAAGAGCTTATGCGTTAGATTTATTTAAAGATAAATAAAAAAAGATTTATTTGTGACGGACGATTGCGTCAGTAAATTGAAGAAATTCCGTCACGAATACCTTTTTGTGACGCATGTGTGATGGAAAACGTCCGTGGGAAAACCCCTCGTCACTACTTAAAACTGTGACAGATATATTCGTATGTCACATATTTTGTCACGGAACCGTTTGTCACGACAAAATACATTTCCGCCACAATTACCATGTCCAGGGTCTATAAAATTTGTGACGGAATGTGTCACAAATGTTTTTCAGTTGTTAGTAATCTGTCGCATATTAATTAGGCCACATTATTATTTATCCGTCACACCTACTGTCATAAAACCGTCACCAATGTTCCGTCGCAAACTACATGTTACAAGTGTCCGTCACCAATACCAATTATCAGTGCCCGTTACCCAATACCGTCACTAATTCCCTTCACACAATCTGTCACACATGGCGTGACACATATCCGTCACCAATGTCCGTTACATAATATCGATCACAAATGTCCGTCACCAATGTCCGTCACCTAATATCGATCACAAATGTCACACAATATCGGTCACCAATGTCCGTCACGCATATCGGTCACACAAACGCCGTCACAACATACTTGTCACACAACATCCTGTCACAAATCCCTCACAATCTTTTTACTAAATAAATTGTATTGCGTTATCTAACAGTCACATTTCCGTCACAAATCATTAAAATAATAACTATGAAATTTATTTATTACATTCAGTATAATATGTTCCATATTTGATTAATATTCAAATTTAATCATCCACAAAATAACAACATTAAAAGAACTAAGAAAATCCCAATAAGAATGTAAATCTAAATAGATCATCACACGGGTATGATTTCTCAATAGTTTCAACATGAACATAAATTCCAAAACATATAATCTTAACAAAATAATGTAAAAAGAATCTTAACAAGCCAAAATGATCGTATCATAGTCTAAATGTTTCATTCACTAAGTATTTGGACTCTGTACATGTCCCCTTCTTCTAGACTTTCGGTAGCTTACATTTCCTTTATCCATCCTGCCGATAATCATGAAAATAATCTATAAAAAAATACACATAAATATCCAACTGCCAATAATTATATGAAAAAAAACATACATAACCAATGAAAAAAAAATGACACTACGATATATCAAACGACAATATATCAGTTTTTTTTTTATTTTAAATAAGAAATTCCCCTCACCACATATATACAATGTGTATTGGATACAAAGACATAGCATAAAAAACTAGTTAAATAGCTGACAATTCTTCGCCTAAAAAAAGGAAAAAAAAAAAAAAAGAGCATAATTCATTATGAACCAAGCTGCAAATAATTTCAGAAAGAGATACTTATTTAGATCAGTTTTGCAATTCATCATGTAATCCATAAATATAAACATAATTATGAAGTCACAGCTACGTGCAAAAGCAACCAACTAAAAAGCCCAATTCAATGCATTCAATAATAATAATAATAATAATAATAATAATAATAATAATAATAATAATAATAATAATAATAATAATAATAATAATAATAATAATAATAATAATAATAATAATAATAATAATAATAATAATAATAATAATAATAATAATAATAATAATAATAATAATAATAATAATAATAATAATAATAATAATAATAATAATAATAATAATAATAATAATAATAATAATAATAATAATTATAGTAGTACTTGATATTTTTTAATATAAATATATAAAAATATTAATAACAATAATTAAAATTCAAAATCAAACTTCTAGGTGTTCAACCGGGGAGCCGACTCACGAGCCTTGTTGGTGAGTTTGAGTTTCAAAATTTTAGGCTCGAGCTAGCTCGACAAATTTACACTTCCAAATAGTATTACTAGATAATTAGGGTGGAATCGAACGAATCAGAATTAGAACTTTCAAAAAATTCTCATATTTTTTCAGAAGTGAAAAAATTATATCAATTTCGTTCCAAATAATCTGGAAATCAGAACTTCGTAGTTTTGGAAACTAAAACGAAAAAAAAAACCTAATTTTAAAATTAGAAATTTTGGGATTGGAGTTGACGGAATTCGGAAAAATCCAAATATTTGGTCATCTATAATTTCAACTCATTAGCTGGCTCACGAGCCTTTATGGTGAGTTGGAGTCCTAAAACAATAGGCTCGAGCTCATTTACACTCCTAAATAGTATTACTTCGTTTACAGGGGTGTAGATCGGACGGATCGGATCATACTTCGTACTTTAGAAAAAAATTAATGCTTTTCGAAAGTTGAAAACAACTTTCAATTATAAAAAAATAATAAAAACAAGTCAGAAAAATAAAAAAAATTAGAAGTTTCAGAATTTTGGAATTTCAAATATTATTACGAAATCCGAAATTTTTAAATCGAAATCGGTGGAAACCGGAATTCCAATATACTCCTTTAGTCATAATATTGTCATTCCTAATTATAATTCAATTGTCCATCAACTTCTTAGTTTTTGGAGGTCTTATGGTTTGAAAATTACTGCCATAGATTAATTAATATGTTTAATTTGCCCACATAAACTCCCATGGGCCCTCCATTGTTGTACAAGACTTTTAAGTATTGAAACTATGCTCCTCCATTGTAGTAATTATGCAGGAATAGCAGGGCAAGCCGGCAGGATTCCCTCAGAAACTTTTGAAATTGCAATAAAGACCCCATCCAGGGGTGGAAGTGCAAAAAACAAAAAACTGAGGGCAGAAATGCAAATATCCAAAAATCAGCCCATCTTCACCATCTTCATCCCTGAACGTCTGCATCATGGACGGAAGCTAAAAATCACCAACTTATCACTAATGTAAGTCTTTTACATCAAAATACTCTTTATAAGATTTATGATTATAAGCCCAATTTGCTAGATGATCCGCACCATGACCAAAACTAGAATGTGACGACTTTGTTACCAAATAAAGATAGTGACAATTCAATGACAGAACATACATGTGACGACTTTGTGACCGTATTATGCATGACGGATTTGTGACGACAAAGATATTGTAATAGATTAATAAAGGACATTAATAAATTATTTACATCAATTATAATATTATGACAGATTTGGTGACAAAATCAATTTCCGTGAAAACTTTAGTGAAAAAACGGTTACGGATTTGTGTGTGTCACAATGTCTGTCACGCACTCACTCACATAGATGTCACAATAAAAGATGGATATGTTTTGTTAAATTCCATCACAAATTTGTCAATAATTTCGTCATTTGTATGTGACCGATTTGTGATGGAATTGAGTTGTGACGAATATGTGACCAATATTAGTCAAGACGTTATTTCTGTGAAAAAATAATGACATATATGTGACCAAACAAATTTCTGTCATAATATTAGTGACTGATATGTGACAAAACTAATTTCCGTTGAAATATAAGTGACATAAATGTGACCGACATTTGTCTGGGACAAAATTCGTCGCAAAGTTCGTCACAACCTCGTCACAATGTAATGATGATATTTTTTGTTGGCATCAGTCACATATCCATCACTTAGTCTGTCACAATTAGTGACCGATTAGGCCCGTCACAAGCTTTCCGTCACAAAAGGCATGTTTTTTGGTAGTGTAATTTGAATTGATTTATAACATAAATACATGGCTCCAACTTTTAAAATTACAAAAATATTGTTTTAATTTAAAATATAATATAAATTCTTAACCGGTATTTGTAATTCCTTTAGCGATATTTAATTTTTTTTAGTAATGGTTGATTCTTTTTGTAATTACTAATTAGGCTAAGTTTCAAGGATATAATATATATATATATATATATATATATATATATATATATATATATATATATATATATATATATATATATATATATATATATATATATATATATATATAATTGAGGGGGATAGATGTAATTATCCATTCTATCTCAAAAAAGAAAATTGCAATTAGCAGGGATTATTAATTCGAATATTTGATTGGAAGATACCAAAAATGAAAAGAGACAAAAGAAAAAGGAAAAAAAGAAAAAGAATAAGTCAAATAAGCCCCTAACCAAGCATACGTCCCTAGTGAAAAAAATAAGTCCATCTCTTTAATATTTACTAGTATTTTCCCCAATGCGATGCACGGGATATTATTTAAATAGTGAAAAAAATAATCAATTTAATACATAATAAGAAAATATAGTACACTAATATAATAAAATTTAATAATGTAGTATTATTCATATTGAATTTCTAGCTTTATTTCTTAAGATTTAAGATATATTGATGAAAATTAGGAGATCAATAATTGTTGAAAATTATAGTTAAAAAATTAGTACAGAAAAAATATTAAAAAATAAATAATTACATAAGTAGCAATAAGGTAGAATTCTTCACGGGTTAGTTTTAATTTTGATAATTGTTAAAAATTATAGTTAGAAATTAGTAGAGAAAAAATATTAAAAATAAATAATTACAGAAATATCATTAGGGTTTTTTAGGGTTGCCCGGCGTTTCTTTCTTTTGTATATAAGATATTGTTAAAAATTATAGTTATAAATTATTAGAGAAAAAATATTAAAAATAAATAATTACAGAAATACCATTAGGGTTTTTTAGGGCTGTCTATCGTTTCTTTCTTTTATATATAAGATTATAAATAAATGAAACATTCATATATATGACAATATTACCCCAATCCTTTATACCCAATTCTTAATTGTAACCCAAATTTAATCAATTTTGTCCACAAAAATCCAATATTGATTTTTTTTTTTCCAAAAACTTTTTTTTTTCAAAAAAAAAATTTTGCCGCCTGATTCCGGCATTGACTTTTCGATTTTTTTTTCTGGTCTGTTTTTTTCCGCCGCCAATCCGTTGACTTTTTTAGTGTTTTATATTAGTTTTTTTTTTTTTGTTTTTCGTTTTGTTTAGTTTTTCTTTTTACGTCCGCCGCTAAACGTTGACCGTAAAAGTAATGACTTCTATTCTCTTTTTAAGTTCAAATTATATTAAAGAAATAAATATAAAATATAATATTTCGCTAGAAGGAGGTTCTCCGACCTTGTGGTTAACAGCCACACGCTCTAACCAAGTGAGCTATTCGAGCAATTACATTTAAGCTTTCTTTAATACTCATCAACTAAGTAAATTAATGCATACTTAATAGTACATGAATCATGGGCAATTTAACATACTCCAATATTTCCAATTTCAACTTCAAGCAAACAAAAAAAAAACTTTTTTTTAGGAAGAATAAAAATTTTGTTAAGCAGACTGTGCCAATTCTTGAAGAAGGATAACTCTCTCGTTACATACTAAACCAAATATAGTGGCAACTGACAAGAAAATGCACCAAATGATTACCACTAGTTCAAATCTAGTAGCAAGCAAATGCGTGTCAAATGATTACCACTACGTTTAACAAAGGAAAACTCTCATAACACCAATGAACTTGCAATAAGCCAAACAATCTTCTATGAAGTCAGCAAAAAATATGTAGTACGCGTATATATGTATGTCAGTATATGTATGTGAGTATATGTATATATAATATATGCATGCACGTGTTAGAAAAAATGCACTTATATGTAAAATACATAGGGCACGTATACATACACTAGTCTAGATTAGGGTGTTTTAAAAGGGAATATTAGCAATAACCCCTCATCTAGTAAATGTAGTTAAGGAAAACCCTCCTCTAAAAAATAATTAGAGAAAGCCCCTTTTATTATTAGCTTGGATAATTAATAAAGGTAATCTCTCAATTATACCCTTACTCCTAACCCTAAATTTTAACTTGTCATCTTATGCCGCTTCTCTTCTCTCTTCTCTCGTCTCGTTCTTTCTTCTCTCCCTTTCTCTTTTTTTTTTCTTTTTTTTTCTTCTGCTTTATTCTCTCTTCTCTCTTCTCTCGTCTCTCCTTCTTTCTTCTTCTTCTTCTTCTTCTTCTTCTTCTCTCTCTCTCTCTCTCTCTCTCTCTCTCTCTCTCTCTCTCTCTCTCTCTCTCTCTCTCTCTCACTCTCTCTCTCCTCTATTTTTTCTTCGCGATCTGCTTATTCTCTGCTCGATCCCAATTCGGCCGGCATCGTTGAATAATGCTCCGACGAATTGGCCGACATATTGGGTGAAGAACCGCTGCAACCATCAGAATTGGACACAACCCTTTTCTCGTTCTGGATTGAGCAAGAAAGAGCCTTCCCATTTGAAATATTTGTGGCAGGTTTCCCAAGGGCGAACAACCATCCATCACTCCGACCAATTCCAGCCTTAGTTGCTTTTGTCTGGTTCGAAACCAGCTAGTGTTACCTGTTTCCTTGACCATGCCTTCCATTGCATTAAAGCAATTATAGATCAACTATGATTTTTTTCTATTTTATTGGTAAATAATAATCTTTTGCGACGGCGTGGGATACAGATGTGTGGTGTGGCGACGTTGTGATGACGATGGGGAGGCAGATCTAGGGCTGTTTGGTGGATCGGGCGGAGGACGGCGCGTGTAGAGAAATTCGCGCAAGCTGGAACATTAATCGACTATGTACATATTCAATAGTCGATTAAGCTAATCGACTATGCTCTGGTAGTCGATTAAGGTTGATCGGCTCCAATTTTTTATTTTTTTTTTGGATTTTTGGTTTGTTGATTCCAATTGTATAAATCAATTATAATGTTTGTATATTTTTTGTATTTTGTAAAATATAGTTGATTTTGCATTTTTTTTTGCAATTGTGATTTATTATGTTTAGTAGCAGATTCTTAATCGACTATGCTTCATCATAGTCGATTAATATACCTGATATAGAAAATTTAAAAAAAAAAAAATTTCATTAATCGACTATGAAGCATAGTCGATTAAGGCTAATCGACTATGCTCCATAGTCGATTAAGGAAACTGATACAGAAAAATACAGAAGAAAAAAAAACGGAAAAAAAAAAAAACGTTGAGCGCGTGACACAGTGATGATGTGGCGGGTGGGGGCAAAGCTGGAATATATAATGGCTGAAAATGAGTGTGGACTTTTCTCAAATGGAGAGAAGTATTTTGGGCCTCTCTCCATTAAAAGAAGTAATGAGGGGGTTTTCTGAAAGAGCCCCGTTTTAAAATTGGGAAAATTAGAGAAAACCCCCTCATATAGGAAAATGAGTTAAGGAAACACCTCCTCTAAAAAATAATTAGAGAAAACCCTCTTACCTAATATCCTACCCAAAATCTATTTTAATAATTTCCAAACCACCCTTATTAATACTAAATCTCAATTTC
Source organism: Erythranthe guttata (assembly GCF_000504015.1). The sequence continues at coordinate 1,118,891 of NW_012194833.1, forward strand.
ATGTTTCAAAACCCTAACCCATTTCATTTGCCGTTCCTTCTTCTCCTTTTCTCATCTTTTCTTCTCGACTGAAATTCCCAGGAAAAGCAAGGCGTCGTCGGAGAAGGATATTGGACATCGACTCTGGAAGAATGTTTAACGGCGGCCGATGGTGGTGGTGGTGGAAGAACGTTTGTCGCCGGTCCCCGCCGGCGCGTGAAGGGTGGTGACAGATCTATAGTTGGCGGCGGTGGTTTCCATCGACGACGCTGAAGATGATGACTGCCAATCGTCGTCGAGGACGCAGTGGGTCAGTGGGTGTGGTGTGGTGATGATGGGGTGGCGGGGGAGGAGCTCTGGACGCGAAGGCCGACGACGATGAGGTTTCGACTTGACGATATGAAGACCCCGTCAAACAAGCTGTTGCCGACGCTGTTTGTTTTCTTAAACCGATTGATTTGTTTTTATTTTAAATTCATCATCTCCATTAAAATTTGATTTTGAATTCTCTGCAACAAAAATTTTTGTGGAGTAGAAATTGATGGAGTAATTAATTACTGTTTGTTTTATTATAATTTTATCTGTCGAAGAAATTAATCACGTTTGGCAGATTTAGTATTTTTTTGTGGATCGGGCGAATGACGGCGCATGTAGAGAAATTCGCCCAGGCTGGAATCTTAATCGACTATGTACATGTTCAATAGTCGATTAAGCTAATCGCCTATGCTCTGGTAGTTGATTAAGGTTGATCAACTCTAGTTTTTTTATTATTTTTTGGATTTTTTGTTTATTGATTCCAATTGTATAAATCAATTATAATGTTGGTATATTTTTTGTGTTTTGTAAAATATAGTTGATTTTGCATTTTTTTTACAGTGGTGATTTATTACTTTTATTAGCAGATTCTTAATCGACTATGCTCTGGTAGTCGATTAAGGTTGATCGAATCCTATATTTAATTTTTTTTGGATTTTTTGTTTATTGATTCCAATTGTATAAATCATTATAATGTTCTTATATTTTTTATTTTTGTAAAATATAGTTGATTTTCCATTTTTTTTTTGCAGTTTTGATTTGTTATTTTTAGTAGCAGAGTCATAATCGACTATGCTTCATCATAATCGATTAATATACTGATATAGAAAAAAAAATTAAAAAACAAAAATAATTTTTTTTAAAGAATTTCCTTAATCGACTATGAAGCATAGTCGATTAACGATTAATATACTGATATGGAAAAAAAATTAAAAAACAAAAATAAAAAAAATTAAAGAATTTCCTTAATCGACTATGAAGCATAGTCGATTAACGATTAATATACTGATATAGAAAAAAAAAAAAAAACAAAAAAAAAAAAATTAAAGAATTTCCTTAATCGACTATGAAGCATAGTCGATTAAGGCTAATCGACTATGCTTCATAGTCGATTAAGAAAACTGATACATAAAAGAAAGAAAAAAAAGGAAGAAATAATAAAAATAAAAATCGCTGAGCGCGTGACCCAATGATGATGTGGCGGGTGGGGGCAAAGATGGAAATCGGCTCAAAATGAGCGTGAACTTTTCTCAAATGGAGAGAAATATTTTGGACATCTCTCCATTAAAAGAAGTAATGATGAATTTTCCTCAAAAAATCCCTTTAAAATTAAATCACATACTTAGGCATATATAGAAATCCTTATATTTAACGTAAATGGTATAATCAATTTATATAATTCACATATTTTCGAACAGATAAAAATAATTAAAGTTAGAATAATAAATCTATCAAATATTAATAATATTGATATGAAAAGGCACACAATTTCATGTAAGGGTATAAAGATTAACTTCGGAAGTAACGGTTTTGGAAATGTGGGGTGTTACACTTCCACCACTTTTTGTTGTCGGAAAATATAATCAAAGAGATGAAGATATCTAATCTTCTATTGTATTTCCTGATTTAGTTTTCATCAAGGGTGGACTTGTGTTCTAGAAAAATACTAAAATTATAATTGACAAAGAGAAAAAATATTCTCTTGTTCGTTGATTGGGTCGGGCGAACAGAGACAAAGAGGGGGACAAAAATTGTATTCTCGTCTCAACGCAATATCACTTATATGTAGCACAAGGAATTTGAGTTACGTACACAAGGAAATAGTTACTTGTAAACAAATCCATCTCTTTCCATGACTCCTAGTGGCCGAAAATTGTTGTTCGAAAAGACTCAATTTGTTCGGTCACTTAATTCCTAAAATATAATATTGGTTGAATTTTATTTTCTCCAATATCTTCTCAATTAATTTGATTATTCGATGGGCTATAATAGGGACTAAAGGATAAAATAAAATATGGACAATTTAATAGTTAATTAAATCCAAATTCTAAAAATAATCCGTTTAATTGAATATTAAATAATTATTTATATTCTCAAAATTATATTTTGAACTCATGCTTATCATTACCTAAATACTTCTCGCATTAAATATACCAGTAACCACCTGTTAATTTTATTCACTGAAAAATAAATTAACTTGGCATATTTTCAATTGAATATTACTCGCTTAACTTATTGGAGTACGTCGGATATAAAATCCACTTGGACGAGTTTCTGAAATAAACAAAACTTATAAGCTATTCAAGGATTATTAATCAATCTCATATTTCAGAGATGCAAATTCCATTTGATAATTTGTTCCACCTATTGATTCTTAGCATCTCTACCCAATGCACCGGGTTCATTTGACTCAATATAGATTTACAGATTATAACCGAAGATAAGACATGAAAGATATAAGAATTAAAGATTACCACCATATTTTCATATTCCCCCAAAAAAATCATAAATTTCGAAATTTTTAAAAGTATTTTAGGCAATCTTGCAAAATCATTTTTAATACTATTAATACCTTCTAATTGCAGCGATAAATCGAATTTCTTACCTATATAGCCGAAAGGAAAAGAAAGACCAATCAAAGGAAGATGCTTCAAGAGTTGATGCCAAATTCGGACTAAACAACCTTGATAGTGAAAGAGATGGTGCGGATTTCCAAGAGGGAGGTGATTATCTCTCTTGTGAAGGAGCAAGTTTTTCAAATGGTGTTCTTAACATACTCAAGAGCCACGATTAAATATGGGACTTTCATGGAGATTTTTGTTTTTTCTTGGAAAAGGGAGATGAAGTGGAAGAAGATGTTTATTCGGTGGTGAAGGAGAGAAAAATTAAAGTGTGAGGTTCCGTGGAAGAATGACAAAGAAGAAGAGTGTCCTCTGAACTCTCTTAAATGTAAGATTCGGAAGAATGATTACTATGTGACAAGTGCTAAAACATGCAAAATTATTACGAATATATTTATTTATTTTATGCAACTTCCTTACCAGACACACTTCATCCGATTTAGTTAAATAAGTGTGCATAGACACCCGCACAAACAAATATATAATGGCAACTGTTATTGTATATTATTTTATGTTTGTTATTTCCAGCTCAAGTTGTTTATTGTTAAAGTTGCTATTTAGTAAATAGCAACTTCTATTCTTGTAAATAACTGAGTAACACTTTTTCCTTATATTACTTTGTATATATAGTTGTACTCTTAGTTTTAGCAGATTAACAAAATAATAACAGTGAATATTAAAGTACGAATAAAGTTGTATCTTCTTTCTCTCTTCTCAAGTCTTCAATGGAAAACCCTTTCAACATGGTATCAGTTAGATATTTCGATTTTAGCTTCCGCATACAATTCTCTGTTATTCAATTACATTTCGATTCTTCGTTCCTCGATTTCTCTGAGAATCCATGGCGCCGCCGACAACTCGAACTCCGTCGCCCGATGATGTTTCGAGTTCATTTTTCCTTCACCCTTCCGACGGACCGAATTTGATTTTGGTTTCGCAAGCTCTCACCGAAGATAACTACGCCTCCTGGTCAAGAGCTATGACGATTTCATTGACGGTCAAGAATAAAGCTGGATTTGTTGATGGTACGTTTTCAGATCCTGGCGATGCCGATCCAGTTCTTCATAATGCTTGGATTCAGAATAACAACATTGTTTTGTCGTGGATCATTAATGTTGTTTCTAAAGATAACAGGGCAGCATCATGTATTCGATTTCTGCAAAAGAAACTTGGGATGATCTTAAAACCAGATTTTCACAGACTAACGGTCCTAGGATTTTTCGATTAAGGCGGGATCTCGCAAATCTAACTCAAGGCTAGGAGTCTGTAAATGTTTACTTCACCAAGATCAAAGCCATTTGGGATGAATTGGCTAATTATCGCCCATCTTGTCTATGTGGTAAATGTGAGTGTGGTGGCGTTGATAAAGTTTTAGCTCATTATAATCAAGAGTATGTAATGAGTTTTTTGATGGGCTTAAATGATACTTTGGGGCCAATTCGTGGTCTGATTCTTCTCATGGATCCCCTTCCCCCTATTAATAAAGTGTTTGCATTCGTTTCTCAAAAAGAGCGTCAAAGATCCGTTGCTTCCATGAATTATGAGACTATTGGTTTTGTGTTCGCTCTCAAGAATGATTCTATAAACATGTCTAATGGAAACCAGGTTCAATCCCATAATCAGTTTTACTGTGGTCCTCAGAAGAAAAGAGACCGAGGTTTTTGCACCGACTGCAACATATATGGTCATACAGTGAATAGGTGTTATATGATTCATGGTTAGTCTCCTCAATATAAACCCAAAGGCAAATTTGCTCCTCATTCTTCTTATGTTCATCAAATCTCTGGAATGGAGTCTTCAATGAACCATCTTCCTCCTGCTGAGGCTATTCAACCTTCCCAGCCTCAATGGATAATTTTCAACAAAATAATAACAGTGAATATTAAAATACGAATAAAGCTGTATCTTCTTTCTCTCTTTTCAAGTCTTCAATGGAAAACCATAATTGTTGGTTTCAACATGGTATCAGATAGATATTTTTGATTTTATTAGATATTTTTTATTTTACTATGATATATGGGCCGGGGTCCATACAAGGTTCCATCTTACAATGGTTTTAAGTATTTTATTACTTTAGTAGATGATTCTTCCATATTTACTTGGGTACACATGATTAAATCTAAGTCAGATGCTTTGATAGTTATTCCTAGATTTCTGTCCATGATTAAAAATCAATTCGACTAGCAAATCAAAGTGTTTAGGTCAGATAATGCTCCTGAGCTTTCTTTTAAAAATTGTTTGCTGACCTTGGAATTTTTCATCAGTTCTCATGTGTTCAAACTCCTCAACAGAATGCTATTGTTGAAAGGAAACACCAACATATTTTACATGTTGCTAGATCTTTATATTTTGAATCTAAAATTCCAATAGAATATTGGGATGAGTGCATTAGTACTGCTGTTTTGCTTATTAACAGAACTCCAGCCAAAAATTTGGGAAATCAAGCTCCATATAACATTATTTATCCTAACCTTTATGTGGATTATGTTGCTTTGAAGGTGTTTGGTTGTTTGGCTTTTGCATCTACTTTGCAGGCAACTAGGGATAAGTTTCAGCCCAGGGCTAGAGCTTGTGTATTCATTGGCTATCCAAGTGGTATTAAATGGTACAAATTACTTGACTTTCATACTAGAGAAGTTTTTATTTCTAGAGATGTTGTGTTTTATGAAAATCAATTCACATTTACTGCATTTGCTAATATTGAATGTTTTGATGATATTCCAAAATATGTGCCTCTGTTAGTCACTCTTACGTCCATTACATCATCTACTTCTCATATATTTCATGATGTTATTCAGCCTATTGATCCTTCTTCTTTAGTTCCTAGTTCTGAAGTGTCTTCTATTGCTGAACCTAGAAGATCTTCCAGAAATGTTAAGCTCCCTACTTATTTATCTGAATATGCTTGTTAAATCCATGTATCATATTTCTGATGTGTTAGGTTACGAAAAATTGTCTTCTGACTATAGACACTTTATTATGAATGTTGCTACTGAAACTGAGCCTCACACATTTAAACAAGCTGCTAAGCATGATGTTTGGATTCAAGCAATGCATGAAGAAATTTCGGCTCTTAAATCCAACAGTATTTGGTCCATAGTCCCTTTACCTTCTGGCAAACATCCTATAAGTTGCAAATGGGTGTATAAAATCAAAAGAAAACATGATGGAACCTTAGATAGGTGTAATGCTAGATTGGTAGCTAGGGGTTTCACTCAACACGAAGGCATAGACTATACGGAAACCTTCTCACTTGTTGTTTAACTTACTACTGTCAAACTTTTATTGACTTTAGCTGCTGTCAAGGGTTGGGAATTACACCAACTCGATGTAAACAATGCATTCTTGAATGGTGACTTAAAGGAGGAGGTCTATATGAATTTACTATCTGGCTATCCTCACTCTGCTCCTAATATGGTTTGTAGACTTAACAAATCTTTGTATGGCCTCAAGCAGGCTTCTCGGCAGTGGAATGAAAAAAATTCAGAAGCTGTTTTGCAATTGGGCTTCATTCAATCCCAGTCTGATTATTCCCTCTTTACTAGAGGGCAATGTGGTAAATTTATTGCTTTAATATTCTATGTTGATGATATGGTTATAGTTGACTCTTCTACTTCTAATATCAGTCAGCTTAAACTTGAATTGGGAAATATTTTTAAACTCAAACACTTAGGTGATATGAAATTTTTCTTGGGCATTGAAATTGCAAAGTCAAGAGCTGGTTTCTCTATTTCACAGAGACAATACACTCTTGATTTACTTAAAGAAACTAGTTTTACAGATTGTAAACCTGTGCTTTTGTTCCCATGGATCCTAAACTTAATTTGAGTGCTGCAGTGCTGCAGATGGTGATCTTCTTGATGATCCTTCTTTATATCGAAGACTCATTGGTAGATTGTTATACCTCACTTTAACCAGACCTGATATTAGATTTTCTGTGCATAAATTAAGTCAATTTGTTTCTTCTCCAAGATCTGTTCATTTGCAGGCTGCACATCATCTTCTTAGGTATCTTAAAGCTGCTTCATGCCAGGGCTTGTTCTACTCTTCCAAACCAGATCTTCTTCTAAAAGGTTTTTCTGATGCTGACTGGGGCTCTTGTCTCTACACAAAAAGGTCTACCAACGGTTTCTGCATTTTCCCCGGATATTCTCTTATTTCATGGAAGTCTAAAAAGCAGATGACAATTTCTGGATCTTCTGCAGAAGCAAAGTATAGGGCATTGGCATCTACATCGAGTGAACTTGTTGGGATTAATCAACTTTTAAAGGATTTCCAGATTCCTTCTTCTTCCTCTCTGCTTTTTTGTGATAACTTAGTAGCCGCTCATATTGCTTCCAATCCAACATTTCATGAACGAACCAAGCATATCGAAATCGATTGCCACTTTGTTCGAAAGCAAGTCACCCAAGGCACACTGAGACGCATGCCTATTTGAGGTTCTGACCAGCTAGCAAATGTTTTCACTAAAGCTCTTCCTCTACCAGCTTTTCAGTATCTTTTATCCAAGATGTTCTTTATTAATATCTACAGTCCAAGTCCATCTTGAGGGGGGATATTGAATATTATTTTATGTTTATTATTTCCAGCTCAAGTTGTTTATCGTTAAAGTTGCTATTTAGTAAATAGCAACTTCTATTCTTGTAAATAAGTGAGTAACACTTTTTCCTTATATTACTTTGTATATATAGTTGTACTCTTAATTTTAGCAGATTAACAAAATAATAACAGTGAATATTAAAATACGAATAAAGCTGTATCTTCTTTCTCACTTCTCAAGTCTTCAATGGAAAACCCTAATTGTTGGTTTCAACAACTGTCTCGCCCATTGCTTAACTCGTAGGCATGTTGATGATTCTGAGGAAGATGCTAATCTCCCCTTGGATTTGTTGGTTTCAACAACTGTCTTGCCCATTGCTTAACTCGTAGGCATGTTGATGATTCTGAGGAAGATGCTAATCTCCCCTTGGATTAATTGTTGGTTTCAACAACTGTCTTGCCCATTGCTTAACTCGTAGGCATGTTGATGATTCTGAGGAAGATGCTAATCTCCCCTTGGATTTGGAACATATTGTTTAATAAAATATTCACTTTTTCAAAAAAAAATAGAGGTAACTACATGTAGGGGTCGAACCTCCGACCTTGTGGTTAACAGCCACACACTCAAACCAACTGAGCTATTGCAGCAATTACGTTTAAGCTTTCTTTAATACAGGGCAACTAAGTAAATTAATGCATACTTAATAGTACATGAATCATGGGCAATTTAACATACTCCCATATTTCCAATTTTAACTTTCAAGCAATTTTTTTTCATTTTTCTTTTAGGAAGAATAAAATGTTGTTAGGCATTTGAACGCACGTTAGCATATATACTAATCAGCGGATATCTTTTGGATAGGTTGTAGTTGGGGCATCATCAAATGATGGTGTCGTTTTACACGTCGCATGCAATTTTAGGAATTGATTGAACTTCCAACAATTGTTGTTCAAATTTTGTAGATAACTCGAGACTAAGACTTTGAATCTCTAATCCGTGAATTTATGTATTGTTTCGTGAACTCGGGTAGTTTTATAAGATACAACGTCGATGTTAGAGTAATTTCAAGAATTAATTCATCTATTTCAACCATATGGTCCTTATATTTACGTGGAACATTCTGAAAATAGCACATTTTAATCTTCCATAATACATCCAATTACACAAGTATTGGAATATAAAGTAATTTATTGGCTTTCGACTTATTACTAATACAAAAAGGAGGGTCTTTCTACCGTGAGATCCCAAGAACACGACTTATATGACATACCCCTTCAGATAGCGACACGTGTCCCAACAACAAAACCTATTTTTTCTCCATTTATGTATTGTCGCAAATACCCTTTGTACAATTATTATTTTAAAAAAATCGGCAATTATAAATTATTAATGAAATGTCAATTTTACCCTCTCTATTTTAATGCAATTTTAAATCTATATTTATTGATGAATTAAAATTTATAAAGTCAATTATATCATTATTGGTAAAAATCATTAAACCAACCATCCAAAATTTCAACAACCTGAATTCAAACTTGTGATCATCTGAAAGCATACAAGAATACTTACCAAGACACAACACATAATTGACAATAAAAAAACAATATGGATATATATCACAAAGCTACAATGTATAATGATTATAAAACTTATATAAATAATGTTAAATAAATTATTAATTCTCATATAATTATTATTATATATTAAAAATATCCCATACTAACAAATCTTTATATAATATAATTTAAAAATCTAAGGAAATGCTGATCAACTCGCGTAATATAAAAATGAAGTTTGAATTGAATCGTAAATTGTAAGATTTAATTTAATCGTAATATTTGAATCAATTAAACTCATGTGTTTTCAATTCAAAAACAATATTCAAAGATTTGATCGATATTAAGCTCAACTCATTTCAATTCGTAGACAATATTCAAATATTTGAATTGGTTAAACTCAATAATTTACAATAGCGTATTAATCAAACTATGTATAGTTAAAGTTCAGTATCTTTTTTTATTGAATTTTATCATAAAAAATAATAAAATTTAATTCGTAAAAATCATAAGATTTAATTGGTTCATGGTTAGATTCAATCTTAAGATTAACAATATTATTCTTACGATTTTACGAATTAAATTATTATTTTTTGTTAAAATTGAATTAAAATAATAGTAGACTTTAATTATAAAAAGTTAACTCGATTAATACGTTCTTGTCGGTGGTTGAACTTAATCGATTCAAATTTTTGAATAATATTTACAACTTAAAAGGACTTGCGCTTAATTGATTCAAATCATACGCTTTAATTAATCTTATGATTTGATTCTTACGTAATTTAGGAATTATTTTTTTATGATAAAATTGAATTAAAAATGTATTACACTTTAATTAATAACAGTTAATTTGAATAAGACGTTCTTGTCAATAGTTGAGCGCGCTTAATCGATTCAAATATTTGAATAATGTTTACGAATTGAAAGGACTTGAGCTTAATTGGTTCAAATATCACGCTTTGATAAAATATTACGATTTACGATTAGGTTCTTACATGTGTTAGGAATTAAATTTATTATTTTTTATGATAAAATTGAATTAAAAAGATATTAATTAGACATTACTTATAAATAGTTAAATCGTAACACGTTATGTCAATAGTTAAGCAATCGATTCAAATATTTGAATAATTTTTACTAATTGAAAGTATTTGAGCTTAATCGATTCAAATCTTACTATTTGATTATATTAAATATTAAAAGAAAATTCACAATATAGTATTTGTAGTATATAATTTTATTTTAAAGTAAGAAAACTACCTAATTGGAATGAGTTATAATTTTTTCTTTTTCTACATAAACATATTATTTTATTTTTTGTATGGATTTGTCACACTATCGATTTAATAACATAAGTGAGTTTGGATTAAGTTATGCATTTTTTTATATTTAATTGAACATTCTTTATATTTTTTAAATGGTGGAGTTTATTAATATTTCTAATAGGGTGCAAATTTAGACCGGATGGCCTGTTTTAATAGGAAAATCGGATGCCATAGGATGATTGACACGTACGTGGATAGTTTAAATAAAAATATAATTATGATTCTAATAATTGAAAAAAAAAACCCTAGCAGAACCCGTCTAACCCTAATTATAATTAGCGTGATTTATTAAGAGTTAAGACTTAAGAGTGCCACATGTCAAAAAATTAGTGGAATCCGATTTATATTAAATATCTGCTCATCCTCTCAGAATTTAATCTCTTTCTAATATTATATAATTAATGATAGATGTTTGGCGTATTGAACTGTAATTTTTTATATTTTTCAAACTTTATTATATTAAATTTGTTAACAATTTATTTAATATCATTTAATAATAATGAATGTCGCAATTAATATTTTATTTAACAGTATTTATACAATTATGGTTAAATATATCATATTAAGTTAATGTGCTTGGATGGTTAGGAGTGATGAATGTACTAAGATAACACAAGTTTTATCCCTAATAAATGCATTTTTTTCGATTATTTATCAAATAAAACTCGGTCACAATGAATTTAAAATAATTATTTAATGAAAATATAGTAGGGGTAAATTAGACAATTCAATGTTAATCTATTTTATATTAATTTAATAAAAAAAATAATCGAAGGATAATTTGGTAAAGTACTTCATTTTTTGGAGCGTAGGCCATGCTATTTTCCTAGGGTCCAGATTTAATCTTAGAAAATTAATGGTGATTAATGCATATCTCATATAAGTTTAGAACACAGGTGGTCTCACCCTAGTCAAGTCCCAAAAGGGTAGGAATGAGGTGGTTTTAATTGCTTTCCATTCATTACTTTCGAGACAGATAAAGTCGAATGTGAGAGAAAATTGTCAAAAGTGCAGGTATGAATCATTAATTGGTCGAACAAGGAGTTGGTAAGTAACACCATTTTTAACCTGGCGTAAGTCTAATATCATGTTATCACTATATCAGCCCTAGGTTTTTTTTGGTGTCGAGAAAATAAGTGGTGTTTATAGGAGAAATAGAGTTAGAGAAAGAGAGAGTTATGTCTCTCACGTATATTAATCATATATATATATGTAGGAAACCCTAATCTATTACACAAGGTAACCTATTACACAAAGTAACTATAATAAATAATAATAATAATAATATATACGTAATATATGTAATATATATACGCTAATAGTGTTCCTTCTGGCTACTCTTTTCTCGTTCAAATCTAAATGCATATACGTATATATACGCTATAGTCCGTGAAATATTCAATTTAGTTTCAGAAGATCGACAATTTCTTGTCTACGTTCACATGTGAGACTCAATTTCCTAAATAAGTTTTTCTATTACAAAAATACCATCTCACGTAAAGTATCGATGCACTATTAAGATATTCAAAATTGGCTTTATAATCAGAGAAGAATAGATTGCACTGTGCCTGCTCTTTGTTGTTGTTTTAACGAGGAATCGATTGCACAATTAATGATAAAACTTTTGTTTTTTCCAATTTAACAGAAGACCGCAATCTTTTTTAGTTTTAACATGTTTCCAACATGATAATTTTTTTAAATAATTCAGTTAATAAAAGAAATTTCATACTATATAGGTAACTTAATTTCGCGAATTGATTGACTGATGATGGTATCATAAACTGCATAAGCGACGGCATAAAGAAGTTCTTCGTCAACACAATTAATCGGAGACATGCGCTAGGAGATCATGGAAAACCGCGTGGCGGCATGTGTCAAAGGAAGATATTATAAAGTCGATAATCTGCATGTGAATCTGCATGAGTAATGCTGACTCGTACGAACTGGAAGACGACTTTCCTTCATCGGATAATTGACTGATTAGGTAAGTTTCACCATCTAACAACCCTAATGGGTGAATTTTTTTCTTCCTTTTTATGTATATATATTTCCACGGTTTGTTTATTCGGAGTCGTTTCATTTAATGAACATTAATTCGAAAAACCTCGTATCTGATTAATATATATTATTTTGATTTATATTAGGTTTATTCGCAATATTTGCGCTTTTGTTTCATCCTTCTAGGTTGCCTCACACATCAAGCATAGCGCAAGTCGTGGTGTTCATATTAGCGCAAGTCGTGGTTCGTATTAGCGCAAGTCGTGTTGCATATGAGATCAAATTATGTGTCACCCTTTCGAATTATTTGAATTACTTTCTCCTTTTACTCAAGTTGAAAGCAACTGATCTAATCAAATTAGATTTCTTATCTTCTTAATAAATAATTTGTAACCACTGCATATATATATATATATATATATATATATATATATATATATATATATATATATATATATATATATATATTTCTTCAAATGTAATTTGAACTGATTTATAACATAAATACATGCCTCCAACTTTTAAAATCACAAAAATATTGTTTTAATTTAAAATATAATATAAATTCTTAACCGGTATTTGTAATTCCTTTAGCGATATTTAATTTTTTTAGTAATGGTTGATTCTTTTTGTAATTACTAATTACGCTATGTTTTGAGGATATATATATATAATTCACTCTTAAATTTATTTTATTTTATTTTTTCTATCCCAAACCAGAAAATTGCAATTAACAGGGATTATTAATTCGAATATTTGATTGGAAGATGCCAAAAATGAAAAGAGAAAAAAAGAAAAAGGAAAAAAAAAAAGAAGAGCCGGTTGTACTCTTTGTTGGATCGATTTAACAATATAGAGTGAAAACACGCAGCGGAATAACTTAAATAGAGAGGAGGAGTAGTGGAGAGGAGATAAAATTATATTACTCACTCAATCAACACAAATATATAAACTCACTCAAGAACTCTCTTTTGATTCTCTCTAGAATACTTCTTGTTTTTTTGACTTGCTCCAAATGAAAAACTACATAGACTATTTATAGGATTTTCCTAGCATGTATCTAAACAAATACATGAACACATAATTAATAATATTCTTCCTCCATAACAGTATACATGAATCTCTCCAAAAGACACATTCATGTATTCTTCCACATTCATGAATTATAGAACCTTCAATACTTTGAACTTGATTAATGAATCTAGCTAATTCATTTCCAACACGCCCCCCTAAGCTTGATTCATGCATTCCAAGTTGACTCCTCAACTTCTCGAACAATTCTCTCTTGAGGGGTTTCGTGAAGATATCGGCAATTTGGTCGTCGGACTTCACGAACTTCACTTGAACTTCTTTCTTTGAAATGCACTCTCGAATGAAATGATATCGAGTATCAATGTGTTTGCTTCGATCATGAAACACTTGATTTTTCGCTAGTGCAATCGCTGATTTGTTATCGACAAAAACTTGTGTCGAATCTTCTTGAGCGAAATTGAGCTCCTTTTGTAAACTCCTTAGCCATATTGCATGACATACACTCGATGTCGCTGCCACATATTCAGCTTCACAAGTTGATAGAGTAACTATCGGTTGCTTCTTCGATACCCAAGTGAATGTTGAATCTCCAAAGTAGAATACCAAACCACTTGTACTCTTTCGATCATCGGGATCTCTCGCCCAATCGCTATCGCTATATCCGGCTAGCTTCAAATCTCCATTTGTTGGGTAGAACATACCCAAATTAGTAGTTCCTTTGATGTAGAGGAGTATCCTCTTTGCTACTTTGAAATGGTACTCCTTTGGATCCTCCATGTAGCGGCTAACAAGACCAACTGCAAATAGAATATCGGGTCTTGTGCATGTAAGATACCTCAAACTTCCAACCAAGCTTTTGAATAAGGTCGGATCAACGGGCTCTCCTTCAACGTGCTTCGACAATTTGTCTCCAATGTCAATTTGAGTGTTGATTTCCTTGCATTTCTCCATTTTGAATTTCTTTAGCACATCTTTTGCATAGCCTTCTTGTGAGATGAAAAAGCCATCATCTTGTTGCTTCACTTCAATGCCAAGATAATAAGACATCAACCCAATGTCTGTCATCTCGAACTCCTTGGCCATCTCCTTTTTGAACTCATCAAAAAATTTCACATTTTTCCCTATAAATATTAAATTATCAACATACAAGCACACAATTAGCATATCACCTTTATAGACCTTCATATGTAGCGCATGCTCATGTGGACATTTTCTGAATCCCTTTTCCAAAAAATATTGATCAATGCGGCTGTTCCACGCCCTTGATGCTTGCTTTAACCCATAAAGTGTTTTTTTCAATTTTAGCACTTTATTCTCTTGACCACGAACCAAGTAACCTTCTGGTTGGTCAACGTATACCTCTTCTTCAAGCACTCCATTAAGAAATGCCGATTTCACACCCATTTGATAGATATTCCACTTCTTTTGAGCGGCTAATGAGATTAGCAATCTAATGGTCTCCAATCGGGCAACGGGAGCAAAGACTTTGTCATAGTCGATTCCCGCCTTTTGCTTGTACCCTTTGACAACAAGCCTCGCCTTGTATCTTTCCACCTCGCCTTTGAAATTATTTTTCACCTTGTAAACCCATTTGACTCCGATAGGTTTATGCCCCGATGGTAAGGAAGTGAGCTCCCAAGTATCATTCTTCTTGATAGCTTCAATCTCTTCATTCATGGCCTTTCTCCACTTCTTGCTTTTCGATGCCTCCTCAAAGTTGATAGGCTCCGTATCAACAAACAAACACAATAAGTTTCGATTCTGATTAAGTTGATCATAAATCTCATGTAGAGACCTTGTCTTTCGAGGTCCTTCACTACTCGAACTTTCACCCTCAGAAGAAGATGCAGGTGATGATGGTGGAGTTACTTAATCTACGGGCTCCTCTTCAACTTCCTTAGTTGTTGCCTCAAACGGGTAGAATGTATAATGCTCCTTTTCTTGAGCATTCCAATCCCACGAACTCTTCTCATCAAACACAACGTCTCGACTGATTTTACTCTTCTTCTCAACAGGATCATACAACTTGTATCATTTCGCTGCTTGATCATAGCCCGCAAAAATATACTTTTGGCTTTTGTTGTCAAGTTTCTTTCGTTGTTGGTCCGGAACATGCATATGGGCAATACTCCCAAACACTCTCAAATGCGCTATGCTAGGCTTGTATCCACTCCAAGCCTCTTGTGGTGTTTTCTCAAAAACACGCCTCGTCGAACTCTGGTTTGATAGATAAACAACACAATCAACGGCTTCTACCCAAAACTCCTTCGGCAATTGTTTGGACTTCTGTTGGTTGAAATACCTACACGCAAGTGCACGTATCGTACAAGTAATATAGTGGACTAAAAGTCTGGATATCGAACCCACAGGGAATATTTAATTATTTAATGCTAGACGCTAAATCCTACCAATTATTCTCAAGCCCACCCTACACAGTCGAATTTTGAGAGAATTAAATTAAATTAAAAAGCAAATTAAAAAGGCAAAGGCAAGAAAGCAATTTAAACACGAAGATTAATCAAAGTAGACAAGCCTAGGATTTTATTCTCCCCCTATGTGATTATTATTTCCCAATTCATTAAATTAAGCAAGCAATTAACCCGGATTATTAACCTGAGATGCTAAAATAATCATAACCCGCTTCCGCGTGTATTACGATTCTAATACTCTAGATTCAATTACTATGTTCCTATGCAATTAATTCTAGAACGCAACATTAAGCACAAATCTCAATAATGGCTACCTAAGAGATTAACTATATTCCTATGTTAATACCACAAAGGCTCTTCTACCACAGTTCTAATTATTAACCCGATCTTCCGATTCATGCGATTAACAATAACATAAAAGCACATAAAGTGGCCAGTTTCATGAACTTAATAAAACAAGTAGAAGAAATAATTCGGACTTAAAACTTGCATAAAATCATAGAAAAGGGTTCATAAATCCCACATATGGTTCAAAATAAAATCCTAGAAATAAGAAAATTAGCTACTCATGATGAAAGGAAAAATGCAAATAAAATAAGTCATAAACGATAAATCTATGCTTGGAGTCTTCGAATTCTTCGTTATTGTTTTATTGCTCTTGAAATTGCGTAAAAGACCGATCCTCAATTGTGTGCTAGGCTTGGTCTTATATAGGGTGAAAAACTTGGGGAAGAAGGCAGTTTCCTTGTGCAATTAAAATCCCTTTACTGCGCTGCCTCGTGGTCTCGGACGGCCGTCCGAGCTTTAAATCTTCAGAATTTTGATTTTTTCACTTTTGGCTCATATTTTCTCCAAAATTGCAGTTTTACCCCATACTTTTCCAATTCTTCAATTTGTACCTAAAATACAATAAATCAACTTTTTAAGCACCAATTACCGTTAAAACACACCAAAAACTCAAATATAAAGGTACGATAAAGTGTAAAAGTATACACTTAACAACTTCAACATGCGTCGAACCATGTTCATAATGGATCGATTCTTCCTCTCTGCGACACCGTTTTGCTGGGGTGAGTATGCAACGGGGAGAGGTCTACGAGTACCGTGTTCATCACAAAACTTCTTGAATTCACTTGAAGTGAATTCGCCTCCACGGTCAGATCTCATCGCCTTAATGTGATAGTCACTTTGCTTCTCGACAAGAGCTTTGAACCTTTTGAAGGTTGAGAATGCCTCTGATTTTTTCTTCAAAAAATAAACCCATGTTTTCCGAATGTAATCATCAATGAAAGTCAGAAAATAGCGATTCTCCCCTACAGATGTAGGTTCAATAGGACCGCATATATCCGTATGGATCAACTCCAACGGTTGCGTTGCTCTTGACAAAGACTCCTTTGGAAAACTTAGTCGAGATTGTTTTCCGGCAATACATCCTTGACATACTTGATCGGGATGATCAATTGATGGTAGTCCTTCACCACCTTCTTCTTGGACATCATCTTTAGTCCACCAAAGTTGATATGGCCTAGCATCAAATGCCATAGCCAAGATGGATCCTCGTAACACACCTTTAAGAACTTCGCCATATCGTGATAGATATTCAATAAGAACATTCGATTGCTTGTCATTGGAATAGTAGCAATCAACGTACCTTGACTATTCTTCAAGCATAGGTTAAGACGTCGTATCCTTTCTCTAGCAGCTGGCCAATACATAGAATGTTTGTCTTCATTCCAGGCACATAGTAAACATTCTCGATGAATTGGTGTGCTCCACTTTTCAATTTGAAGAGTATTCTCCCTTTACCTTTGATGGTAATTTTCGACATATCTCCAAATGAGATATTTCCCATCACGGACTCATCGATCTCTACGAACATGTGTTTGTTCCCGCACATGTGATTGCTCGTACCCGAATCAAGGTACCACGAACAATCTTTCTCCTCCGTCGATTCTTTACACGCCATTAGGGATAGCTCGGCAACTTGTTTTTCCGTTGCTTCAACATAATGAGTCTGTTCATCATTTGACTCATTTCGACACTCCCAAGCATAGTGTCCGTATTTGTGACAATTATAACATTCGACATCTTTCTTGTCTTGACGCCGATTGAATCCTCCTCTTCCACGACCTCTTGTAGGTCGATTCTCTTGCTTCGTATCACCATTGTCGTAAAAGGATTGTCCTGCACGACCTCTGACGACCACGACCGCGCCCACGACCACGGCCTCTACCTCTGTCACGAAATCGAGCACCATCATATTTCGGTTGGTCGGCAAGGTTCATCTTTGCTTGAAGGGCTTGTTCTTCTTCGGGGCCTTTGTTTCGCCTCCTGATCTTCTCCTCATGGACATGTAACTTGCCCAATATTTTGTTCACTTTAAGACTCTCAACGTCGTTTGACTCTTCAATTGCCAAGACAATGTAGTCGAACTTAGGATCAAGGGATCGAAGTATTGTTTCGACCACTCTTCTCTCTTCCATTGTTTCACCATTTCTTTCAAGTTGGTTGACGATCAAAACCACCCTTGAGACGTTGTCGGAAACTTCTTCGGAGTCTTTCATATTTAAAGACTCGAACTCTCCACGAAGTGATTTGAATCGTACCTTCTTCACCTTATCAATGCCTTTGAAAGCATCGCTAAGAATATCCCACGCTTGCTTCGCCGTAGTAGCTTGAGAAATATTCTCAAAGTTACTATCGTCTACACCGAGTTGGATGATGGATAGCGCTCTTTGATCCTTCACCTTGGCTTCTTTGGATGTCTTCCTTTGGGCTTGGCTTAATGAAGCCAAATTCTCCGGTTCAACATACTCTTCTTCAACGGCTTCCCAAACGTCTTGTCCACCAAGAAAAGTTTTCATTTGTATGCTCCATCGATCATAATTCTCTTTTGCAAGCTTTTGAAATGGGAAAGCTCCACTTATGGCTGCCATCGCTCTTTTCTATTAAGATGTGGCTCTGATGCCACTTTGTTGGATCGATTTAACAATATAGACTGAAAACATGCAGCGGAATAACTTAAAATAAAGAGGAGGAGTAGTGGAGAGGAGATAAAATTATATTACTCCCTCAATCAACACAAATTTATAAACTCACTCAAGAACTCTCTTTTGATTCTCTCTAGAATACTTCTTGTTTTTTATTACTTGCTCCAAATGAAAAACTACATAGAGTATTTATAGGATTTTCCTAGCATGTATCTAAACAAATACATGAACACATAATTAATAATATTCTTCCTCCATAGCAGTATACATGAATCTCTCCAAAAGACACATTCATGTATTCTTCCACATTCATGAATTATAGAACCTTCAATACTTTGAACTTGATTAATGAATCTAGCTTATTCATTTCCAACACTCTTCTAGTAGGGTCCCACCTCTCTTCATCTTCCCCACTTGAACAAAATCTTTAGAGTTAATTGCAAATACCACCCCTGTAAAATCTCTAACTGTCAAATACCCCCTGTCAAAAAAAAATTCGCTCATACCCCCCTGTGTCATACTTTTCGAAGCTCACCGCACTCATTATCATTTTAATGGTTACTCGAAGGTAAAAAGACAAGTATACCCCTAAGCAGTATAACATAAAATTATATTAATTTAAGAGGATAAATTGGAATTTTGTTAAACTTTTAAAACTTAATTTGGGGGACTAAATTACAATTTTCCAAAACCCAATCCCCTTTCTGCAATTTTGCCCAGCCGCCGCCGCAGCCCCAAATCCCCACTATTTCTCTCAATTTCCAACCATACTTATCATTCATCGTCGCCGCCCACTGATACCCGTAAAACCTACGTATAAATAACCGCAAGTGTACAGTATCGCGTTTTGTAGAATAGTGAATTCCAGATATCGATCCACAGGGAATTAAGTTCCTAAATATACCAAGTACCGTAATTATACTATCCTAAACTTTATCTAGACGATCGAAAGGGTGGGGGATGAAGCTAAAAAAAAATAAACAATAATAAAAGCAACGGTCCGCCAGTATAAACGAGGAATTCCGACGTGTGATGGCTTCTAGGGAAAATCCACCAGTGTACTATCGATAAAGATCTACATATCCAAATCTAATGTCAATTCTATATTCGCTAACCCAGACACTAAAATACTCTAACCCCCGTCTCCAGTGTAGTTAGAGTCTACCCACAGGTCCGACGTCTCCGTTCAGAACCTGATATTAAGAGAGCATTTAGGTCAAGTCCTTAAGGGCTACCGAGGTGCATCACGTCTCCGTTTCCACACCCCGAGCTATGTTTTCCTAACTTCAAACGAGAAATCCTCTCTCGAGTTCATTCCCATTTACAATCAATTCAACTGTTGGCCAAACAATCGAAAGCATTTAATACAGGAAAACATAAACATAATCAAAGAACGACAAATAGATCACAAATCTGGAAATCAAAATCAATATATACAAGGTTTCATTTCCCTAAAAGAAAATGCTTAGTTCATTACAAACATAGCATCCAAATGAAGAACACGAGAAATCATAAACTAAACGTAAAGAAAAAGCTTATGAAAAACCCGAGTCGAAACCCTTGTCGAAGTTTCCCGCGAAGAACTGGCGAAAACCGAAGACAACCCGAGGACGAAAACCGAAGAAAGTCGAACCACCACCAAAAGAGTGAGGGGCTTGCTTCTATTTATTGTAAGGCAAAGCTTCTTGAGGAAGTTTTGCCTTTTTAGATATTTTTTACACATCCCGAGGCCATATCGCGATATGGGCATCAGTATCGGGCGATATGGTAAAATTGCAAGCTCTCTGTTTCGTTTCTCCCCATATCGCGATACAGGATGGCATTTCGCGCGATATGGCAAAAATGCAAGCTCTCTGTTTCATTCTCCCCATATCGCGATACAGGATGGCCATAGCGCGATATGGTGACTGTCTGAACTTGAAACTCCGTGTTGACCCTTTTTCAGGCCGAATTCGACAAAAATGCATTTCACAAAAGTTGTAGCCCTTGCACTTGGCTTTCTAACTCTACATGAATCAGCTCAATCGGAGGTCATATGAGAGAGTTATGCATGAAATACCGAACGCTGCCATTGTCCGCTAAAATGCAACTTTGCACTTGTTTGGTTTGATTCTCGGCTTCGCTTCCAAAATCGTTTCGAATCGGCAAAAATAGCTTATCTTTACCTATAATAGAAATAAAACAAGAAACGCAATAATATGTACAAATAACGCCGAAACTTGGACGAACGAAGACCAAAACTCGAAGATTCGATAAATAAAAATCGTGCAAAATGAACACATATCACCCACCACGCACCACCACATCCATCAATTGTTTGGGCTTCTTCAAGCTCAGAATTTTTTGATGGCGGCGTAGAAGCTCGCGGCTTGATCGATTTTGTCGATTTCTGATAAAGGGGCTATGGATTGCGTTTTTGCAGGTCTTCAAATGGTGGCGGATCCGGCGGTGTTGTTGTTGAAGTAAGAGGGAGAATTGGAGTGGGGATGGGCCGAGGTTTGGACTCGCTTCTCCCAATTGAGGGCGCCCCATTTCGCGGCGGAGGTGCAGTGGTGGGCAGCAGTGGGGACGATGAAGAATGAAGAAGAGGGAAGGAAAAGCAGCTTGGGGACATTTTTTATATTTCACAGTCGAAAATTAAGAAAAAAATCGCAGTAGTAGTACGTGAGAGACACAATTTAGGCATATAAGTGTGCATAGAGACACACACATAATGGCAACTCTCTTGCCCATAGCTTAGTTCATAGGCATGTTGATGATTCGTTTTTTAATTTAATTTTGTTTTTAACAAAAATAATGACTTCTATTTTCTTTTTAAATTCAAATTATATAAAGAAATAAATATAAAACATAATATTTCGCTAATGACTTCTATTTGCTTTTTAAATTCAACAAGAAACAAGCAACAATTAAATTATAGTATATTAAGCTTTTATAGATCTATAAAATATGTACTATACCATGTAATTTAAGAATTATTTTTATGCATTATTAATTTATATATTATATGGGGCTTCTTAAATTTTTCGAATGTGTATTATCTTATAAATTTAGCGAATTATTAATTTAGCAAGTTGTCCCCGGGTCGGGACCGGGAAAATTTATTATTTAAGCGAGGTTATTAATTTATCGAGGTTCTACTGTATTTTCTTTTTAAATTCAAATTATATAAAGAAATAAATATAAAACATAATATTTCGCTAATGACTTCTATTTTCTATTTAAATTCAAATTATATAAAGAAATAAATATAAAACAAAATATTTCGCTAGAAGGAGGGGTCGAACCTCCGACCTTGTGGTTAACAGCCACACGCTCTAACCAACTGAGCTATTCCAGCAATTACATTTAAGCTTTCTTTAATCCTGAAGAACTAAGTAAATTAATGCATACTTAATAGTACATGAATCATGGGCAATTTAACATACTTCAATATTTCCAATTTCAATTTCAAGCAAACAAAAAAAAAATCTTTTTCTTAGGAAGAATAAAAATTTTGTTAGGCAGATTGTGCCAATTCTTTAAGAAGGATAACTCTCTCATTACATACTAAATCAAATATAGTGGGAACTGGCAAGAAAATGCACCAAATGATTACCACTAGGTCAAATCTAGTAACAAGAGAATGCGTGTCAAATGATTGCCACTACGTTTAACAAAGGAAAACTCTCATAACACCAATGAACTTGCAATAAGCCAAACAATCTTCGATGAATGCAGCAAATAATATGTAGTACGCTATATCGTATATATGTATGCAGATTTCCACGAGTAAAGAAATCCGCCACACTTGGGAATCAAAGATTGGCAAATATTTGTATTTCATGTTTATTTTGGAATTTACTAGAGTCCTACTTTTGTAATACTTCTATTAGGACTTTGATTTATTTCCATGTACATTGTTCTAGTTAAGTATCTCTTATATTTATCTAGAATAGAAGTAGAAATCGACTAGGAGTCTTTTTCCTAGGTTAATCGATTTCTTTGTGTACAAGATAAGTCTTGGAAGGCTGCTTTCGCATCTATTTAAGCCTCCTAGACTCACAAGAACCGTACACTTTTTTGGGAGAAAAATCACTCTATAGCATTGAAGAATTGCTGAGACGTTCTGCTGAGCTGGACTGTGCCATCGTTGCATGTGTCAACAGATACAAATTTGCTGTATAAATCTTAAGGGAGATCAACCGCGTTTCTGAAGGGAGTTCGAGGCACGCGGTGTGGAGCTGTTGTTGGAAGAGACACGAAGTTCTAGTTGTGTACAAGAACGGCATAAAGAATTAAAGAGGGAGTCTTAATTGTTTTAATAAGTCCTATTAATGTACAATGTAAATCTGAACTAGTGAAATTGTCTTTGCAGGTCCACGTGGATGTAGGGCACAATTGTGTCTGAACCACATTAATTCTTGTGTCTTTTTATCTGCTTTCGGTAGAATATAACTGTTAACTCAAGAATTATAGGTGTAACTAAATATTGTTTCGACAACTCAAACATTTACAACTTAAGATTAATTGAATTTATAGGCATATAAATCTTCACCTTGTAATATTTCTCTATATGTAATCAATGTTAATTAACCCAAAGTCATGGGGGTTTCTATTATGTCTTAATTCTCACTTTCTCCAATTTTATTTTTCTTAGAGTTAGTTATAAAATAGTTGAAAATTTGAAAGAGAGTATTAAGTTGGTACTTACATGATTTACTTCATCGGAAAATATGTCCTTTCTTGAAATCTGCAGTCAAACTGTCAAGCTTCATCTTGAAAACTCGACAAAGAATATCAGGACGATCTTCTGGTCGCAAATTCATATTTTTTGTAACTTTCTTTGTATTTACGGTCACTTTTAATTGCATGTTATAGTAAAAATAATTATGTAAACCCAATCCAATAACATATTTATAGTGCGTCCATGAAATTGTTGAATATATCGGGTTGTTTGTAACTTTCGCTGGAATAATTATACGCGTACCAATAGGTTTGCCATTACTATCTCCACTTCCAACTTTTTTCTTCAATGCTCCTGTAGATATCAACCCTAAGTTGATATTGGTTATGTTTTATAAAACTCAATCTCTCGAGTTCAACCATCGAAAATGCATCCAAATTAACTGCTGAAATAATTTCTTTGAATTCAAGAGTACCGGACTGTCCCTAATTCTTCTATATATCTTGCATGCAAAGAACTATCTCATGGTTACACATCTTCACTTCCTACTATTACTTGTTGAAGATTCCCTCGAAGGAATGTCCTCTCTATAACCATCTTCCCCGCAAGGAAAAATTAAGGAGTACTGTAACGGCAAATAAAGAGGATGTAATTCACTAATACGTTGAAACTTCTTGGACTGTGTTTCTACTACAATGTCCCTAACCCCTTCTTAATTGTCAAAGTCTCCAACAATAAGATTTGCTATTTCACTAGCATTTGGAAGATTGTATCTATGATCATTTGTGTTTCGACTCTTTACCAATTTCAATTTTACTCCTTGCTCTCCATATCTGGAAATACAATCACAAACAGCTATGTATGACCATGCAAGTACATTGGAATCATAAATCATATCTTTTAATGAAGACACAATTGCCGGATCTAAATCATGTAAATTATTTCGAGATCTGAAATAATATTGATAATAATTAGTTGATATTAGAGTAATAGATATTTTAAAAAACAGATGCATAAGCAAATATAATTTTATGCCTGAGAATATCAACTCTATTTTGTACTTCATTTTCTATGTAAAAAATGTACAGCTGAGCAAATTTAGACATTGTAGCTTCCTCAGGTAATAATCTTCCAAGCAAATGATAATTTTTACAGGGAAGAAGAAAAGTGTACGGACCGACTCCATTGTTTATAGATGTCTCTATGCTTCCACCAAGAGAGGTAAACGAAAACATCATATTGTAAGATCGGATTTCGTCTTGGAAATATCTACTCCGGCTATCTCTTCCAAACAATAAATTCGACAATACAGTTGGAGGTTCTTTGAAGTTAGGTAATTGAACTTTACCATTCATACAACAAAGTAAAATTTTTGGATTTGATGTATCTTTGTGTTGGTCAAGCCTTCCGTCTTACCAGATATTGCACTACATGATTGCCAAACATAGGACTGATCTCCAAGATCATCATATATATATATATATATATATATATATATATATATATATATATATATATATATATATATATAGGGCAAATGGCAAATAGGCCCATAACACATGGACTTAATTAAAAAAGGGACATTCAATTTTTTTGTCTTGCAAAAAAACCCAATACTTAAAAGTTTATTTAAAATCAAGGGAAGGGTCTTTTTTCGGATATAATTACCCATGTATTTAATGTGAAAGCCCTAAGCTCGTTTTTATGAACTGTCCGCGATTCTTCTCTATTCTCCCCCGAAGACTCTAAGCATAGATTTATCGTTTATGACTTATTTTATTTGCGTTTTTCCTTTCATCATGAGTAGCTAATTTTCTTATTTCTAGGATTTTATTTGGAACCCTATGTGGGATTTATGAACCCTTTTCTATGATTTTATGCAAGTTTTAATTCGGGATTATTTCTTCTATTTGTTTTATGAAGTGCATGAATTTGATCACCTTTTGTGCTTTTATGTTATTGTTAATCGCATGAATCGGAAGATCGGGTTAATAATTAGAACTGTGGTAGAAGAGCATTTGCGGTATTAACATAGGAATATAGTTAATCTCTTAGGTAGCCATTATTGAGATTTGTGTTTAATGCTGTGTTCTAGAATTAATTGCATAGGAATATAGTAATTGAATCTAGAGTATTAGAATCGTAATACACGCGGAAGCGGGTTATGATTATTTTAGCATCTCAGGTTAATACTCCGGGTTAATTATTTGCATGCTTGAAGGAATTGGGGGAATAATAATCACATAGGGGGAAGAATAAAATCCTAAGCTTGTTTACTCTGATTTAACCTTCGATTTTAATTGATTTCGTGCTATTGTCTGTTTAATTTGCTTTTTAATTTATTTTTAATTTAGTTAATTCTCTCCAAAGTCGACTGTGTAGGGTGGGCTTGACAGCAATTGGTAGAATTTAGCGTCTAGGATTAGATAATTAAATATTCCCTGTGGGTTCGATATCCGGACTTTTAGTCCACTATATTACTTGTACGATACGTGCACTTGCGTGTAGGTATTTTAACCAACAAGTTTTTGGCACCGTTGCCGGGGAATATTTTAATTATTTATTTTATTCTAGCTCTAGATTTGAACAGTTTTCACGATTCACCCATTTACTTTTTGTTTTATTTTATTTTTTCTTTTTAGGTACTGTGTATGCGCAGGAGACTCGATCTTGCTAGAGAACCGTTTGATCCCGAAATTGAACGTACTTTTCGAGCCGCTAGGAGACGCCAACGCGCAACCAATACAATGAAGGACGAAGAACGCAGACGCGCAGAGGGTAATTTACTCGAGGCAAACGGAAACCAAGTCCAAGACCCACCCCCTCAACTTCCATTACAGCCAGCAGTTCGGCCACGGGCACTTCAAGACTACATAATCCCTACTCTCGATGGATTCCGCCCAAGCATCCAATATCCACCTATTGAGGCGCACAATTTTGAGATCAAGCAAGGCCTATTGACGATGCTCCAAAATAACGGGCTATTTAGTGGATTGGCGGGTGAAGATCTTCACATTGTCAATTTTCTAGATACCTGTAATTCCCACCGTCAAAACGGCGTTTCCCAAGAGGCGATTCAATTAATTCTCATCAAGCACTCCTCACAAGGAAGAGCTCGCCAGTGGTTGATGTCCCAAGCCCCCCACTCTATCTCGTCGTGGCCTCAACTCCTCAACCTTTTCATGAAAGTTTATAGCTCACCCGAGAAGGACGAGAGAATCCGACGAGAAATTCATAATTTCGTCCAAGAGCAAGGTGAGTGTTAAGTGTATATTTATACACTTAATTGTACCTTTTAATTGGAGCTTTTGGTGTGTTTTAATGATAATTGGTGCTTAAAATGGTTATTATTTGTATTTTAGGTGCAAATTGAAGAATTGTAAACTTTTGGGGTGAAAACTGCAAATTCGGAGAAAAAGTGGGCCAAAAGTGAAATAATCAGAATTCTGAAGAACAGAAGGCCGCGCGGCCGTGCGGGTTTTAAGCTTATATTTCACACGGCCGTCCGGATGGGCGTAGGGGCGCAGTGAAGGAAGTTAAATTACACAAGGAAACCCGCCCTATTATATTTTTGCACCCTATTTAAAGGCCACAAGCACACAATTAGGATCATCTTTACCTTTTATCTTTATTTTGAGTTTTTATCTTTTATCTTTCTACACGCAATCAAGGAGCTCAAGAACGAAGACGAAGAATTGACGACTCTTCATCCTAGTTTTCCTCTTTTATTAGCTTTTATGATTTTTCGTATTTTTATTATGCTTTTCGTTATGAACATGAGTAGCTAAGTTTTTATTCTAGGATTTTATTGGAACCCTATGTGGTAATTCGAACCTCTTTTTCGACGTTTATGCAAGTTTAATTCTTCGATTATTTCTTCTATTTTGATCGTATTTAGTGCATGAGCGTAGCTAACTTATGTTGCTATTAGTTATTGTTAGAATTGATTGACAGATCGTTTTAATAATTAGAACAGGGATAGAAGAGCCTTCGAGTAGTTTTTCACCGAATGCGTGTGTTGATTGCATGTATTATCGTAGACATACAGATAATACCTTAGGTAGCCGTTTACGAGACTTGCTATTTAATGCTTTATTTATACTAGGTTTGCATAGACATATAGTGAATCTTTTATGAATAATAGGTTTATAGCGCAGCGACAGCTGGTTATGAATAATTTCGTGTCTTGGGTTAATAATCGGGAATCGTAACTTGCATAATAGGAGATTAATTGGGTGAAGAATTATTGCATAGGGGGAAGATAAAATTCTAGATCCGTTTTATATTGATATTCTCTCGTGTTTAATTGCTTTCTTAATTAGTTTAATTTATTTAGTTAATTAATTTGACAACCCTGCGTAGGCTGGATAAAAATCACAATTGTTAGGATTTGGTACTTAGGATTAAATAATTTGCGTATTCCCTGTGGGATCGACATCCGACTCTCACGAGTCTACTTTACTACTTGTTTGCGATACGTGCACTTGCGTGTGGGTATTTAGCACCCAACAAGTTTTTGGCGCCGTTGCCGGGGAATACGGCTAAATTATTTATTTATCCTAATATTAAATTTGAACAATTTTTTTTACTTCAGCCATTTTTTTTTTATTTTTTTTAATTATTTTATTATTTTGTTTTAGGTACTTTTTATGCGAAGAGGACACGACACGAGCCTGCTACCTCTTGATCCCGAAATTGAGCGAACGTTTAGGCAAGCCAGGAGAAATCAACGGTTAGCCCAAAACACTCCGGCAACGATGGAAGACGAGAATAATCGTGGAGGAGGTAACCAAGGGCGCCCACCGAATGCGGCAGGAGAAGTCGTTATCGAGCAAGAGCAACGCCAGCTGATTAATCCACCGCCTCGTCAACGAGCACTGCATGAGTACACCGTCCCGACACTCAATGGGTTCCAATCAAGCATCCAGCAGCCCCCCATTGAAGCCAACAATTTCGAGATTCGAGCGGGACTCCTCACGATGCTCCAAAACAATGGTCTATTCAGCGGATTGGCTCATGAAGATCCACATCTTCACTTGGTCAACTTTCTCGAAACGTGTGACTCGCACAAGATGAACGGAGTAACACCCGAAGCACTGAAACTCCGCCTGTTCAAGCACTCCCTACAAGGAGCAGCCCGAGAATGGTTGCAAACTCCCGCACCGCACTCCATCTCGTCTTGGGCCCAGCTAGCGCAACTTTTCATGAACACATACAACTCCCCAACAAAAACTGAGAGAATCCGGAGAGAAATTCAAAATTTCATACAAGAAGCCGGTGAAGTACTATTCGAGACGTGGGAGCGGTTCAAGCAGCTAGTAAGGAGGTGCCCGAATCACGGACTTCAAGAGTGGCGCCAATTGCAAATATTTTACGATGGACTGCAAGACAACTCGAGGACAGTGCTCGACTCTGCAGCTGGAGGTATGTTCATGAGTTTGACCTACGACGAAGCATACGAGCTTTTGGAGCGAATCGCCAGAAATAAATACATGCGGGCATCGGACCGGTCGAACAGCGGAGCAATCAAGACGAGGGGAATTTTGGAGTTAGACGGAGTCACTGCAATCACGGCCCAATTGGAGAAGCTCTCGAAGCAGGTAGCGGCTTTGCAGACTCAGCAAGTCCACGCAGTCCAAGTTCCCGACCAGCGCGTAGAAGAAACGGAGTCTCTGAATTATGTGCATGACACCAACCGACAACAGAGGAACCCGTACTCCAATACTTACAATCCCGGATGGAAGGATCACCCTAATTTTGGGTGGGGAGGGAATCAGCAAGGACAAAGGCAAGCAACACCTCAAGGTCAACCGCCTAATTATTCACGACCAGCTCCCGGATTCCAAAATCCGCCTCAAGCTCAACCTCAAGGTGGAGATCTCGCAAATATCTTGGCGCAATTCATGACAACCACCCAAGCCTCCATCCGGAATTTGGAAACACAAATGGGTCAACTTGCAACACAGCTAACCACAAGGCCATCGGGAGCACTACCGTCGAATACGGAAGATCCTCGGAAGAACAACGTCGAGCAGTGCAACGCTGTGAGTTTAAGGAATGGGAGACAATTGGAGGAAGCCCCACGAAAAGAGAAGCAAAACACGGTGAGTGAGAAGCCGAGCGTGATAGAGGAAAAAGAAGCAACTCACGAAGAACCACTATCACCTCCAGTGAAATCACGAGCCCCTCCAATTCCATATCCTCAGAAGCTTATAAAGAAGAAGCTCGATGCCGATTATCAAAGATTTTTGGACAAGCTGAAGGAAATCCACATAAATATCCCGTTTATTGAAGCCCTTCAAAAGATGCCAAAGTGGGTAAAGTTTCTCAAGGATCTCGTGACGAAAAGAAAGAAATTGCAAGGGAACGAGATGATCCAACTCACGGAACAATGTAGTGCAATTCTTACACGGCCCCTTCCACAAAAACTCGGCGATCCAGGTAAGTTCACTATCCCTTGTACTATAGGAGGTAAAAATTTTAGGTCGCTCCTGGATTTAGGTGCTAGCATTAATCTTATGCCTTATTCCACTTATAAAAATCTTGGGTTAGGTGAGATTGAACCTACAGCTATAACTCTTCAATTAGCCGATAGGTCTTTGGTTTACCCAAAAGGTATTCTAGAGAATGTGCTAGTAAAGGTGAACAAATTTATCTTCCCGGTTGATTTTGTTGTACTCGATATTGATGAAGATAGGGAGATACCTCTGATTTTAGGGAGACCGTTTTTAGCCACTTCAAAAACTTTAATTGATTGTGCGAGTGGTGATCTTACAATGATGGTGCATGATGAAACGATCAAATTTAATGTTTTTTATGCTAATAAAAATCCATGTGAGAATAATGAGTGTTTTACTATTGAGCTTATGGATTTTAGAAATCATGAAAAATTTGATGTTTCCACTTTGAACCATGGGAAAGCATCGTTGAGTGCAGGAGATGACGACGGAAAAGGGAATCGAAAGGAACACATTTATTGTGCGGACTCACGTTCAACTCCTCCGAGAGATAGTCAAAGAAGTTGGGGTGCCAACGGTGATGAACGTGCAAGGAGGATGTGGCCACCTAAAGAATCAAACGAGCATCATCGTGGAGGGGAATTCAATCGCCAAGTGACTTCGGTCACGTTAGCTTGAACAAAGAAGCAGACAAAGTCCGGCTGAAGACTGTAAACTTAGCGCTTCTCGGGAGGCAACCCGAGCTTTCGTTTTTCCTATTTTATGTTATTTTAAATTTTTTTTTTTGCTTTTATTTTATTTTATTTTTCAAAAAAAAAAAAAAAAAAAAAAAAAAAAAAAAAAAGTGGTTTCAGGGGCACTAATCATAAGTTTTTATTTTGCAGGGACCGAAATGCAATTATTGACACGGCCGTGCAAGAATAAGACTAGAATCTCACACGGCCGTGTGAGACTTCGGGGAACCTACTGCCCAAAACTGGCTTTTGGCACGGCCGTGCGGATTCTAGGCCAAAATCTCGCACGGCCGTCCGAGAGTTGAAAGGGCTACTGCCCAAATCAGGCTTTTGGCACGGCCGTGCGGATTTTAGGCCAAAATCCCGCACGGCCGTCCGAGGGGAAAAATCGGGCGTTTTACATAGGGGTTTTCCAAACCCCAATTTTCACAATTCCAATTCCCCCCTCTCTCCTAATTCGAACCCTAACCCCCTCTTTTCAAAATTTTCGATTTTCTTGAACAATTTCACCAGCAATTCACCAATTACACACACATAATACTTAAACTTGATTGTTTGTTGCTGATTTGAACAGGGAGGATTCAAGAACAAGCAAATTTCTCCAAAAATCCATTCCACCAAGAACGCCCACAAGGTGTTCGTCGAATTGCCCAAGTCAAGTTTGGGGGAAATTTTGCACACCAATTCATTCCAAAATCTCTTTCACAAGCATTCTCAAAGTATGGGGAAACGAGGTCGTGACGGGGAGGGCACTTCTCAAGGCGAAGGCACTTCAAAAGGCAAGGGGAAGGGCAAGAAAACCGATCAAATTCCGACCCCCGACGACGATTCTTTTTGTGTCGAAGGCGCTAGCGCTCGTTTCGAAAAGCAAAAAGTGAAGAAACTAGTGACGGAGCGGGCCTATGAGATCACCCTTCCACAATTCGCACCGTTGCACCAAGAATTTCTACGACGAGGTTGGCAAGCATTATTGGAACCGGAGGGTTCGATCAACCTATCATTGGTCCGCGAGTTCTACGCCAACAACCGTATCCTCCTCCCAACGGATCGGAACTCGAGCACGGTTCGAGGAAAGAAGGTCGATTGGTGTGCCTACGCAATCAACTCTTTTAATCACCTCCGACACACGACGCCATTCAATTGGGGGCAATTGCAACTTGCGGTCACACGAGATCAAGTCGCCGAGGTGTTGTGCGATGGACCCCCCATTTGGTCCAACCTCTCAACCGAAGAAACGTACGAGTTGGAGTGGAAATGCATTCACCAAATAGGCAAGGCGTGCCTTACGTTCATTTTTGCCAACCTCATTCCCACCCGCTCGTGGACTCACGTGGATCCCGAACGGTGCGCCCTTGCTTACTACATTCTCAAGGGCACACCGATCAACATTGGCGTAATCATATCTGACCGATTTTGGACCTCCATGGTCAACAACTCCAAGGGGTTTTATTTCCCTTGCCTCGTTACCGGGCTATGCAAGAAGGCGAAGGTCCCAACCAAACCGACGGATATTCTCACACAAATTCGGAAGCCAATGAATAATCTCGCGGCACGACAATACAAGGCACCCATCCAAGATGGCGAGCAACCCGTCGATACCCAACCACTAGCTCCACCCGAGGGTCCAAGTACAAGTTCGGACCGGTGATTTCAAAGAAGAATGGAGCGAGAGTTGGTGATCACGAGAAATCGGCTTGCAACGGTGGAGCAAAAGGTGAGCACGATTGAATCCCTCCAACGGTGGTCGGGGAAGATGCTCCAAGCCATAGTGCGTCATTTGGCATGCGGCAACCCCGAGTGCGAAGAACCGGCTCCGTTGCCCGCACCGATTCTTGAGCCGGTACCCGAGCTTTCGGATGATGAAGATGATGGTGATGCTCTTGCGCAAGGTGGAGTTGGAGCGCAACCCAACGATGGTCCCGACGCTTAAACAGGTGTTTTCTATCCTTAAACTCCGGGCGAATCACATTGAGGGCAATGTGAATTTTAAGTTTGGGGGTGGTTGATTACTTGTTTTCATTTATGTGCGCTTTATTTGTGTTTTATTTTTTTAGTTTGCATGCTTTATTTGCGTTTTATTATTTCCGTTTTAGTATTTGCTTTGAAAAAAAAAAAAGAAAAAAAAAATATATATATATATATATTTTTCGATGCATCGATGAATTATGATGATGGGAGATGGTCAATGTTTGATGATGAAATTGCTTGTTTTATGTTGATAAGGAGTAGATATTTGTTTAGCTTTCGATTCAACGGAACGTAGAAGTGAATTATTGCTAGGAATCACACTTTGTGCATTGCTTTGGTTGAATGTTTTGCATTTTAAATTTGGAATTTATTTGTGATCAATCATGTTTTGTTCGGTTTTAAATCTCACCTTAGGACATTTATGATACGAAGTGTTGATAGTAAGTGATTTGGGATATGATTTGGGCCTTCTTTGAACCGTTTGAGCCTTTCAAGCCTACCCTTTTTGTTGAATTTATCCTTAGAGCCTTGATTTGAGCCTCGGAGAAAAGGTGTTCTTTATTTTAGCCAATATGTGGAAGGTAGAAAAGTGGAGATTTTTGAATAATTATCCCTTGGAGTCGGTCGAAATGTTTTATAAGATCTTTCTTCTTCTTCGAAAAAAAAAAAAAAAAAAAAAGAAAAAAAAAAAAAAAGAAGAAGAAGAAAAAGAAAAAATAAAATAAAATAATAGATATATATATATATATATATATATGCATCTTCATATATATCTATATATCTAAATTCTTCGATTAAAAAAAAAAAAAAAAAAAAAGAGAAAAAGAAGAAGAAGAATAGATTAGAAGGGAGAAATAAGGACTAGTTGTGAATTGGGTTGAAAACTCGATCCATTGCCTAAAAGGCAACAGTGTTGACGCGTGAATTTTGGAGAATCGAGTTTATTAAAGTCCCTAGAGGTGAATTCATTGTTTCAAACGCCTATCTTTAAATTTTTGGCGTAATCACCTCAATTCTAGAAAATTAGCCACACATACCCATATTACCTACCCCGGACCAAAGAGCCTAACAATTGAAAGCCACAAAGTCCCAATGATCCCAATAGCTTATTGTTCAATATTAGTTGAGTAAAATAATTTGGTGAGTATTTGGAGTCAAATATATGCATGTGAGTATAAATTCTTTCTATCTTTAACTTGCAAATATTGGATACTTGAAGCAATTGTATGATTTGTGATTGTTGGTAATGGTGAGTGACTAAGTACCGTTGAATGTTAAGCTTGCGAATACCTAGGAATTATCATCATAATTGCAAGTTCTGAAAACGCGAAGTTGACCAATCGATCTATGTAATGAGATGTATGGTTTTGTTTTGTGTTCTTAATTTGATTTTACTTGAGGACAAGCAAAAGTTCAAGTTTGGGGGTGTGTTAAGTGTATATTTATACACTTAATTGTACCTTTTAATTGGAGCTTTTGGTGTGTTTTAATGATAATTGGTGCTTAAAATGGTTATTATTTGTATTTTAGGTGCAAATTGAAGAATTGTAAACTTTTGGGGTGAAAACTGCAAATTCGGAGAAAAAGTGGGCCAAAAGTGAAATAATCAGAATTCTGAAGAACAGAAGGCCGCGCGGCCGTGCGGGTTTTAAGCTTATATTTCACACGGCCGTCCGGATGGGCGTAGGGGCGCAGTGAAGGAAGTTTAATTACACAAGGAAACCCGCCCTATTATATTTTTGCACCCTATTTAAAGGCCACAAGCACACAATTAGGATCATCTTTACCTTTTATCTTTATTTTGAGTTTTTATCTTTTATCTTTCTACACGCAATCAAGGAGCTCAAGAACGAAGACGAAGAATTGACGACTCTTCATCCTAGTTTTCCTCTTTTATTAGCTTTTATGATTTTTCATATTTTTATTATGCTTTTCGTTATGAACATGAGTAGCTAAGTTTTTATTCTAGGATTTTATTGGAACCCTATGTGGTAATTCGAACCTCTTTTTCGACGTTTATGCAAGTTTAATTCTTCGATTATTTCTTCTATTTTGATCGTATTTAGTGCATGAGCGTAGCTAACTTATGTTGCTATTAGTTATTGTTAGAATTGATTGACAAATCGTTTTAATAATTAGAACAGGGATAGAAGAGCCTTCGAGTAGTTTTTCACCGAATGCGTGTGTTGATTGCATGTATTATCGTAGACATACAGATAATACCTTAGGTAGCCGTTTACGAGACCTGCTATTTAATGCTTTATTTATACTAGGTTTGCATAGACATATAGTGAATCTTTTATGAATAATAGGTTTATAGCGCAGCGACAGCTGGTTATGAATAATTTCGTGTCTTGGGTTAATAATCGGGAATCGTAACTTGCATAATAGGAGATTAAATGGGTGAAGAATTATTGCATAGGGGGAAGATAAAATTCTAGATCCGTTTTATATTGATATTCTCTCGTGTTTAATTGCTTTCTTAATTAGTTTAATTTATTTAGTTAATTAATTTGACAACCCTGCGTAGGCTGGATAAAAATCACAATTGTTAGGATTTGGTACTTAGGATTAAATAATTTGCGTATTCCCTGTGGGATCGACATCCGACTCTCACGAGTCTACTTTACTACTTGTTTGCGATACGTGCACTTGCGTGTGGGTATTTAGCACCCAACAGTGAGCAATTGTACGAGGCATGGGAGAGATTTAAGACCCTTTTGAGGCAATGTCCAACACATGGAGTCGAACAATGGCGGCAAATCCACATCTTCTACCAAGGGATTAACGAGAATGCACGAACCGTCTTAGATGCATCAACCGGAGGTAATTTCATGAGTCAATCGATACCGAATGCATTTATCATGTTGGATCAAATTGCACAAAATAGGTTTGCCAAGTCAAGCGAGAGGACGGTTAGTGGAGCCAAGAAAGTTCCCGGAGTGTTGGAGTTAGATGCAATTACGGCCCTTCAAGCCCAAGTGACCCAAATTGCTCAACAAAATCAACTCCTTCTACAGCACATCAAAGCAACTCCACCACAACAAGTCCAAGCCCTTGATTCTCCATGTTGTGAAATTTGCGGTGGAAATCATTACACGCTCCAATGCCAACAAGATGTGGAATCGCTCACCTACGTCAATAATGCGCCTCGCCAATTCCAAAATCAAGGGTGGAGATCACAAGGACAATATGGAAGAAATCAACAAGGCCAAGGGTATCAAAGACCTCAAGGTCAATTCCAAAATCAAGCCCCTCCTCAACAAAGCTATCAAGGCAACAATCCACCGGCCCAAAAATCAAACACAGATGAGATATTGGCCCAATTCATGACCGCTACCCAAGCCTCGTTGCGGAACTTGGAGAATCAATTCGCTTAATTTGCTTTGAATCAAGAGAACCGTCCGCAAGGAGCATTGCCATCAAACACGGAGGACCCAAGAAAAAGGCAAAACGAGCAAGTACAAGCGGTGAGCCTACGTAACGGACGACAATTGGAAGAAGCCCCTAGAAATGAGACAAATAATGGAAAAACAAAGGCGACCGAGGCGGCGGAAGAAGACACAAACGTTCAAGGCGAAACTTCAAGGGCAAAGGTTACACCGGCTCCTCCCATTCCATACCCACAAAGGTTCCAGCCACCGAAGTTAAATGCCGAATACCAAAGCTTTGTTGACAAGATGAAGGAAATCCGTATCAATATCCCTCTCATCGAAGCACTCCAACAAATGCCAAAGTGGGTGAAGTTTGTCAAAGAACTCGTAACCAAGGGACAGAAATTGCAAGGAAACGAAATGATTCAACTCACCGAACAGTGTAGTGCAATCCTTACGAGACCTCTCCCTAAAAAACTCGGCGACCCAGGTAAGTTTACTATCCCTTGTACAATAGGAGATAAATTTTTTCGATCACTCATTGATTTAGGGGCTAGCATCAACCTTATGCCTTTTTCTACATATAAGAGTCTTGGGTTAGGTGAAATTGAACCAACGGCTATAACACTCCAATTAGCCGATAGGTCTCTAGTCTACCCAAAGGGGGTTTTAGAAGATGTCTTAGTCAAGGTTGACGAATTTATTCTTCCTGCTGATTTTGTGATTCTTGATATGGATGAAGATAGAGAAATCCCAATTATTTTGGGAAGGCCGTTTTTAGCTACTTCACGTACTGTTATTGATTGTGCTAGTGGGGATCTCACCATGACGGTGCATGACCAAACTATTAAATTTAACGTTTTTAATGCAATTAAGCGTCCGCACAATTCTAATGAGTGTTTTTCTATTGATTTAGTGGAGTCTTGTTCTTTTGAAAATTTTGATTCGTTACTCTTGGATTCTTTGGAGGCATCTTTGGTTGAAGGTAACGATTGTGGAGATGAGAGAGTGGAGGAGCAAATTTGTTGGTTAGATTCCGGCGACTTTCTCGCTCGACAAAAGTTTGAAAGTTTGGATTTGGCCACCCTTACCACCACCAAGGCATTCAAAACGTCATTGGAGGAACCAGCACAGCTTGAGATGAAAGAATTACCCGCACACCTCAAATATGCCTACCTCGGTAAGAATGATACTTTGCCGGTAATTATCTCACAATCTCTATCTACTTTGCAGGAATAAAGGCTATTGGAAGTACTACGGGAACACAAGATGGCGCTTGGATGGAAAATTGCGGATATCAAGGGAATTAGCCCTTCATTGTGTATGCACAAAATCATCTTTGATGATCAACTACATCAGTCAGTAGAGCAGCAAAGGCGTCTCAACCCCATCATGAAAGAGGTAGTCAAGAAGGAAATTCTCAAGTGGCTTGACGCATGTATTATTTATCCGATTTCTTATAGCGCATGGGTAAGCCCCGTTCAATGTGTTCCTAAGAAAGGAGGTATGACAGTTATCCGTAATGCAAATAATGAATTAATTCCATCTAGAACAACAACGGGTTGGCGAATTTGCATGGATTATAGGAAATTAAATAAAGCCACTAAAAAGGATCACTTTCCTTTACCTTTTATTGATCAAATGCTTGATAGATTGGCAGGTAAAGAATTTTATTGTTTTTTAGATGGATATTCGGGATATAATCAAATAGCCATTGCACCGGATGATCAACACAAAACCACATTTACATGCCCTTATGGTACTTTTGCATTTAGACGCATGCCTTTTGGTTTATGTAATGCACCTGCTACTTTTCAGCGGTGCATGATGGCTATTTTCACCGATATGGTAGAGAACGGTTTAGAAGTATTTATGGATGACTTCTCTATTTTCGGTGATACTTTTGACACTTGTCTTTGCATGTTGGCTAAGGTTTTGCGTAGGTGTGAAGAAACCAACTTGGTGCTAAATTGGGAGAAGTGCCACTTCATGGTGCATGAAGGAATTGTGCTTGGGCATAAAATCTCGCAAGAAGGCTTGGAAGTGGACAAAGCAAAGATTTCCACAATTGAAAATCTTCCGCCACCTATTTCGGTCAAAGGAATTAGGATTTTTCTTGGACATGCGGGGTTTTATCGGCGTTTTATCAAAGATTTTTCAAAAGTTGCCAAGCCCCTTTGTAACCTACTTGAGAAGGAGACAAAATTCAATTTTGATGGTGAGTGTCTTCAAGCTTTCAACGAGCTTAAACAAAGGTTAGTATCCGCTCATATTATTTGCGTACCGAATTGGGACGAACTGTTTGAGCTTATGTGCGATGCTAGTGATTTTGCGGTTGGCGCCGTTTTAGGTCAACGGAAAGAGAAAATTTTTCGATCAATTTATTATGCTAGTAAAACTCTTAATGATGCACAATTTAACTACACCACTACGGAAAAAGAGTTATTGGTTGTTGTTTTTGCTTTTGAAAAAATTCGCTCTTACTTGTTAGGAACCAAAGTTGTTGTTTTTACTGATCACGCTGCCCTCAAATACTTGTTTACTAAAAGGGATGCAAAACCTAGACTCATTAGGTGGATTTTAATGTTGCAAGAAGTTGACATGGAAATTCGTGATCGAAAGGGTAGTGAAAATCAAATAGCCGATCATCTATCTCGACTTGAGAAAGATATAGACGAAAGCGATAGAATTTGCATTAACGAAAATTTTCCTGATGAACAGTTGCTTGCTTTTGATAATAAGGTACCTTGGTTTGCCGATTATGTGAATTATTTGGTTAGTCAAGTGCTTCCACCGAATCTTAATTATCATCAAAAGAGGAAATTTTTCCATGATGTTAAATTTTATTTTTGGGAAAAGCCTTTTCTTTTTAGACAATGCAGTGATTAGTTGGTGCGAAGATGTGTCCCGGAACATGAGCAGCAAGACATACTCTTTCATTGCCATGGTTCGGATTATGGAGGACATTATGGGGGCGAAAGAACAGCACGTAAGGTTCTTCAATCAGGTTTTTTTTTGCCCACTCTTTTTAAAGATTCGTATAAATTCGCTATTACTTGTGATCGGTGCCAACGCACGGGCAATATTTCGGCTCGCCACGAACTCCCATTGAACACGATGATCGAAGTCGAGCCTTTTGATGTTTGGGGTATTGACTTTATGGGACCTTTTGTCCCTTCATTCAATAACCAATACATTTTAGTGGCCGTCGATTACGTTACTAAGTGGGTAGAGGCAATAGCCACCCCTACTAATGATGCATCTGTAGTGTGTGCTTTCTTGAAGAAATAGATTTTCACTAGGTTTGGAGCACCACGGGCAATTATTAGTGATAGTGCATCGCATTTCGTCAATAAGCAAATTGACAACTTGATGGGCATGTATGGCGTAAAGCACAAGGTTGCACTCGCGTATCATCCACAAACGAATGGGCAAGCCGAAGTTACGAACCGCGAAATCAAGAATATCTTGGAAAAAGTGGTCGGCCCAACAAGAAAGGATTGGTCGAAAAAACTCGACGATGCACTATGAGCATATCGCACAGCTTTTAAAACGCCATTGGGAATGACCCCTTACCGTGCGGTGTTCGGTAAAGCATGCCACTTACCGTTGGAATTGGAGCATTGTTCTTATTGGGCGCTAAAAAAGATGAATTTCGATTACAAAGAATGCAAGGAAAGAAGGTTATTGCAACTCAACGAGTTGGACGAGTTACGAGAGCAAGCGTACGAGAGTAATTGGTTATACAAAGACAAGGTCAAAAGGTGGCACGACAACAACATCTTGCACCGTCAATTTCAAAAAGGGCAAGAAGTCCTCTTTTTCAATTCACGGCTTCGGTTATTTCCGGGAAAGCTTAAATCAAGATGGTCGGGGCCGTTTATAGTCCAACAAGTCTTTCCACATGGAGCTATAGAAATCAAGGACCGTGAATCGGAACGAGTATTCAAAGTAAATGGGAATCGACTCAAACATTATTGGGGAGATGGTGGCGAACGCCAAGTGGCCTTGATCACCTTTGCTTGAAGAGCAAGAAGCAACGTCCGGCTGAAGACTTTAAACTTAGCGCTTCTCGGGAGGCAACCCGAGCTTTATTGTTTTCATAGTTTTCTTTATTTTTTTTTTCGTAGTTCAAATTGTGGGACGGCCGTCCGAGACCCCGACGCATCGCAGTAAAGGGATTTTAATTGCACAAGGAAACTGCGTTCTTTCCCAAGTTCTTCACCCTATATAAGACCAAGCCAAGCACACAATTGGGGATTTTTTTTTTTACGCAATTTCAAGAGCAACAAAGCAATAACGAAATCGAAGAATTCGAAGACTCTAAGCATAGATTTATCGTTTATGACTTATTTTATTTGCGTTTTTCCTTTCATCATGAGTAGCTAATTTTCTTATTTCTAGGATTTTATTTGGAACCCTATGTGGGATTTATGAACCCTTTTCTATGATTTTATGCAAGTTTTAATTCGGGATTATTTCTTCTATTTGTTTTATGAAGTGCATGAATTTGATCACCTTTTGTGCTTTTATGTTATTGTTAATCGCATGAATCGGAAGATCGGGTTAATAATTAGAACTGTGGTAGAAGAGCATTTGCGGTATTAACATAGGAATATAGTTAATCTCTTAGGTAGCCATTATTGAGATTTGTGTTTAATGCTGTGTTCTAGAATTAATTGCATAGGAATATAGTAATTGAATCTAGAGTATTAGAATCGTAATACACGCGGAAGCGGGTTATGATTATTTTAGCATCTCAGGTTAATAATCCGGGTTAATTATTTGCATGCTTGAAGGAATTGGGGGAATAATAATCACATAGGGGGAAGAATAAAATCCTAAGCTTGTTTACTCTGATTTAACCTTCGTTTTTAATTGATTTCGTGCTATTGTCTGTTTAATTTGCTTTTTAATTTATTTTTAATTTAGTTAATTCTCTCCAAAGTCGACTGTGTAGGGTGGGCTGGACAGCAATTGGTAGAATTTAGCGTCTAGGATTAGATAATTAAATATTCCCTGTGGGTTCGATATCCGGACTTTTAGTCCACTATATTACTTGTACGATACGTGCACTTGCGTGTAGGTATTTTAACCAACAGCATCTAGCTGTTTCGCGTCGAATCTCGCCGGCCGTCGTGTCCAGCTTTTACCGCCGATTATATCTGCTGAATTATTATTTACAAGGAAGGTGTGTCAATTTTTTTTATCTCCATGCGAATGTTGTTTTAAGTTACAAATGTCAACATCGCTATATGTATAGTTTGAATTGTAGTAAATTCAACACCATGATGTATGGGCGTTCAATTACTGTTTACAGAAATGTGTTTTTTTGTTTGTTGTGTATTTTTGTTTTCACTCTATTTTTTGTTTTTTGAAGTTTTTATACAATGTTGTTGCGATTGGCAGTATAATTGCATGCGTATGTTTATTTCGCTGGTTGTTAATGTATTTTGACTTTCATTTAGCAGTATAATTATGTTTTGTTATGTTTTTCTTTTTGAAAGCGTTTATATAATGTTGATGCCATTGGCAGTATAATTGAATGTATATGCTGATTTACTTGATGTATTAGTAATGTGACTGTTATTAGCAGTGTAATTATGTTTTCTTATGTTTGTTTGCAAGTGTTTATATAATGGTACTGCCATTGGCAGTATAATTGAATGCACACACAGATTTACTTGATGTATTAGTAATGTGACTGTTATTAACAGTATAAATATGTTTTATATGAAATTGCAGGATGACTAGTTCTATTGTGTTGTTGTTGAGATATGGTGCATTTTGTTCGATCACAGATTTTACAAGAGGGATGAGTTTTTCCAATCTTGTGCATTTTGTTTGTTCAAGATGGAATTCTTTAAGTGTTGATAACATGTCATTATCGTACTCTGTCCCTGAGATTGGTGTTTTTTCAATCAACGATGATGATGATGAAGATGTAAAAGGGTTATTTATTATTGTGGAACAATGGTCGATTCAAAGGATTGAAATTGTTGTGAAGCAAGTTCATGCATATCTCAGTACGTCTGATACTAGTTACAACTCTATGGTAGGTTCATCGAGTGTGTTACCTGTCGCTGCAATTGAAGCAGCAGTTAATCCCCCATGCAACACATTACGTGCCATTGCCCCCAGAAAGACTTTGCTTAGCTCACATTGGATAAATCTGATAACCGATGTTGGACAAGTTTTCCGTGGGGGACGTTCAGAATTTAGAATATGTTTGGCTAAGTTTGCGTATGAGCTTGGATTTGGATTCGATTTTATCAAAAACGATACGAAGAGAGTGACTGCAGTTTGTAAGCTTAGACAGGAGAAAAATTGTTTGTGGAGAATTCATGCTACAATTCAACCTTCAACCGAATATTGTATTATTCGCACGTATGAGAAACATCACACGTGTGAGTCGGCATTTAGTGCTGTCAAGAAGGTAAAAAATGGGCGTTAAGCTCGTAGCTGATTTAATCGTGGAGGACATTCGGAA
Source organism: Erythranthe guttata (assembly GCF_000504015.1). Next base: position 1,161,366 of record NW_012194833.1, read on the forward strand.
TAAGCCGTTGATGTGTGCTAACGACGTTATTCATGACGCAAAAAAGAATTATGGGATTGATATTAGCTACAATACAGCATGGAGAGCTATGGAATCTAGTCGGAGTTTTGTGTTCGGAGACGATGGAATATCTTATTCGTACCTCAAAGCGTATTTTGAAGAAGCTGGGCGTTGCAATCCAGACAGTGTGTTTCACCTTGAAGTTGATGGGAAGCATAACTCGTTCAATCGTTGTTTCTTCAGTTTTGGTGCTTGTCTGTCCGGATTTAAGTTTTGCCGTCCGATTCTTTTTTTGGATGGAACATTTCTGAAGGGTAGATACAAAGGTATTCTTTTGAGCGCCATGGCGAAAGATGCAAGAAATGGTAATTTTGTTGTATTACATTCTTTATTTCAGTCCGCATTTATCTGTTAATGTCATAGGTAGTGTATTAAGGTTATATTACTGTCACAGACAGTAAAATAAGTTTTTATTATATGTGGCAGTAAAATAAGGTTTATATGACTATTATAGACCATGAGTTCATGAAATGACAAGTTTTTTTTTTACATTGATTTTACGGTGTTTCAGGTCTTTATCCAGTGGCATTCGCCGTTGTGCATGAGGAAAATGATTCAAACTGGAATTATTTCATGGAACATTTAAAATGTTGCATTAGCTCAGATCGTGTTTTGACATTCGTATCCGATCGGCAGCACGGTATCTTGGAAGCTGTTAGAAATATTTTCCCTAATTGTTACAATGCATTCTGCTTGTTGCATTTAGAGAATAATTTGAGGTATAAGTTGAGTGGAATAAGCTCTAGTTATAGAGATGTTTTAGTTAATCAGTTGATAGCATGCGCGTATGCTCCCACTAAGGAAATCTTTCATGAGAAACTTCAGAAATTTAAAATTGATGGTTCATGGAAAGTTGTTGATTTTTTGTCAGATTTGCCTTTTAAAAATTGGGCAAATGCGTATTTTGAGGGGCATAGGTATGGTGAGCTGTATTCAAATGCTGTGGAATCATGGAATGGTACGATAAAAAAATTCCGACATTTGCCGATTACCCATCTGGTTGACAGCATTAGGGGTTATATGATGGATAAAATTTGCAAGAGGTCTGCAAAAGCGAGGGGTTGGACTACGATGCTTTGTCCAAAGATGGAAAAGATTTTAAGAACTTTTGTCGAAGACGGGAGGACATGGACTATTAGAAAATCAAATCAATTTGTCTTTGAAGTGCATTCAGACTCTCATGAGATTGTGGATTTTTTTGCTAGAATGTGCACATGTCGGGATTGGCAGCTTAAAGGATTCCCTTGTTGTCATGTGGTTGTGGTTCTCAAGAATATCCCCGTCGGTGAAAGATATGGGTACATTGACCCCTTGTTTTATGCCAGCAATTTCCGATCTACGTATTCTTTTTCTATTTACCCATTTATGGTGGACTTTACAAAAGTTGAGCAGCCAGCTATTGGACTGGATTTCCGATCTACGTATTCTTTTTCTATTTACCCATTTATGGTGGACTTTACAAAAGTTGAGCAGCCAGCTATTGGACCTCCAGTTTGCCAGACAAGACGTGGAAGACCAAAAAAGAAGAGGATCCCATCTCGTGGTGAGAATATCAAGAAGAAGATCAAGTGTGGAAGATGTAATGAGATTGGTCATCACAACAAGAAGACTTGCAACAAAGCTATTTGAAGATCTACTATTATTTGAATGCTTACAGTTTTTTTGTTCAGTAATTATATGTTACTATCACCGACATTTATATTGTTTCATTAATTTTCTTCAGTAATTCTATGTTACTTTCAGTGACAACTATATTGTTTCAGTAATTTTCTTCAGTACTTATATGTTACTGTGACTGACAGTTATACTGTTTCAGTAATTTTGCTTCAATAGGTCTATGTTACTGCAAGTGACAGTTATATTTGTTTCAGTAATTTTCTTCAGTAGTTCTATGTTACTGTAAGTGACAGTTACTTTTGTGTAACTCATGTAATTTTCTTTTGAATGGTTCTGTATAACTGTCTACAACAGGTACATTATGTATAAATTGTAAGTAAGTACAACATTTTCAAATTCAGAATAATACTATATGGCAGTAGTATATTTGTTGCACTCTTGAACATAAAGTACATAGTGTAACATACTACAAATAATCAACAGTACATTAAGACCACGACCATAGAGTATCATACTACAAATACTTAACAGTACATTTAAACCTACAACCATAGAGTTTTATACTAAAAATACTTAAAAGTTCATTTAAACTTGCATTACATTAAGCCTATCACACTGGTTTTGACCGCCTAACTCTGTGATTAATAGTGTTTTTGTGGTTCAGGAATAAGTGAACTAGTTCATTTATGAAATTCTTAACATTTTTTTTCTGCATCCAACTTGTCCACTGGCTGTTGACGGAAATACTGTCTGATGATATATAGTACAAAAATCCCGCAATCCTCAATGTCGTACTCTTGCTGAGGTGAATCCTCAACTTCTTCAAGTGTTGCATCTAGCGGGATTTTCTTGATTTTACATTCTCTGGTGACTGCTTCAACAGCTTTTACCTGCAATTTTGCAATTTTGTTTATTCAGTTTAACAATATGGAGTTTCATTTATTTTGTTTATTCAGTGTTACTTACCATTGTTTCCGCGATATACAGATATGGATCTGTGCGTTTCTGGTTTTCCACTGCCCTTGGCTTGTAGGAGTTGTAATGTTTCCACGTTTTGAGCTTTATATCCACGACAACCAAAGTCAAATGATCATTATCCTTGCGTGTGTTGCCTTTGGAATGAAGTGGAAACAAGAGGAATCGATACTGCTGAACATGTATCTCAGAATTTTATTGAAAGATTCTTCACCATTTGGTTGCTGAAGAACGGCATGTATGTTAACACACCATTATATATATATATATATATATATATATATATATATATATATATATATATATATATATATATATATAAATAGAATAATATATAAATTTTAATATTTGCTGACATCGTTCACATACCATAAGCGAACTTGAAAAGACATAACTGTCCCCATCCAAACCATGATTGATATTATCATTAAAATATCCTTCCTCTTGTCGCATTTGCAGAATGGACGAGTATGAATCAAGTGCCTATATGCAACAAGAAAAATAGAGTTAGTCTAGACAATCATTTGTGTAATTTACTAGTTTTGGCAGTTCTTTAGGTAAAGTGTCTGTGTTTGACAGTATTTTTGTTTTTTTGTAAGTGGGTGCTCACTTGTGTACTGGTTGATCCCTCCTTCAACAATGTGATTATGTCAGCCATCTCAACAAACTCATACACAGTTTCGTCTTTATCGTACCAAATCGAGATCTGACCCCTACATAAAGAGCTAATGCGTTAGATTTATTTAAAGATAAATAAAAAAAGATTTATTTGTGACGGACGATTGCGTCACTAAATTGAAGAAATTCCGTCATGAATACCTTTTTGTGACGCATGTGTGATGGAAAACGTCCGTGGGAAAACCCCTCGTCACTACTTAAAACTGTGACAGATATAATCGTCTGTCACATATTTTGTCACGGAACCGTTTGTCACGACAAAATACATTTCCGTCACAATTACCATGTCCAGGGTCTATAAAATTTGTGACAGAATGTGTCACAAATGTTTTTTAGTTGTTAGTAATCTGTCGCATATTAAGAGGCCACATTATTATTTATCCGTCACACCTACTGTCATAAAACCGTCACCAATGTTCCGTCGCAAACTACATGTTACAAGTGTCTGTCACCAATACCAGTTATCAGTGTCCGTCACCCAATACCGTCACCAATTCCCGTCACACAATCTGTCACACATGGCGTGACACATATCCGTCACCAATGTCCGTTACATAATATCGATCACAAATGTCCGTCACCAATGTCCGTCACCTAATATCGATCACAAATGTCACACAATATCGGTCACCAATGTCCGTCACGCATATCGGTCACACAAACGCCGTCACAACATACTTGTCACACAACATCCTGTCACAAATCCCTCACAATCTTTTTACTAAATAAATTGTATTGCGTCATCTAACAGTCACATTTCCGTCACAAATCATTAAAATAATAACTATGAAATTTATTTATTACATTCAGTATAATATGTTCCATATTTGATTAATATTCAAATTTAATCATCCACAAAATAACAACATTAAAAGAACTAAGAAAATCCCAATAAGAATGTAAATCTAAATAGATCATCACACGGGTATGATTTCTCAATAGTTTCAACATGAACATAAATTCCAAAACATATAATCTTAACAAAATAATGTAAAAAGAATCTTAACAAGCCAAAATGATCGTATCATAGTCTAAATGTTTCATTCACTAAGTATTTGGACTCTGTACATGTCCCCTTCTTCTAGACTTTTGGTAGCTTACATTTCCTTTATCCATCCTGCCGATAATCATGAAAATAATCTATAAAAAAATACACATAAATATCCAACTGCCAATAATTATATGAAAAAAAACATACATAACCAATGAAAAAAAAATGACACTACGATATATCAAACGACAATATATCAGTTTTTTTTTATTTTAAATAAGAAATTCCCCTCACCACATATATACAATGTGTATTGGATACAAAGACATAGCATAAAAAACTAGTTAAATAGCTGACAATTCTTCGCCTAAAAAAAGGAAAAAAAAAAAAAGAGCATAATTCATTATGAACCAAGCTGCAAATAATTTCAGAAAGAGATACTTATTTAGATCAGTTTTGCAATTCATCATGTAATCCATAAATATAAACATAATTATGAAGTCACAGCTACGTGCAAAAGCAACCAACTAAAAAGCCCAATTCAATGCATTCAATAATAATAATAATAATAATAATAATAATAATAATAATAATAATAATAATAATAATAATAATAATAATAATAATAATAATAATAATAATAATAATAATAATAATAATAATAATAATAATAATAATAATAATAATAATAATAATAATTATTATTATTATTATAGTAGTACTTGATATTTTTTAATATAAATATATAAAAATATTAATAACAATAATTAAAATTCAAAATCAAACTTCTAGGTGTTCAACCGGGGAGCCGACTCACGAGCCTTGTTGGTGAGTTTGAGTTTCAAAATTTTAGGCTCGAGCTAGCTCGACAAATTTACACTTCCAAATAGTATTACTACATAATTAGGGTGGAATCGAACGAATCAGAATTAGAACTTTCAAAAAATTCTCATATTTTTTCAGAAGTGAAAAAATTATATCAATTTCGTTCCAAATAATCTGGAAATCAGAACTTCGTAGTTTTGGAAACTAAAACGAAAAAAAAAACCCTAATTTTAAAATTAGAAATTTTGGGATTGGAGTTGACGGAATTCGGAAAAATCCAAATATTTGGTCATCTATAATTTCAACTCATTAGCTGGCTCACGAGCCTTTATGGTGAGTTGGAGTCCTAAAACAATAGGCTCGAGCTCATTTACACTCCTAAATAGTATTACTTCGTTTACAGGGGTGTAGATCGGACGGATCGGATCATACTTCGTACTTTAGAAAAAAATTAATGCTTTTCGAAAGTTGAAAACAACTTTCAATTATAAAAAAATAATAAAAACAAGTCAGAAAAATAAAAAAAATTAGAAGTTTCAGAATTTTGGAATTTCAAATATTATTACGAAATCCGAAATTTTTAAATCGAAATCGGTGGAAACCGGAATTCCAATATACTCCTTTAGTCATAATATTGTCATTCCTAATTATAATTCAATTGTCCATCAACTTCTTAGTTTTTGGAGGTCTTATGGTTTGAAAATTACTGCCATAGATTAATTAATATGTTTAATTTGCCCACATAAACTCCCATGGGCCCTCCATTGTTGTACAAGACTTTTAAGTATTGAAACTATGCTCCTCCATTGTAGTAATTATGCAGGAATAGCAGGGCAAGCCGGCAGGATTCCCTCAGAAACTTTTGAAATTGCAATAAAGACCCCATCCAGGGGTGGAAGTGCAAAAAACAAAAAACTGAGGGCAGAAATGCAAATATCCAAAAATCAGCCCATCTTCACCATCTTCATCCCTGAACGTCTGCATCATGGACGGAAGCTAAAAATCACCAACTTATCACTAATGTAAGTCTTTTACATCAAAATACTCTTTATAAGATTTATGATTATAAGCCCAATTTGCTAGATGATCCGCACCATGACCAAAACTAGAATGTGACGACTTTGTTACCAAATAAAGATAGTGACAACTCAATGACAGAACATACATGTGACGACTTTGTGACCGTATTATGCATGACGGATTTGTGACGACAAAGATATTGTAATAGATTAATAAAGGACATTAATAAATTATTTACATCAATTATAATATTATGACAGATTTGGTGACAAAATCAATTTCCGTGAAAACTTTAGTGAAAAAACGGTTACGGATTTGTGTGTGTCACAATGTCTGTCACGCACTCACTCACATAGATGTCACAATAAAAGATGGATATGTTTTGTTAAATTCCATCACAAATTTGTCAATAATTTCGTAATTTGTTTGTGACCGATTTGTGATGGAATTGAGTTGTGACGAATATGTGACCAATATTAGTCAAGACGTTATTTCTGTGAAAAAATAATGACATATATGTGACCAAACAAATTTCTGTCATAATATTAGTGACTGATATGTGACAAAACTAATTTCCGTTGAAATATAAGTGACATAAATGTGACCGACATTTGTCTGGGACAAAATTCGTCGCAAAGTTCGTCACAACCTCGTCACAATGTAATGATGATATTTTTTGTTGGCATCAGTCACATATCCATCACTTAGTCTGTCACAATTAGTGACCGATTAGGCCCGTCACAAGCTTTCCGTCACAAGCTTTCCGTCACAAAAGGCATGTTTTTTGGTAGTGTAATTTGAATTGATTTATAACATAAATACATGGCTCCAACTTTTAAAATTACAAAAATATTGTTTTAATTTAAAATATAATATAAATTCTTAACCGGTATTTGTAATATAAATTCTTAACCGGTATTTGTAATTCCTTTAGCGATATTTAATTTTTTTTAGTAATGGTTGATTCTTTTTGTAATTACTATATATATATATATATATATATATATATATATATATATATAATTCACTCTTAAATTTATTTTATTTTTTCTATCTCAAAAAAGAAAAAATCATAGTTGAGGGGGATAGATGTAATTATCCAAACAAGAGGGGGGGTTTTGTAATTTGACCATACCTCAGGGGGTGTTTGTAATTTACCCTAAAAAAAAGATTATTAAGTAATTAAGTTGAATGTTGCAAACCTACAATTTACGTACAAGGTTCAATATCTTTTGGATTGGTTGTAGTTGGGGCATCATCAAATGATGGTGTCGTTTTACACATCGCATGCAATTTTAGGAATTGATTGAACTTCCAACAATTGTTGTTCAAATTTTGTTGATAACACGAGACTAAGACTTTGAATCTCTAATCCGCCGTGAATTTATGTATTCCAATTACGCAAGTAATTTATTGGCTTTTGACTTATTACTAATTCAAAAAAGGAATGAGGTGGTTTTAATTTCCCATTCATTGCTTTCGAGACACATAAAATCGAATCCGAGAGAAAATTGTCAAAAGTGCAGGTATGAATCACTAATTGCCATTGAGGCAATTAATGCGCTAGAGATGGAAAACCGGGTGGCGGCATGTGTCAAATGAAGATATTATAAAGTCGATAATCTGCACGGGAACTGCATGAGTAGCTTTGCGGGTATGATTTACGGGCAATATTTCCTCCACTATACCTTAACCCTTTGCCGGAAGACCTCAAAATGTTCGCCCGGGCCCCGCTTTCCTGGAAATTTAATGTCGAAAGAAACAGCATTCACTTAGACATCGGTGGTGCTGCAGTGGAAAGCAATGGTGATGGAAACAAAACCATTAATTTTATTTCAGCAGCAACATTGCAACATTAATTCGAAAAACCTCGTATCTGATTAATATATATATATATATATATATATATATATATATATATTATTTTGATTTAAATATTAGGTTTATTCGCAATATTTGCGCTTTCGTTTCATCCTTCTAGGTTGCCTCATACATCAAGCATAGCGCAAGTCGTGGTTCGTATTAGCGCAAGTCGTGTTGCATATGAAATCAAATTATGTGTAACCCTTTCGAATTATTTGAATCACTTTCTCCTTTTACTCAAGTTGAAAGCAAATCAAATCAAATTAAATTTCTTGTCTTCTTATAAATAATTTGTAACCACTGCATATATATATTTTTTTAAATGTAATTTGAATTGATTTATAACATAAATACATGGCTCCAACTTTTAAAATCACAAAAATATTGTTTTAATTTAAAATATAATATAAATTCTTAACCGGTATTTGTAATTCCTTTAGCGATATTTAATTTTTTTTAGTAATGGTTGATTCTTTTTGTAATTACTAATTAGGCTAAGTTTCAAGGATATAATATATATATATATATATATATATATATATATATATATATATATATATATATATATATATATATATATATAATTCACTCTTACATTTATTTTACTTTTTCTATCTCAAAAAAGAAAATTGCAATTAGCAGGGATTATTAATTCGAATATTTGATTGGAAGATACCAAAAATGAAAAGAGACAAAAGAAAAAGGAAAAAAAGAAAAAGAATAAGTCAAATAAGCCCCTAACCAAGCATACGTCCCTAGTGAAAAAAATAAGTCCATCTCTTTAATATTTACTAGCATTTTCCCCAATGCGATGCACGGGATATTATTTAAATAGTGAAAAAAATAATCAATTTAATACATAATAAGAAAATATAGTACACTAATATAATAAAATTTAATAATGTAGTATTATTCATATTGAATTTCTAGCTTTATTTCTTAAGATTTAAGATATATTGATGAAAATTAGGAGATCAATAATTGTTGAAAATTATAGTTAAAAAATTAGTACAGAAAAAATATTAAAAAATAAATAATTACATAAGTAGCAATAAGGTAGAATTCTTCACGGGTTAGTTTTAATTTTGATAATTGTTAAAAATTATAGTTAGAAATTAGTAGAGAAAAAATATTAAAAATAAATAATTACAGAAATATCATTAGGGTTTTTTAGGGTTGCCCGGCGTTTCTTTCTTTTGTATATAAGATATTGTTAAAAATTATAGTTATAAATTATTAGAGAAAAAATATTAAAAATAAATAATTACAGAAATACCATTAGGGTTTTTTAGGGCTGTCTATCGTTTCTTTCTTTTATATATAAGATTATAAATAAATGAAACATTCATATATATGACAATATTACCCCAATCCTTTATACCCAATTCTTAATTGTAACCCAAATTTAATCAATTTTGTCCACAAAAATCCAATATTGATTTTTTTTTTTCCAAAAACTTTTTTTTTTCAAAAAAAAAATTTTGCCGCCTGATTCCGGCATTGACTTTTCGATTTTTTTTTCTGGTCTGTTTTTTTCCGCCGCCAATCCGTTGACTTTTTTAGTGTTTTATATTAGTTTTTTTTTTTTTGTTTTTCGTTTTGTTTAGTTTTTCTTTTTACGTCCGCCGCTAAACGTTGACCGTAAAAGTAATGACTTCTATTCTCTTTTTAAGTTCAAATTATATTAAAGAAATAAATATAAAATATAATATTTCGCTAGAAGGAGGTTCTCCGACCTTGTGGTTAACAGCCACACGCTCTAACCAAGTGAGCTATTCGAGCAATTACATTTAAGCTTTCTTTAATACTCATCAACTAAGTAAATTAATGCATACTTAATAGTACATGAATCATGGGCAATTTAACATACTCCAATATTTCCAATTTCAACTTCAAGCAAACAAAAAAAAAACTTTTTTTTAGGAAGAATAAAAATTTTGTTAAGCAGACTGTGCCAATTCTTGAAGAAGGATAACTCTCTCGTTACATACTAAACCAAATATAGTGGCAACTGACAAGAAAATGCACCAAATGATTACCACTAGTTCAAATCTAGTAGCAAGCAAATGCGTGTCAAATGATTACCACTACGTTTAACAAAGGAAAACTCTCATAACACCAATGAACTTGCAATAAGCCAAACAATCTTCTATGAAGTCAGCAAAAAATATGTAGTACGCGTATATATGTATGTCAGTATATGTATGTGAGTATATGTATATATAATATATGCATGCACGTGTTAGAAAAAATGCACTTATATGTAAAATACATAGGGCACGTATACATACACTAGTCTAGATTAGGGTGTTTTAAAAGGGAATATTAGCAATAACCCCTCATCTAGTAAATGTAGTTAAGGAAAACCCTCCTCTAAAAAATAATTAGAGAAAGCCCCTTTTATTATTAGCTTGGATAATTAATAAAGGTAATCTCTCAATTATACCCTTACTCCTAACCCTAAATTTTAACTTGTCATCTTATGCCGCTTCTCTTCTCTCTTCTCTCGTCTCGTTCTTTCTTCTCTCCCTTTCTCTTTTTTTTTTCTTTTTTTTTCTTCTGCTTTATTCTCTCTTCTCTCTTCTCTCGTCTCTCCTTCTTTCTTCTTCTTCTTCTTCTTCTTCTTCTTCTCTCTCTCTCTCTCTCTCTCTCTCTCTCTCTCTCTCTCTCTCTCTCTCTCTCTCTCTCTCTCTCTCTCTCTCTCTCTCTTCTTTTTTTTCTTCTCGATCTGCTTATTCTCTGCTCGATCAGAATTCGGCCGTCATCGTTAAATAATGCTCCGACGAATTGGCCGACATATTGGGTGAAGAACCGCTGCAACCATCAGAATTGGACACAACCCTTTTCTCGTTCTGGATTGAACAAGAAAGAGCCTTCCCATTTGAAATATTTGTGGCAGGTTTCCCAAGGGCGAACAACCATCCATCACTCCGACCAATTCCAGCCTCAGTTGCTTTTGTCTGGTTCGAAACCAGCTAGTGTTACCTGTTTCCTTGACCATGCCTTCCATTGCATTAAAGCAATTATAGATCAACTATGATTTTTTTCTATTTTATTGGTAAATAATAATCTTTTGCGACGGCGTGGGATACAGATGTGTGGTGTGGCGACGTTGTGATGACGATGGGGAGGCAGATCTAGGGCTGTTTGGTGGATCGGGCGGAGGACGGCGCGTGTAGAGAAATTCGCGCAAGCTGGAACATTAATCGACTATGTACATATTCAATAGTCGATTAAGCTAATCGACTATGCTCTGGTAGTCGATTAAGGTTGATCGGCTCCAATTTTTTATTTTTTTTTTTGGATTTTTGGTTTGTTGATTCCAATTGTATAAATCAATTATAATGTTTGTATATTTTTTGTATTTTGTAAAATATAGTTGATTTTGCATTTTTTTTTGCAATTGTGATTTATTATGTTTAGTAGCAGATTCTTAATCGACTATGCTTCAGCATAGTCGATTAATATACCTGATATAGAAAATTTAAAAAAAAAAAAATTTCATTAATCGACTATGAAGCATAGTCGATTAAGGCTAATCGACTATGCTCCATAGTCGATTAAGGAAACTGATACAGAAAATACAGAAGAAAAAAAAACGGAAAAAAAAAAAAAAAACGCTGAGCGCGTGACACAGTGATGATGTGGCGGGTGGGGGCAAAGCTGGAATATATAATGGCTGAAAATGAGTGTGGACTTTTCTCAAATGGAGAGAAGTATTTTGGGCCTCTCTCCATTAAAAGAAGTAATGAGGGGGTTTTCTGAAAGAGCCCCGTTTTAAAATTGGGAAAATTAGAGAAAACCCCCTCATATAGGAAAATGAGTTAAGGAAACACCTCCTCTAAAAAATAATTAGAGAAAACCCTCTTACCTAATATCCTACCCAAAATCTATTTTAATAATTTCCAAACCACCCTTATTAATACTAAATCTCAATTTCATGTTTCAAAACCCTAACCCATTTCATTTGCCGTTCCTTCTTCTCCTTTTCTCATCTTTTCTTCTCGACTGAAATTCCCAGGAAAAGCAAGGCGTCGTCGGAGAAGGATATTGGACATCGACTCTGGAAGAATGTTTAACGGCGGCCGATGGTGGTGGTGGTGGAAGAACGTTTGTCGCCGGTCCCCGCCGGCGCGTGAAGGGTGGTGACAGATCTATAGTTGGCGGCGGTGGTTTCCATCGACGACGCTGAAGATGATGACTGCCAATCGTCGTCGAGGACGCAGTGGGTCAGTGGGTGTGGTGTGGTGATGATGGGGTGGCGGGGGAGGAGCTCTGGACGCGAAGGCCGACGACGATGAGGTTTCGACTTGACGATATGAAGACCCCGTCAAACAAGCTGTTGCCGACGCTGTTTGTTTTCTTAAACCGATTGATTTGTTTTTATTTTAAATTCATCATCTCCATTAAAATTTGATTTTGAATTCTCTGCAACAAAAATTTTTGTGGAGTAGAAATTGATGGAGTAATTAATTACTGTTTGTTTTATTATAATTTTATCTGTCGAAGAAATTAATCACGTTTGGCAGATTTAGTATTTTTTGGTGGATCGGGCGAATGACGGCGCATGTAGAGAAATTCGCCCAGGCTGGAATCTTAATCGACTATGTACATGTTCAATAGTCGATTAAGCTAATCGCCTATGCTCTGGTAGTTGATTAAGGTTGATTAACTCTAGTTTTTTTATTATTTTTTGGATTTTTTGTTTATTGATTCCAATTGTATAAATCAATTATAATGTTGGTATATTTTTTGTGTTTTGTAAAATATAGTTGATTTTGCATTTTTTTTACAGTGGTGATTTATTACTTTTATTAGCAGATTCTTAATCGACTATGCTCTGGTAGTCGATTAAGGTTGATCGAATCCTATATTTAATTTTTTTTGGATTTTTTGTTTATTGATTCCAATTGTATAAATCATTATAATGTTCTTATATTTTTTATTTTTGTAAAATATAGTTGATTTTCTATTTTTTTTTTTTGCAGTTTTGATTTGTTATTTTTAGTAGCAGAGTCCTAATCGACTATGCTTCATCATAATCGATTAATATACTGATATAGAAAAAAAAAATTAAAAAACAAAAATAATTTTTTTTAAAGAATTTCCTTAATCGACTATGAAGCATAGTCGATTAACGATTAATATACAGATATGGAAAAAAAATTAAAAAACAAAAATAAAAAAAAAATTAAAGAATTTCCTTAATCGACTATGAAGCATAGTCGATTAACGATTAATATACTGATATAGAAAAAAAAAATTAAAAAACAAAAATAAAAAAAATTAAAGAATTTCCTTAATCGACTATGAAGCATAGTCGATTAAGGCTAATCGACTATGCTTCATAGTCGATTAAGAAAACTGATACATAAAAGAAAGAAAAAAACGGAAGAAATAATAAAAATAAAAATCGCTGAGCGCGTGACCCAATGATGATGTGGCGGGTGGGGGCAAAGATGGAAATCGGCTCAAAATGAGCGTGAACTTTTCTCAAATGGAGAGAAATATTTTGGACATCTCTCCATTAAAAGAAGTAATGATGAATTTTCCTCAAAAAATCCCTTTAAAATTAAATCACATACTTAGGCATATATAGAAATCCTTATATTTAACGTAAATGGTATAATCAATTTATATAATTCACATATTTTCGAACAGATAAAAATAATTAAAGTTAGAATAATAAATCTATCAAATATTAATAATATTGATATGAAAAGGCACACAATTTCATGTAAGGGTATAAAGATTAACTTCGGAAGTAACGGTTTTGGAAATGTGGGGTGTTACACTTCCACCACTTTTTGTTGTCGGAAAATATAATCAAAGAGATGAAGATATCTAATCTTCTATTGTATTTCCTGATTTAGTTTTCATCAAGGGTGGACTTGTGTTCTAGAAAAATACTAAAATTATAATTGACAAAGAGAAAAAATATTCTCTTGTTCGTTGATTGGGTCGGGCGAACAGAGACAAAGAGGGGGACAAAAATTGTATTCTCGTCTCAACGCAATATCACTTATATGTAGCACAAGGAATTTGAGTTACGTACACAAGGAAATAGTTACTTGTAAACAAATCCATCTCTTTCCATGACTCCTAGTGGCCGAAAATTGTTGTTCGAAAAGACTCAATTTGTTCGGTCACTTAATTCCTAAAATATAATATTGGTTGAATTTTATTTTCTCCAATATCTTCTCAATTAATTTGATTATTCGATGGGCTATAATAGGGACTAAAGGATAAAATAAAATATGGACAATTTAATAGTTAATTAAATCCAAATTCTAAAAATAATCCATTTAATTGAATATTAAATAATTATTTATATTCTCAAAATTATATTTTGAACTCATGCTTATCATTACCTAAATACTTCTCGCATTAAATATACCAGTAACCACCTGTTAATTTTATTCACTGAAAAATAAATTAACTTGGCATATTTTCAATTGAATATTACTCGCTTAACTTATTGGAGTACGTCGGATATAAAATCCACTTGGACGAGTTTCTGAAATAAACAAAACTTATAAGCTATTCAAGGATTATTAATCAATCTCATATTTCAGAGATGCAAATTCCATTTGATAATTAGTTCCACCTATTGATTCTTAGCATCTCTACCCAATGCACCGGGTTCATTTGACTCAATATAGATTTACAGATTATAACCGAAGATAAGACATGAAAGATATAAGAATTAAAGATTACCACCATATTTTCATATTCCCCCAAAAAAATCATAAATTTCGAAATTTTTAAAAGTATTTTAGGCAATCTTGCAAACTCATTTTTAATACTATTAATACCTTCTAATTGCAGCGATAAATCGAATTTCTTACCTATATAGCCGAAAGGAAAAGAAAGACCAATCAAAGGAAGATGCTTCAAGAGTTGATGCCAAATTCGGACTAAACAACCTTGATAGTGAAAGAGATGGTGCGGATTTCCAAGAGGGAGGTGATTATCTCTCTTGTGAAGGAGCAAGTTTTTCAAATGGTGTTCTTAACATACTCAAGAGCCACGATTAAATATGGGACTTTCATGGAGATTTTTGTTTTTTCTTGGAAAAGGGAGATGAAGTGGAAGAAGATGTTTATTCGGTGGTGAAGGAGAGAAAAAATTAAAGTGTGAGGTTCCGTGGAAGAATGACAAAGAAGAAGAGTGTCCTCTGAACTCTCTTAAATGTAAGATTCGGAAGAATGATTACTATGTGACAAGTGCTAAAACATGCAATTACGTTTAAGCTTTCTTTAATACAGGGCAACTAAGTAAATTAATGCATACTTAATAGTACATGAATCATGGGCAATTTAACATACTCCCATATTTCCAATTTTAACTTTCAAGCAATTTTTTTTCATTTTTCTTTTAGGAAGAATAAAATGTTGTTAGGCATTTGAACGCACGTTAGCATATATACTAATCAGCGGATATCTTTTGGATAGGTTGTAGTTGGGGCATCATCAAATGATGGTGTCGTTTTACACGTCGCATGCAATTTTAGGAATTGATTGAACTTCCAACAATTGTTGTTCAAATTTTGTAGATAACTCGAGACTAAGACTTTGAATCTCTAATCCGTGAATTTATGTATTGTTTCGTGAACTCGGGTAGTTTTATAAGATACAACGTCGATGTTAGAGTAATTTCAAGAATTAATTCATCTATTTCAACCATATGGTCCTTATATTTACGTGGAACATTCTGAAAATAGCACATTTTAATCTTCCATAATACATCCAATTACACAAGTATTGGAATATAAAGTAATTTATTGGCTTTCGACTTATTACTAATACAAAAAGGAGGGTCTTTCTACCGTGAGATCCCAAGAACACGACTTATATGACATACCCCTTCAGATAGCGACACGTGTCCCAACAACAAAACCTATTTTTTCTCCATTTATGTATTGTCGCAAATACCCTTTGTACAATTATTATTTTAAAAAAATCGGCAATTATAAATTATTAATGAAATGTCAATTTTACCCTCTCTATTTTAATGCAATTTTAAATCTATATTTATTGATGAATTAAAATTTATAAAGTCAATTATATCATTATTGGTAAAAATCATTAAACCAACCATCCAAAATTTCAACAACCTGAATTCAAACTTGTGATCATCTGAAAGCATACAAGAATACTTACCAAGACACAACACATAATTGACAATAAAAAAGCAATATGGATATATATCACAAAGCTACAATGTATAATGATTATAAAACTTATATAAATAATGTTAAATAAATTATTAATTCTCATATAATTATTATTATATATTAAAAATATCCCATACTAACAAATCTTTATATAATATAATTTAAAAATCTAAGGAAATGCTGATCAACTCGCGTAATATAAAAATGAAGTTTGAATTGAATCGTAAATTGTAAGATTTAATTTAATCGTAATATTTGAATCAATTAAACTCATGTGTTTTCAATTCAAAAACAATATTCAAAGATTTGATCGATATTAAGCTCAACTCATTTCAATTCGTAGACAATATTCAAATATTTGAATCGGTTAAACTCAATAATTTACAATAGCGTATTAATCAAACTATGTATAGTTAAAGTTCAGTATCTTTTTTTATTGAATTTTATCATAAAAAATAATAAAATTTAATTCGTAAAAATCATAAGATTTAATTGGTTCATGGTTAGATTCAATCTTAAGATTTACAATATTATTCTTACGATTTTACGAATTAAATTATTATTTTTTGTTAAAATTGAATTAAAATGATAGTAGACTTTAATTATAAAAAGTTAACTCGATTAATACGTTCTTGTCGGTGGTTGAACTTAATCGATTCAAATTTTTGAATAATATTTACAAATTAAAAGGACTTGCGCTTAATTGATTCAAATCATACGCTTTAATTAATCTTATGATTTGATTCTTACATAATTTAGGAATTATTTTTTTATGATAAAATTGAATTAAAAATGTATTACACTTTAATTAATAACAGTTAATTTGAATAAGACGTTCTTGTCAATAGTTGAGCGCGCTTAATCGATTCAAATATTTGAATAATGTTTACGAATTGAAAGGACTTGAGCTTAATTGGTTCAAATATCACGCTTTGATAAAATATTACGATTTACGATTAGGTTCTTACATGTGTTAGGAATTAAATTTATTATTTTTTATGATAAAATTGAATTAAAAAGATATTAATTAGACATTACTTATAAATAGTTAAATCGTAACACGTTATGTCAATAGTTAAGCAATCGATTCAAATATTTGAATAATTTTTACTAATTGAAAGTATTTGAGCTTAATCGATTCAAATCTTACTATTTGATTATATTAAATATTAAAAGAAAATTCACAATATAGTATTTGTAGTATATAATTTTATTTTAAAGTAAGAAAACTACCTAATTGGAATGAGTTATAATTTTTTCTTTTTCTACATAAACATATTATTTTATTTTTTATATGGATTTGTCACACTATCGATTTAATAACATAAGTGAGTTTGGATTAAGTTATGCATTTTTTTATATTTAATTGAACATTCTTTATATTTTTAAAATGGTGGAGTTTATTAATATTTCTAATAGGGTGCAAATTTAGACCGGATGGCCTGTTTTAATAGGAAAATCGGATGCCATAGGATGATTGACACGTACGTGGATAGTTTAAATAAAAATATAATTATGATTCTAATAATTGAAAAAAAAAAAACCCTAGCAGAACCCGTCTAACCCTAATTATAATTAGCGTGATTTATTAAGAGTTAAGGCTTAAGAGTGCCACATGTCAAAAAATTAGTGGAATCCGATTTATATTAAATATCTGCTCATCCTCTCAGAATTTAATCTCTTTCTAATATTATATAATTAATGATAGATGTTTGGCGTATTGAACAGTAATTTTTTATATTTTTCAAACTTTATTATATTAAATTTGTTAACAATTTATTTAATATCATTTAATAATAATGAATGTCGCAATTAATATTTTATTTAACAGTATTTATACAATTATGGTTAAATATATCATATTAAGTTAATGTGCTTGGATGGTTAGGAGTGATGAATGTACTAAGATAACACAAGTTTTATCCCTAATAAATGCATTTTTTTCGATTACTTATCAAATAAAACTCGGTCACAATGAATTTAAAATAATTATTTAATGAAAATATAGTAGGGGTAAATTAGACAATTCAATGTTAATCTATTTTATATTAATTTAATAAAAAAAATAATCGAAGGATAATTTGGTAAAGTACTTCATTTTTTGGAGCGTAGGCCATGCTATTTTCCTAGGGTCCAGATTTAATCTTAGAAAATTAATGGTGATTAATGCATATCTCATATAAGTTTAGAACACAGGTGGTCTCACCCTAGTCAAGTCCCAAAAGGGTAGGAATGAGGTGGTTTTAATTGCTTTCCATTCATTACTTTCGAGACAGATAAAGTCGAATGTGAGAGAAAATTGTCAAAAGTGCAGGTATGAATCATTAATTGGTCGAACAAGGAGTTGGTAAGTAACACCATTTTTAACCTGGCGTAAGTCTAATATCATGTTATCACTATATCAGCCCTAGGTTTTTTTTGGTGTCGAGAAAATAAGTGGTGTTTATAGGAGAAATAGAGTTAGAGAAAGAGAGAGTTATGTCTCTCACGTATATTAATCATATATATATGTAGGAAACCCTAATCTATTACACAAGGTAACCTATTACACAAAGTAACTATAATAAATAATAATAATAATAATATATACGTAATATATGTAATATATATACGCTAATAGTGTTCCTTCTGGCTACTCTTTTCTCGTTCAAATCTAAATGCATATACGTATATATACGCTATAGTCCGTGAAATATTCAATTTAGTTTCAGAAGATCGACAATTTCTTGTCTACGTTCACATGTGAGACTCAATTTCCTAAATAAGTTTTTCTATTACAAAAATACCATCTCACGTAAAGTATCGATGCACTATTAAGATATTCAAAATTGGCTTTATAATCAGAGAAGAATAGATTGCACTGTGCCTGCTCTTTGTTGTTGTTTTAATGAGGAATTGATTGCACAATTAATGATAAAACTTTTGTTTTTCCAATTTACCAGAAGACCGCAATCTTTTTTGAGTATTAACATGTTTCCAACATGATAAAGTTTTTAAATAATTCAGTTAATAAAAGAAAATTCATACTATTTAGGTAACTTAATTTCGCGAATTGATTGACTGATGATGGTATCATAAACTTACAGAGGTTCTCATGTTGCAAGACAACTGCATAAGCGACGACGGCATAAAGAAGAAGTTCTTCGTCAACACAATTAATCGGAGACATGCGCTAGAGATGGAAAACCGCGTGGCGGCATGCGTCAAAGGAAGATATTATAAAGTCGCTAATCTGCATGAGTAATGCTGACTCGTACGAACTGGAAGACGACTTTCCTTCATCGGATAATTGACTGATTAGGTAAGTTTCACCATCTAACAACCCTAATGGGTGAATCTTTTTCTTCCTTTTTATCTATATATATTTTCATGGTTTGTTTATTCGGAGTCGTTTCATTTAATGAACATTAATTCGAAAAACCTCGTATCTGATTAATATACATTATTTTGATTTATATTAGGTTTATTCGCAATATTTGCGCTTTCGTTTCATCCTTCTAGGTTGCCTCATACATCAAGCATAGCGCTAGTCGTGGTTCAAATTATGTGTCACCCTTTCGAATTATTTGAATCACTTTCTCCTTTTACTCAAGTTGAAAGCAAATCAAATCAAATTAGATTTCTTAACTTCTTAATAAATAATTTGTAACCACTGCATATATATATATATATATATATATATATATATATATATATATTTCTTTTAAATGTAATTTGAATTGATTTATAACATAAATACATGGCTCCAACTTTTAAAATCACAAAAATATTGTTTTAATTTAAAATATAATATATCAAGCATAGCGCAAGTCGTGGTTCATATTAGCGCAAGTCGTGGTTCGTATTAGCGCAAGTCGTGATGCATATGAGATCAAATTATGTGTCACCCTTTTGAATTATTTGAATCACTTTCTCCTTTTACTCAAGTTGAAAGCAAATCAAATCAAATTAGATTTCTTATCTTCTTAATAAATAAGTTGTAACCAATATATATATATATATATATATATATATATATATATATATATATATATATATATATATATATATATATATATATATATATATATATATATATATATATATATATATATATATATATATATATATATATATATATATATATATATATATATATATATATGTATATATATATATATATATATGTGTATATATATATATGTATATATATATAACTCACTCTTAAATTTATTTTCATTTTATTATTTCTATCTCAAAAAAGAAAATTGCAATTAGCAGGGATTATTAATTCGAATATTTGATTGGAAGATACCAAAAATGAAAAGAGAAAAAAAGAAAAAGGAAAAGAAAGAAGAGCTGGTTGTACTCTTCTAGTAGAGTCCCACCTCTCTTCATCTTCCCCACTCGAACAAAATCTTTAGAGCTAATTGCAAATATCACCTCTGTGAAATCTCTAATTGTCAAATATCCCATGTTAAAAAAAAATTCGCTCATACCCCCTGTGTAATACTTTTCGAAGCTCACCGCACTCATTATTATTTTAATGGTTGACTGAAGGTAAAAAGACAAGTATACCCCTAAGCAGTATAACATAAAATTAAATTAATTTAAGAGGAAAAATTGGAATTTTCGTTAAACTTTTAAAACTTGTTTGGGCTTCTTCAAGCTCCGAATTTTTTGGTGGCGGCGTAGAAGCTCGCGGCTTGATCGATTTTGTCGATTTCTGATAAAGGGTCTGTAGATGGCTGTGGATTGCGTTTTTGCAGGTCTAAAAATGGTGGCGGGTCCAGCGGTGTTGTTGTTGAAGTAGGAGGGAGAATTGGAGTGGGGATGGGCCGAGGTTTGGACTCGCTTCTCCCAATTGAGGGCGCCCCATTTTGCGGCGGAGGTGCAGTGGTGGGCAGCAGCGGGGACGATGAAGAATGAAGAAGAGGGAAGGAAAAGGAGCTTGAGGACAGTTTTGATATTTCACAGTCGAAAATTAAGAAAAAATCGCAGTAGTAGCACGTGAGTGACACGATTTAGGCATATAAGCGTGCATAGAGACACACACATAATGGCAACTCTCTTGCCCATAGCTTAGCTCATAGGCATGTTGATGATTCATTTTTTAATTTAATTTTGTTTTTTAACAAAAATAATGAGTTCTATTTTCTTTTTAAATTCAAATTATATAAAGAAATAAATATAAAAATAATATTTCGCTAAAAGGAGGGGTCAAACCTCCGACCTTGTGGTTAAGGGCCACACGCTCTAACCAACTGAGCTATTCCACCAATCACATTTAACCTTTCTTTAATACAAAGCAACTAAGTAAATTAATGCATACTTAATAGTACATGAATCATGGGCAATTTAACATAGTCCAATATTTCCAATTTCAACTTCAAGCAAACAAAAAAAATTCATTTTTTTTGGGAAGAATAAAAATTTTGTTAGGCAGATTGTGCCAATTCTTGAAGAAGGATAACTCTCTCGTTACATACTAAACCAAAAATAACGGCAACTGGCAATAAAATGCACCAAATGATTACCACTAGTTCAAATCTAGTAGCAAGAGAATGCGTGTCAAATGAACTTGCAATAACAAAAGAAAACTATCATAGCACCAATGAACTTGCAATAAACCAAACAATCTTCTATGAAGGCAGCAAAAAATATGTAGTATGCGTATATATGTATGTATGAACTTGCAATAACAAAGGAAAACTATCATAGCACCAATGAACTTGCAATAAACCAAACAATCTTCTATGAAGGCAGCAAAAAATATGTAGTATGCGTATATATGTATGTATATGTGAATATATGTATATATAATATATGCATGTGTTAAAAAAGAACACATACAGTATATGTAATACAAAACCATTGTCAAGTACAACATTCTTCTTCGCAATTGTCCTCCCATTGTCCCCTTCTCTTGTATGAATGATAACCCTCATCCCCGCCTCCGTACGTTGAACAAACCTCTTTAGAAATTGTTTGGAGCAAACACCATTTTTCATTCATGGAGACTTCATACAAGCTTGGCCGCACTGACCGTGAATCGTGTATTTCTTCACTAATTTATACATTTTCTTGTACAAGTTTTATCGGGGATTTTTGCACAAATAATTCGGTCAATATCTTCGGAGCAATTGGGTTTGTCGTCATTATGCAACCAAAGCAGAATATGCGCATGTGATAGTCCACGCTTTTGAAATCAATTGTACAAATGTCTGCATAAAACATTTATAAAGAAGGTAATTTCAATTTTGTATCATGCAAATATGAAGCAGCGTACTAAACAATGAATATAATAATAACAATTAAGATGACATGTTAGTGTCGCTCTAGGATTCTATTATATAATAACTTTGTGATAGAGTATATTATAGGGCAAATGCCAAATAGGCCCATGACAAGGGCACTTAATTAAAAGAGGAACATCCAATTTTTTTGTTTTTCTAATAAATCTAGCCTATTCAAACATATTTGCAAATAAGGAAAATCCATTTATATATACCAAAATTACCCTCCATTCATTGAAACCCAATTCAACTCCAATTTCATGATTTACACCCCAATTTAGCCCAATTTCATCAATTAAACAATTTTAACCATAATTTCAATTTTGACCCCAATTTTGACCCGCCACCACCGGAGACCGCCGGCCGCCGCTGTTGACCGGCATTGACAGCCGGAGACCGGCGTTGACTTTTTTTTTTTTTTTTTTTTTTTTGAAAAAACAATTTTTCCTAGAAATTTTGAAATTTTTTTTTTTTTTACAATTATGTTTTTTCCTAAAAAAAATATTTTAATTAATATTACTGTCTTGGCTGCTAAATTACTGTCTCCGGCAGTTATTTAACTGTCGGAGACAGTAATTTAACTGTTAATTGACTTTTTTTTTTCTTCAAAAATATTTTAATTAATATTACTGTATTCGTTGCTAAATTACTATCTCCAGCAGTTATTTAATTGTCGGGAACAGTAATTTAACTGTTAATTCATTTTTTTATTCTTAAATTTTTTTTAATTAATATTACTGTATTCGTTGCTAAATTACTGTCTCCAGCAGTTATTTAACTGTCGGAGACAGTAATTTAACTGTTAATTGACATTTTTATTTTAAAAAAAAAAAAATTCCTTAATATTACTGTATTCGTTGCTAAATTACTGTCTCCAGCAGTTATTTAACTGTCGGAGACAGTAATTTAACTGTTAATTGACTTTTTTTTTTTTTTTAAATTTTTCATAAAAAAATTATTTTAATTAATATTACTGCCTTGGCTGCTAAATTACTGTCTCCAACAGTAATTTAATTGTCTTAGACAATAATATTAATAATATTACTGTTCGGGAAAATAATATTCATAATATTATTGTCCCAAACAGTAATATTACTGTCTGAGACAGTAATTTAGTAGCCAAGACAGTAATATTAATTAAAATATTTATTTTCTAAAAAAAAAAAAAAAAAAAAAAGGTCAACGCCGGAGACCGGCGGTCAACCGTGGTTGACCGGCCGGAAAAAAATTTCAAGAAAAAAAAAGTTTTCAAAAAAAAAAAAATGAAGTCAACGCCGGAATTTGATCGGAAAAAAAAAACATTTTAGAAAAAAAAATTATTTCTGAAAAAAAAAATTGGGGGTTAATGTGATATATTTGTTTAAATCCGGGGTCAATGTGTAATATTATGGAAGTTAGAGCATAATGGGTGGAATTGATAAGAATTATATTATGGAGGGTATTTTAGACTAAAGACATGGGGATGGGTTTAATTGATAGACTGTTTTTTTTTGTGGACCAAAATGCATTTAAGTCCCATATGATGGGTTTTTTTGCCATTTGCCCTACATTATATTATAAGAACTTTTGTGATACTAGGATTCTAGTATGATTCAGTTACCTAGATTAGTTATGATTTAGTTAGCTAGTTAAATTCTAGGGATAATTAGCAAGAACCCCCTCATCTAGGTAAATGAGTTAAGAAAACACCCCCTCCCAAAAATAATTAGAGAAAACCCCCTAGCTAATATTTCACCCAAGTGATATTTTTATAATTCCAAAACTACCATTAATTGTCTACTATACTCTTTCAAACCCTAATCTTATTTTCTCTTCTCTCCCGTCTCTTCTTCTCCCGTCTATTCTCTGTTTTTTTTCTCCATATTATACTTTTCTCTCTCAATTCTTTAGATTATTCTCTCTTGATCGGAAGATGAAGAACCAACCAGAACAACGATGCTAATTCCGTTAAAGCCATTGTCGTCGGTGCCGTCTCCGTCGCCGTCGCCGTCGAAGTCGGGGTCGGGGTCGTCGTCGGCAGATCTTAACAAAAGCCATAAATTGTCGATTTGTCACCGAAATCGGATTTTGATGGGTGGTGGTTCTGCTTTGGTTGGTGGTGCGAGTTGTGATTTTATTTATTTATTTGTAATAAAATAACCATCATCATATCAAAGTAAGGTGATGATGTTGTGTTGTGACGGTGGTGTGGTGACGATGGGGAGACAGATTTAGGGTTTTTTGGTGGATTGAACAGATGAAGGAAGGCGCGTGTAGAGAATTTCGCGCAGACTGAAACCTTAATCGACTATGTACATGTTCATAGTCGATTAAGCTAATCGACTATGCTCTGGTAGTCGATTAAGGTTCATCGACTCCAATTTTTTTATTTTTTTTGGATTTTTTGTTTATTGCTTTCAATTGTATAAATCATTTATAATATTTGTATATTTTTTGTTTTTGTAATATATAGTTGATTTTGTATTTTTTTCGCAGTTATGATTTGTTATTTTTAGTAGCAGATTCTTAATCGACTATGCTTCACATCATAGTCGATTAATATACCTCATATAAAAAAAAATTCAAAAACAAAAAAAAAATTAAAAAATTAAATAATTTCCTTAATCGACTATGAAGCATAGTCGATTAAGGAAACTGATACAGAAAAGACGGAAAAAAACGGGAAAAAAAATAAAAAAAAATAAATAAATAATAAAAAATCGCTGAGCGTGTGACCCAGTGATGATGTGGCGGGCGGGGGCAAAGCTGGAAAACATAATGGCTGAAAATGGGTGTGGACTTTTCTCAAATGGACTAAAATATTTTGGGCCTCCCTCCATTAAAAAAAGTAGTGAGGGGGTTTTCTCAAAGAGCCCCTAAATTCTATTATCTTGTAATATTTCTCTATATATAATGATGTTAATCAACCCATAAGCCATGGGAGTTTCTATTACGTCTTAATTCTCTTCTTCTCTGATTCTATTCTACCTATATGCAATCAAAGAATAGGTTAACCTAGCTGCCTCTCCCCAACCTCTTCTCAGCCGCCGTCGTCGAACTGTTGCAATAGTTCGTCAAACAGTCCTCCATGGCCGGTGACAAAACTACTCCTCCACCAGCCGCTCTTCTCAACCCCTTCCACCGAGCCCAGTTCGTCAAACAGTTCTCCATGGCCGGTGACAACCAAATAGGCCATGACCACCACCCAAATTTCCTCCCTCTCCCGGTGGTGATACTCTTCTCTTCCAACTTATTTACTTTTCCGACATCTTCTTATTCTTCATGTTACAAGAGTCGTACTCTATCGTTGTAGTCAGTTAATCTCTTTGATCTTTACCCTTCTTTTAATTATGCTCCTTCCCCCTCTCATATCTCTCTTTTCTTGTGCATACCATCCCTTCTCTCTCTAAAAAAATAATTAAAAAAAAAAGTACAAAAATAAAAAGAGAAATTGATTATTTTTTCTCTCCCCTGTTATTTTCTTCTTTCTATCAATTTGACAGATATTTTCACAGACGATTTCTCTACTGTTGTGTTTCGCGGCTGTCCAATCTTCACGTTTGGTGTTTATTTGTTCTGACTGCAGAATGTGTTAGCAAGTGATTGTCCAGTCTTCACGTTCGTCACGTTTCGACTGCAAGGGTGTGTTAGAGTACATTATATTGTAAGAGCTCTTGTAATACTAGGATTCTAGTATGATTCAGTTACCTAGATTAGTTATGACTTAGTTACCTAGTTAAACTCTATTACCTTGTAATATTTCTCTATATATAATCAATGTTAATCAACCCATAAGGCATGGGGGTTTCTATTACGTCTTAATTCTCTCTTTCTCCAATTCTATTCTTCTTATAGTTATCTTATAGTTAGTTATAAAATAGTTGAAAATTTGAAAGAGAGTATTAAGTTGGTACTTACATGATTTAATTGTCGGAAAATATGTCCTTTCTCAAAATCTGTAGTCAAACTGTCAAGCTTCATTTTCAAAACTCGACAAAGAATGTCAGGATGATCTTCTGGTCGCAACTTCGTATCTTTCTACGCTCTTTGTATTTCCGGTCACTTTTAATTGCATGTTATAGTTAAAAATAATTATGGGAACCCAATCCAACGACATATTTATAGTGTGTCCATGAACTTGTTGAACACATATCTCGGGTTGTTTGTAAATTTCACTGGAATAATTATACGCATACCAATAGGTTTGCCATTATTATCTCCACTTCCAACTTTTTTTTCAATGCTCCTGTAGATATCAACCCTAAGTTGATCTTGGTTATGTCTCATAAAATTCAATCTCTCGAATTCAACCATCGAAAATGCATCCACATTAACTGCTAAAATAATTTCTTCTATGTATCTTGTATGCAAAGAACTATCTCATGGTTACACATCTTCACTTCCTACTATTACTTGTTGAAGATTCCCTGAAGGAATGTCCTCTCTGTAACCATCTTCCCCGCAAGTAAAACTTAAGGAGTACTGTAACGGCAAATAAAGAGGATGTAATTCACTAATATGTTTGAAACTTCTTGGATTGTGTTTCTACTACAATGTCTCTAATTCCTTCTTGATAGTAAAAGTCTCCAACAATAAGAGTTGTTATTTCACCAGCATTTGGAAGATTGTATCTACGACCATTAGTGCTTCGACTCTTTACCAATTTCAGTTTTACTCATTGCTCTCCATCTTTGGAAATACAATCTCGAACAGCTCTGTATGACCACGCAAGTACATTGGAATCATCAATCATATCTTTTAATCAAGACACAATTACGGGATCTAAATGATGTGAATTATTTCGAGATCTGAAATAATATTGATAATAATTAGTTGATATTTTAGTAATAGAAATTTTGAAAAACAGATGCGTAAGCAAATATAATTTTATACCTGACAACATCAACTCTATTTTGTACTTTATTTTCTATGTCGAAAATGTACTGCTGAGCAAACTTAGACATTGTACCTTCCTCCGGTAATAAACTTCCAAGCAAATGATAATTTTAACCGGGAAGAAGGAAAATGTACGGACCGGCCCCATTGTTTATAGATGTCTCTATGCTTCCACCGAGAGAGGTAAACGAAAACATCATAATTGTAAGATCGGATTTTGTCTTGGAAATATCTACTCCGTCTATCACTTCCAAACAATAAATTCGACAATACAGTTGGGGGTTAATTGAAGTTAGGGAATTGAACTTTACTATTCATACAACAATTTTTTGGAATTAAAAGATTGGCAAAAATTTATTTCCATGTTTATTTTCGGGAATTATTTAGAGTCCTATGTTTGTAATATTCTTATTAGGACTTTGATTTATTTATATGTATCTTATTCTAATTAGGTATATTTGTACTTATCTAGAATATAGTTAGAAATCAGCTAGGATTCTACTTACCTAGTTATACGATTACTTGAAGATCAAGCAAGGGTTTAGGAGGCTAAATTTGTGCCATATAAAGCATCACAAGTCATTGAACATCTCAGCATTTTTATTGGAGAAAAACCTCTCATCGTATTGAAGTCGTGCTAGGGCAGACTGTAAAGCAGTAATGTGCCCTCTCGGGAGAGATCTTCCGCGTTTCTAAAGGGAGTTCAGACTTGAAGAAGGTTCAAGGTTCGCGTAGAGGAGCTGTTGTGGAGAAAACACGATGTTTGAATTGTGTTCAAGAACGACATAAAAATTAAAGAGGGAGTCTTTATTATTTTTATTAAGTCCTAATAATGTACACTGTAAATCTAAACTAATGAAATCGTGTTTGTAGGTCCTCGTGGATGTAGGGCACAATTGTGTCTGGACCACATTAAATTCTTGTGTTCTTTATTATGTCTTTAATAGTTAATTATTGTGACAACACAAGAATTATAGTTACAACATAATACTGTCTCAACAAGTAATCTGTTACTACGTAGAATAATTGATTTCTATAGGCACATAAATCAACAGTCGCCTTACCGCCGGGGGATTAACATTTCACTACATCTTTGAACGCTCGTGACTTTAACGGGCAATGTTTATGGTGGCGCACACAGAGGTTCCGGGGGATGCATTCGACCAGTTGAGGGTGAATCATGCCGCTGGAAGAATTGGGATGCTATTACAATGGAAGGGGATTGTTTACCGATCATGGAATTGCTTCAAGGAAGAAAATCTACTCTCCAGTCTTTTGGAGTCTTTTTGGATGAATGTTTTGCTTTATCTGGTTCTTTCTCGTTCTGCTCGTTTTACTTTGTCAAGAGACAAGAGACAAGGAAACCACCTTGCTCATTCTTTAGCTTCATTAAGTGTTCATGACTTTTTAGAGGGTTCATCTCTCCCTCCTTATTTGGCCTTGTGTGCCCGATAAATCTCAAATGTCTCCTCAAAAAAAGTAAGATGGGATAAATATTAGCTGTTGAATTTTTAAAATAAAATGTCCTACATTTACTAAAACTCGTCCTGCATTTATCACCACCATATAAGCATTTAATTCCTAATATTTACGGACTTTAAAATAAAATATTCTAAAAATATTTGGTGTGCAAGCATAAATATTTTCATTTAATGTACTAAATGTATCTATTAATTTTTTTTGTACTGAAATCAAAAAATTATGATCTTTTAGTGAAATAAAATAATACACATTATATATCTAATTGGTACGCTTCTAAAATAAAAATTCTCAAATTCCCCACAAATAACATATTTGATAAATTATATATCTAATCTGAAATAATTTAAGTTTGAAATTACATAATAATAAATGAATAAAAAAGAATATAATAATTCAAATCAATTGAGACAATTTGCTGTCAAACATACGCGGTGAATGCATACGATACACTTGATCTCCTACAATTAAATGATAGGCCCCTGATTCAATAACCATAGTTCCATCTTCACTAGCTCTGCTCAAATGCTCACATGGATTTACTTCAAATTCAACATTATCCTTTTCCTTTGCATTCAATCTAACCGGTTGAAATCCGACCAACTGTTTCACGGGACTACCCTTAACAACTTCGTCGCGCTTTGCAAATAGTAGAACCGGGTTCTTGCCAACCATATCCCCTTCATTTTCAACACTAACAATAACCGAATACTTTGCCTTCTCACATGTTTCGTAACCAATATCTGAAACTGAAATATCCCCCGAGTTTTCAAGCTTCACGTCGAGCTTGCTTTGACCGACGGAGACAAATTTGTAAGAATAGTTTGAGTAGCTAAGACCATAGCCAAATTCATAAACTTTTTCGCCTTGGTAAAATCTATAAGTTCGTCCCGGATAGCCTGATGAAGGATCGGGCCTCATTCTCATATCAGTCATTGGTATTTTGTTGAAATCTTTCGGATACCAAGTTACAGGTAACCTTCCTCCTGGTAAAATCAACATATAAATTAATAAATTTATTTTGCATAGACCCCCCTTGTGTTGCGAAACCATGCACCAAATCCCTCTATTATACAAAAAAACTTGTATAAAATCCCCTCTATAGTTAACGGTGTTAACTATTAATGGAAATGGGGATTTCATGCAAGAAAAAATGTAACACGGGGGGTTTTACTCAATAAAAAACCGCATAGGGGGGTTTGTTTGTCATAACACAGGGAGGTTTTATGTCGTTTACCCGTTAATTAATCTTAGTATATCTATAAACATTTGGCTCATGAGATGTACCTGGATTGTGGTCACCAAATATGATCTCTGCAATTGCTTTCCCCCCTGCTCCACCGGGATATCCAGCCCACAAAATACCTCCGATCTTGGGGTTATTTTTCGCAAACGAAATATCAACGGGACCTCCACAAAGCAATACTAATATAACCGGATTTTTAGCTGCCTTTGCAACACTCATGATAAGACTCTGTTGCTGACCTGGAAGTACCAAGTCTTCTCGATCCAAATCTTCGCGCTCAAAATCTTGATTGATTCCCATTACGAGTACAACGTAATCTGCTGATCTGGCAAGTCTCATCGTTTCTCGTGAGGCAATTGAGGTGCAGTTGACGGTTTCGCAGCCCTGATGGAATTCGATTCTCTCGACATAATTCATTAGTCCTTGTAGTGGAGTAATTGTCTTGCATGGGGGGCCCGCGTAGCTTCCTAAGAGTGTTTCCGATACATTGGAATTGGGGCCTATTACTGCAAGAGACTTTGTTTTCGACTTTGATAGTGGAAGTAGATTTGCAGAGTTCTTTAAAAGGACAATGCCATCACGAGCAACTTCAACGGCTAAATCTTGATGCTCGGGACTACATACGTCGTTACGGCTTAGGTTCCCGTATACATGTTTACTTGGATTTCCGTTGAAAAGTCCTAATCTCATCCTGATTGTGAAGCTGTTATGAAGGGCTCTGTCTATATCAGATTTCGACACTTTCCCCTTTTCGACTGCTGATTTTGCGTGATTCGCCAAATAGTCGCCGCATTCGACATCCAATCCTGTTTTTTTTTTTCGATAGAAGATTTCATTAGAAAGTTGTTCGAATACATTATATTAAAATTTTAAATTGAGCCTATATGTTTAAATTAAAAAAAAAAAAAAAAATCTTGAAAATGGTACAATGTTACCTGCTTTAAGCACATCTGCCACAGCGTCTTCGGGTGATTTTGAGTATTTTTGCATCTCGAATAGATGCGTGACCGCTTGATCATCTGATACTACATACCTGGTCGTTTTCAGTGACACGATTAGACACATGATTAATAAACATCAGCAAGAACCTAAGGCCTCATTTGGTTGTCAAGATAGGAGTAGTCAATAAATGATTTAATAATCTAATATTATTTTATCAAACCCTGAAAGGGCCAACAAAAAATCTCCCTAAAAGTTATTTGGTTTATCAAATATTAAACAAGGTCCAATTATTTAGTTAATCATGGCTAATCATCTCAACCTAATTGTATTTTCAGATTACTAAAAGAGTTACCCTTGGAATCCCCATTCGCCACGAGCAGTTTTCGTTAATAGATCGTAATCAGCACAATTCGGAACGCCGTTTACAGAGTTATAAGCACACATAATCCCGCTCGCCCGACCATCTTTCACACATGTTTTGAAAGGCGGTTGATACGTATCTGCCATGTCCTGCTCTGTCACCTATACGAAAATAAAGCCAAACAACCGATTCTCGTATTAATATTCAATTGCAACTTAATTAAAGAATTGTTTATCGATAATTAGAAAAGAAATATAACATACATACACGAGCGTCGAACGTAAAACGACTATTCCCGTTCCAACTCTCCAAATCATAGGCAGTGAAGTGCTTGCAACATGCGGAGGCTAAAAGACGGCCGTCTTTGAGTTGGCCGCCTTCGAAGCTGTCCCCTTGGATTCCGCGAACAAACGAGACGGCGTATTTGCTTGTCATAAAAGGGTCTTCGCCAGGTGTCTCTTGCCCCCTTCCCCACCTCGGATCTCGGAAAATATTTACGTTCGGCGACCAAAATGTCATGCCTTGTGCCTCCCCTTCATTGTATATAGCTCTAGCTTCTGTTCCTATTGCCTTTCAGTTAATGCATAGTACTCAAATTGTATTAGATACTAACAAAAGCATTCTAAAGCTGCATGATCAATACTAGTGAAGATTCAGCTGCAAATTGACATCTTGATTTAGGGAAAATTACGAAAACCCCCCTAAACTTAGGCTAAATTATGAAAAATACCCCCACCTATCCATAATTATCAAAATCCCCCTGATGTTTGTTTTTGTCTTACACCGACCCCCTTATGGAACGATTTTTCACGAAATCATTTTGAGTCAAGGGAATATTTCTCGAAGAATGTCGATTCTACCCATGTTGACGTGGCATTTCATTATGCTACTTTTTAAAGACGAAAATTACCTTTAAGGGGGCTTTTATACGGAATTTTTAGTCTTCTTAAATAACACATTCACATCGTTTTGAGTATATTACCATTACATCTCTAGGTTAACTTTTTATTTTAAAAAGTAACATAAACATGTTCAGTCTCCAAGTGTAGAATTAGCATTTTTCGCGAAATATTCCGTAGTATAAAACAAATTTCGTGAAAAACCATACTGTAAAGGGGTCGGTGTAAGACAAAAACAAACGTGACGGCGAGTTTGGTAATTACGGATAGAGTGTGGTGTTTTTCATAATTTAGCCTAAGTTTAGAGGATTTTCATAATTTATCGAATATTTTAATTGTCTTTGATCTTTTATGTATTATCCTCTTTAATAATATGGTCTGCTGCAGCTAGTGGTGCTGTGTTTTATAAGGTAAGATGTTAAAAGGAGCTTATAAGAAATTTAAGAGCTTATAAGCTTTTTCAAAGTGCTCGCTAATTTTTTTTTTAAATATCATAACTTTTTTTTTAAAATAAGCTGTTGGAGAGCAAATAAATTTTTTTTTTAAAAAGTACATCTACCCCACCTTTTTATTTAAGATCTTATAATGAGTAAAAATAGCTTATAAGATCATTATCCAAACAGTTTAAAAATTAATTCTAAAAACAAGATGAAACAGCTTATCAGCTCTTAAAATATCTTATCGAACGTAAGAGCTTATAAGTTATTTAGAATAAGTTTAGCCAAATGGGCCCTAAATAATAAATCGCCAACACATGGTGATTAAAATATTCAAAAAAAAATTGAAAATAAAGAATCAAGATTGTGACATATTACAATTGAGCCCACCACGTTCTACTCTAAGGTCATAATTTTTGCTACGGATAAAATACTAACCTTGGCAATTCGATACCAAAGTTTCTCATCGAATGTAGCTGCAGTAAGTATAACTTGTGGAAAACTAGTTGCCGCCTGGATACTCCCGCCGAACGTGATGCCGGAGGCCGCTACCATGGACCCTGCAACTCCATGCAGTGCCTCCGACCACCACTGGTAGTCGGGGATTCCTAGCCGTGGGATGGCCGGTGCGGTGTTGACCAGCTGCGAGATTTTCTCGTCCAACGAGAGTCGGGAAACCAAGTCGTAGGCCCGCTCGTGTAACGGCAAATCGACGTTGCAGAATGGGAATGACTTTGTGGATGGATTTTCGGAGTCGCAAGAGAATGGTGGGAGCGGTTGTTTGGAATTATCGGCTTCGATATTCGCAAGCATGATAGAGCATATGAATATTGCATAAGCTATGAGAGACATTGTACGGATCATGCAGATCAAACTATGTCTAATTTTTTTTCTATTTATTGGGGAGAAATGAAGCACAACACAATAAAAGTCAACTAGGTTTCTCTTTTGAAATAAATTATCAAGACTTTCATTAGAGAACATCTATATATATGGGTTTCTCGTTTGGTGGTTGGGATATATATATATGTATATATATATATATATATATATATATATATGGGGTGATTACAAATAAGTCTATCAATGGGTACTTATTCATAAAGAAATCGAGACAAAAAACTCTTTTACAAATAAGTCCACACATGATCCATATTTTTGTAGAAGACTAAAATAGCCCCCTCATACTTTAATATGCTCTAATTTCATCATTAATTTAATTTAACCTCAATTTGACCCCAAATTTCATATATTATTCAATTTTGACCCCCAAAACTTTTTTTTTTGCCGCCGGATTCCGGCGTTACCGGCGTAGCATTTTTTTCGTTTAAACAACAATATTGCTGTGATTGATAGTAATATTAACTATATTACTGTTAAACATAGTAAAATTAACTAAACTACAGTTTAACACAGCAATATTGCTATATTAATCTCTAGCACAGTAATATTAACACAACAAAACTTATTATTATTGTGTAATAGAGTAATATTACTATGTTGACCGTTCAAAAAATGTAAACATAATAAAAATCCAAAAGAATTAATATTACTGTGAGTGACAGTAATATTACTATAACAATAGTAATATTATCATCAACCACAGTAATATTACAATAATAGACAATAGTATTATTACGTTACTCCGTGAATAACTCAAACAAACAAAATAAATCCAAACAAAATAATAATATTGATGTGGTTGACAACAATATTACTATAACAACAGTAATATTACCATCAACCACAATAATATTATTGTGTTTACAGTAATATTACAATAATAGACAGTGATATTATTACGTTACTCCGTGAATAACTCAAACAAAACAAAAAACCCAAAACAATAATAATATTGATGTTGTTGACAGTAATATTATTGTGTTTACAGTTATTTTACTGTCAACAACAGTAATATAATTACATTGACTTGTCAACAAATCAAACAAAATAAAAAAAAAATAACAAAAAAAAAATAATAATAATACGTTAATTTACTGTCAACGGCATAACAATTACATAAATGTATTGTCAACGGCGGTACAATTACGTTAATTAACTGTCATTCACAGTATAATTACGTTAATTTACTGTTTTACGGTCGACGTTAAGCGGCGGACGTAAAAAAAAAAAAAAAAAAAAACACTAGAAAAAATCAATGCCGGAAAAAAAAAAAGAAAAAAAAAATGTCAACGCCGGAAACCGGCGAAAAAATCCGGAAGAAACAAAAACAATCGAAAAGTCAACACCAGAATCCGACAGCAAAAAAAAGTTTTGAAAAAAAAAGAAGTCAAAATTAGATTTTTGTGGTCAAAAATGGATTTTTGTGGACAAAATTGATTAAATTGGGGTTACAATTAAGAATTGAGTATATAGTAGGGTTGGAGGTAATATTGTCATATACATGAATGTTTTCTTTATTTATAATAAATATTAAAGGGATGTGTTTATTGGTGAAAGAGATATAGCCTCTAGACTTAGAATAATAAAGATGTTTGGTTGGGGACTTATGCACAACACACACACACACATACTTATGGGGAAAAATACAGTTTTCATCCCTCAAGTTTGCACTGATTTCACAATTGGTCTCCTATGATAAAAAAAATACATTTGGTCCCTCATATTTTAAAAATTCAACGCTTTTAGTCATTTCCGTTAAAAATAACGGAATCAAACGTGTGTCCTCACTACCGTAGCTGACAGAGTAACGGTAAATTGACGAAAATGACAAAATAAGTCAAATTATTAAAACATGAGGACCAAAATGTCTTTTTTTTTTTTAACATAGAAGACCAAATGTGCAATTGTTGCAAATTTAATGGGTACACTACAACCACCCCTAATGTATGGTCAAATTACGAAAACTCCCTCCTGTTTGGGTAATTACAACCACCCCTCAACTATAAATCTTCTTACACGTCCAGCCTTGCGGTTTCAAATTTAGTGGAATCTTCGAGATTATATGGAATGTTATCACTTTTGTACCCGTTTTATCCCATTCGAACAACACATTCTAAAACAAGATGATCATAATATGTGTCTTTTGGCTTGTATATACCAGATTGTGGTGCATCAGAAACTGTATTTTTACACACAATGAGTACAAACTAGAGCAAATTCCACGAAATCTAGATGATTATGTTGAATTTGACACCATAAGGGTGGAGGTGTAAGAAAAAATCATAGTTGAGGAGTAGATGCAATTATCCAAACAAGAGGGAGTTTTTCGTAAATTGATCATACCTCAGGGGTGGTTGTAAGTTACCCTTGCTTTTTTAATTAAGACAAGTTTTACTTTCGCGGTCAATTTTATTACTGTAGCAATCAAATTATGTCCGGCAAAAAGATAAACTTATGAAGTTCTTTTAGCAATTCTTTTATGAAATCTTAACGAAAACGAATTCATTTTAGGGAAAGAATAAAAGTGAAAAGAAAACTGAACCAAACATTATCTTATTCTTATATATGTTTTGCCAATGCAGAGTGGATTATTATAATAATGTTACCTGGTTTTATTACTAATGCATATCTTTTCTGGAGGAGTCCAGTCAGCAAAATTACACAAAGAGAAATATTAGCTGGCATTTCTAATAAAACGGAAAACTCAGATGTCAAATCAAGACAAGCGAACACGTTTTAATTAACATGCTTTGTTCCCACTCTGATGAGGATCAGTGGGACCACATACTTAATTGTTGTTATATTAATTATTATTAGTTAAATAATATATTTGACACGTTTTTTAATTAACGTCATATTCATTATTAATTATAATTGAAACTTAATTGTTGTTATATTAATTATTTATTAGTCAAATAATAAATATTTTTAAGGAGAATATACATATAGTGGTTGAAATTGAAATAAAACTTATAAAATTAAAACGATAAAATATAATAATTGTGTAAAATATAAACATTGCTGGTTGGAGTGAACTGCTAAAATTGGTGTTTTAAGACACTATTCACTTTTTGTTATAGATATAAATGACTATTTATAAACGATCGATTAGAGATGGTCTAACATGGAATGCGAGCTAGGTGTCGGTCACGGCACGCGAACTCGTGATCGTCGATAGCTATGGAAAGACGAGGTTTAATGCCTTGGAGAAAAAAATGCTTGAATTAGGTCCGGGTTGATCCAGCAAAATCTCTATAGTGCTCAGTTAACTCTACATCGAGTGGACTCATTGACCCGGTCCCACCAACCATATAGTTTTACAGTTGTAGACAGTGGCGAAGCCAGAATTTTATTATGAGGTGGACGGGGCGAATTAAAATATAACATAAAAAATTAATGACAATGATGATTGTTTAAGGAGTGGAGAATGTAAAATTTTGTTACATGGTGTTTTTAATTTTCATTTTTGTTGATAAAACCAGAAGATAGGAAAAGTAAAAAAATAACATAAAAACTTGAAGGACTTTTTTTGAATTACTTTGAATTTTGGGTGGACTAAAATAAATATAAAGGTATAATAAAGTATAATATTTTTCAATTGAGAGTGGTGTTGCAAGCCCCCGGTTCTGAGCCATAATTCGTAACTTTCTTATCCAACTTGTTACACTGATTATTATTTTTCTTTATTTTTTTCAGTTACAAGTAATTAATTTTATTTATTAAAAAAACTAAATTATTAAAAATTGTACGGTCACAATACAAAACAATAAATTATATATACATATCTATTGGGAAAATTACATTTTTCATCCCTCAAGTATGCATCAATCTCACGTTTGGTCACCCATGTTCATAAAAAACACAAACGGTCCCTTATGTTTCAATAATTAAACACTTTTGGTGATTTCCGCCAATTTACGGTTACTTCTTCTGTTAAGGTAGTCATTGGCACACGCTTTATTTCGTTAATACGAACGGAAAATTAATAGAAATGACTAAAAATATTGATTTTTTAAACACGAGGGACCAAATATTTTTTTTAATGAATATAGAGGATTACATATGAAAATCGCTATATTAGTAAAGAAAATTAAAAATTGATGTCGGCC
Source organism: Erythranthe guttata (assembly GCF_000504015.1). Next base: position 1,199,097 of record NW_012194833.1, read on the forward strand.
CCTGCCCCTACACTGGCTTCCCGAATGGTTGTAGAGCCATTATATTTTATGAATGAAATGAAATAATCTCTCTCTTATTTAAATAGCGTCCACGTTGATAACATGTACAAGAAACTAAAACAAGAAAGTTATTATCAAACGCAATTTGATTGTATGTTGGACCAAAATGCAGCAGCAGTGGATAAGATGCGCCATGCTTTTATATATATATATATATATATATATATATATATATATATATATATATATATATATATATATATATAGTAGGTAAAGTGTGTGATCACGGATTGCTGCTTGCTTGAATTTTTGAATCACCAACTAACTTCTCTACATTAAATTACATTGCACCTAACTTTATCAAAGAATCGTTTAATTTGTGGTCGTCAAATTGGTGTAACGATCGGGCCCGGGTGATCAATGACCAAGAATCGTCTGTGGGTCATCAAATTGGTGTATATATCGGGCCCGGGTGATCAATGAGACGACGATGACCCAGCCAAGTTACCCGAATGGTTAATCAAACATGGGGTATAGCTACGGATAATTATAGTTTCGGTCCCTATACTATACACCATTTCTTTATTTTGGTCCTTAAACTTTTTCTGTCACGAAATTCGTCCTTAAATAATCAGTTTTTTTTACAATTTTCGTCCACCGTTTGATATTGCTGTTACTTTGGACGGAAAAGTCACGTGGGAGGCACGTGACAATGCACATTAACCCCTTCTTTTTTATCTATATTGTTAATTTAACACCAATATCATTTTATTCTTACACTTTCATCCAAATAAAAATAAATTCGAGAAATGTACAAAAAGTGTGAAATGACAAAAATACCATAGGAGGGTTTTAGGAATTAGTTCATTATATTTTATTCACAAATATTATTTATTTCTTTATTTTAATTTTTTAATCGAAAACAATATAACTAAATTGATTATACCAAATTTTATTAAAGAGTTTTTTTTATAAATATAATTTATTTCATTATTTGTAATTATTAATATGTAAAAAATAATTAAACATATATTGTAATTTCATAATATTGTTTTGAGTCGTTTATACAATAAAATCAATTTTACCCAACCTTAAAAAATTTATTGTAGTTTTATTATTCTTTAATAAATTTGTAGTTCAATTTTAAATAAAAATGCAAACAAAAAAAAATCAATTAATTTAATTAAAAAAAAAAAAGTGACACACATATACAGTTGATGGCTCGGCGCCGGAGGTAAAAATGACAGATGGGGCGGGGCTGGGGCATTCAGAACAATTTTTGGGGATTTGATTATTTTTTTGGACGAATTTATAACAATAAAGTTAAACTGTGGCCAAATAAAAAATACAGGTAAGGATAGAAGTGCGTGATCACATGCCTCGCAAGTGACTTTTCCTCCCAAACTAACAACAATTTCAAACGGTGCACGAAATTTGTAAAAAAAAAAAAAACTAGTTATTTGAGGACCAATTTCGTGCCAAAAAAAGTTTAAGGACCAAAATCGAAAAAGACGTATAATATAGCGGCCAAAACTGTAATTATCACAGTTTAGCTAATTTTGTTTTCTTTTCTCGAGCATGACTACTGATGAATGTAAAGACTCAATTCAAATATAATCGAGCCGAGCCGTCATGCTTCAGATGGGCCCGACTTAATCGCCGATCCTGTGTCTATGAATGTAAAGAAAATAGTTGCGGGTATTACAAGTACAGACACGTGTTTGGCTATCTGACTAGACGATCGCGATAGCTAGCTGACACGTGTTTGCGGACATTGTCGATTGATTTCGAAGGGGAAGGGAATATCACCATAGGTCGCAACATTATACTATTGGCACACCAAAACTAAACCCACGAATTGTGGAGATTAGATGAAGTCTTTGCTTTAAGATATTAGTGAATTGCTTTATCTATTTTGCACGTTTCTTTTACATGTTTACAAATTACAATACGTATTTAAGTTGAGTAAACTGCAAAAAACACCTCTGTGTAATCTCTAAATAGCGAAAACCCCCCTATGATAAATAAACTAGCAAAAACCCCCCCTTATGAAATTATTTAAATAGCACACTCGGCCCATTACTCATTTGAGGGTTGACTTCATATAAAAAGACCCAAATACCCCCGGGATTTTGCAATTAATAAATTCTTATATTTTTTAAATATTTTAATTATTTTATTTTTGTTATATCTTAATTATAAAGGTACAATGGGGTCTTTAGTTTATTTCTATTTTTATTATCACATAATTTTGGTACATATTTTAAATTATCCCTACATCAAAAGAAAACTTAAATTTCATTATTATGTATTTAAAAAAATATATACTTAATTTGGTTAACAAATTTTTAATAATTTTTCAATTTAATTATTTACTATTTTTTAACAATATTTTAATTTTTAAACAACCAAATTAAAAAGAAAATATATATACATATAATATATATACATATAAATACATTTTAAGGGTCAATTTCGTCATTTCATGTCAAAAAACCAACTCCCAGTCGCGCAACCCGCGAGTGAGCCACACACAAGTCAACTAGGGGGGTTTTTGCCTTTGACTAAATTTCACAGGGGGGTTTTGGCTAGTTTATTTATCACAGGGGGGTTTTTGCTATTTAGAGATTACACAGGGGTACATTTTGCAGTTTACTCTATTTAAGTTATATGATCAAATTACAAAAAAGTTCATCGTGTTTGGATAATTACAACCATCCCCTTAATTATGTATTGTTTTAGGAAAAACTCCCTTCTTCAGTAGGTAAATTTAGCAATGTAAGGATGTATGTGTAAGACAATACGTAGTTGAGGGTGGTTGTAATTACTCACATGAAGGTTTTCTTGTAATTTAATCATGAAGGGTTTTCTTGTAATTTAATCATGAAGGGTTTTCTTGTAATTTAATCATACTTAGTGGGATGGCCGTAATTTACCTTAAGTTATATTAGGTAGTAGAAAGTTTGAGGTATATCGGGAGAGAAAACATTCAAATAGATTAAAGAGATACATGGGTGTTTAAGTGTTTGTAAAATAAACTTTTGTTTTTTTGCTCCTATTAACATGAGCTGCTCTAAGCCATAATCTTAAAAACATCCATGTATCTTTTTAATCTATTTTAGTTGATTTTCTAGCTAAGTTCCAAATACCCCAACTTTTAAAAATAACCATTTAATTCAAACTTAACTCACAGTCACAAACTTCTTCTTTTAAATAAGCTTTTGCAAACACCACCTTAATCCGATAGAAGAAAATTGCTTTTTTTTTTTTTTGCTTATACTAAAAACTTATTTTCAACGTCGCCGACTATATGCTCTTTTTATGAATTTTATTATGCAATTTAATAACTATTAATATAGTGTAAAACAATCATTTTTTTTATTAAATGTTATGTGAAATTTGATGAATATATTTGATGATGCTAGAGTTAGATCATCTTAGAGAGTCGAAGTAGGATGAGCTGTAAGAGCAAAGTGGATCACTGGCTCACGAGCTTGATGACCTTGAAATACCTGTGATCATAGAACACGTAAACTAAGTCGGAGGTTGATCCGGCGGAAACCCCTCCGACGCTCAAGTCAGACGCGCGGATAGTAGAAATAGTCCAAATAATACAGGTTGTAGTATTGGTCAGATAATAGGACGTCCCTTAACAAATGAGTTAGAATCTTTATTTATACCTTGTTGGTTGGGCAGGAGTTGGTTAATTGAGATTGTCGGGCTCAAACCTTCTTTGAAGGTGATTGGGCCTCGCTGGTAGTGGTATTCAATATTGAGCTCGTGATCCAGTAGATAAAGAATTATAGGCCCATTGGATTGACGCAATTAGGTATATCATTATCATATAGTATAAAATAATTACAAGTAACATAAAAATTAATTAGAAAGTCGCTTGAAATATTACAATTTGGTTACTCGTACTTCAAATTAATAATAAAAATATAAATTGATTCAAATATAACTAAGGTGAAAAATCAAAATCGAGATTTGTTCAATATTTTGTTTTGCAAATAATCCACTTTCTTCCTCTTGCCTTTACTTTAACAATTCAAAAAGAAATGGTCAAATAATAATAATAATAATAATAATAATAGTTCAAATTAGTTAACCAATAAACATTAAACATGCGAATGCATGTGTAATGAGAATTGGCCGAAACTCATGTCTTCAGAATGGGTCCACAAGAAAGAGATATAATATTTATTGAATTGTCACGTGTCTTCTATTGAATGGAGTATGTTTATATGCAATTAACGGAGCATCAGTTTTGTAGAACTTACACCTAAAATACACCTTATAGTTTTACATCATTAATCTACTCAAAATAAGACACACAATCATGTGTATGTGATCTTAGTGGATAGTTATTTATATATATATATATATATATATCTACGGTTTAAGACCGCATAGTGCATTTCACCAGGTGTAGGATCTTATTAGCCACAGTGCATCCATTACTCCCGTATAATTAGAATAGTTCTTTTTTTTTTTTTTTAATTGAATTAGAATAGTTGTTAAGAGGGAAAAATACACTTTTTGTACCTTAAGTTGATCTCGATTTTACATTTGTTCCTCATTGTTCACACAAAAAAAAAAAAAAAAAAAAAAGCCATATAGTCTTTCATGTTTAAAAAAATTAACATTTTTAGTTTTTTAGTCAATTTTCCATCATTAGTGACAGAATAATGGTAAATTAACGCTGTATTGAAACCTAAGAGACTAAACCTATTATTTTTCTAAATAAAAAGGACAAAATGTGAAATTGAGATAACGCGAGAGATGAAAAATGTATTTTTTTTCGTTGTTATGTCTTATTTAAGGACTCGATCGAGGACCTACTTTACGTAATTATTGAATGAAGAACATATCCACTACTTAACTTACTTGCCGTAAGTGCATACCAAGAATTCGTATCACACTCTCCAATCTTCTCAAATGTCTCTGAAAATAACTTTGAAAGATGTATTTAACAAGCTCTAATTCAGTTGAATTTCATTTTTGCCGGTCAGGAATTTATTTCGATCGTCATTTAAAGAAAGATTCACTAGAATCAAAGGGGTGTTTGTTGTGAATTTTATAGCAAGAAATCTTGGGGGAACAAAAGGTGAATTACATTTCCGGTGGTTGAATATATATATGGGGTCATTAGCAATAAGCCCCTCATTTAGATAAGAAATAGTGATATGTTCATACCATAATTCTTTCTTTGTGATAACCCCTAGAAATTTTATTCCCAATATTAACCTTTCAATAATTACCATGCTTTGCAACAATTACCCATGATTTTCGAAATCCCTAACAATATGGGTGCATAAATCCCAATTAATTAGCATTAATATCTACTTTCCCTAAAAAAACTGCTTCCAAATTAAAAAATAAATAAATCAAATCACAGAAAATTTGCTCAAGAAGACGCACATAAATGAAAACTCCCCAAAATCGAAAACTCCTCGAAATCGAAAACTCCCTCGCTCGAAACTGCAATCGCATACCAAAAATCGAACACATTTGGTGCAGCATCATCCATCCCTCGCCCATTACTAGTCATACACTGTTAGGATTTGAGTTGAAGTAGTCACATTCAAATCTATATCATGCAAATTGAAGAAGAAAGTATCATCGAAACGCAAACGAGTTTTTTGTTTGTTTGGATTAGAGTTGAAGTAGTCACATTCACTTTTTTTTTTTATGCATTAAAAAGCATACTTGAATGTTTATTAATTCTTATGCTATTAGTATTGATATTTTATTATTATTGACAAAAAATATGATTTACAATGTATAAATATGACTGTATTCTGCCAACTAGCTTTCCCCACATTAAAACATGATTATTAACATAACAGTGAAAATATGACTATAGTGTGACTATGCTTTGTATAACAGTATAATTGACATAGTGAGAATTAACAGACATTAGCAGCATGATTATGAACAGAACAGTAAGAATATGACTATTATGTGACTATGTTCTGTGATATTGAGCAAAGTAAAGGGGGAAAAATGGAATTTACCGAAAATTAAATTACAGAATACACGTGTTAAATAGCAAAAAAAAAATGATTGGTGGCTAAATGACTTATCAACAAGAGAAAATATATGGGCTAGAAAAGAGGTGACCAAAGAACCTGCAAAAGGTGTGAGAATATGACTATTATGTGACCTATGCTTTATGTAACAATATAATTGACGGTGAAAATTAACAAACAACAGTAGCATAATTATTAACAAAACAGTGAGAATTTGACTATTATGTGACTACTCTGTAAATCGAGATAAAATGAAATCAGATACAACTCGGACGACACAAACCCATACATTTTGCTCTGAACAAAACAAACGCTCGTAAATTGCGAACCAAATATTATAATCCATAGACTAAATTAAGAAAAAAAAAAGAAAAAAAAAATAATTCCAAACAATCTCTGATCTTTTCCATGCAACTTTTCTTCAACACTAAGCACAGAGCGCTACAAAGACGACGACCATGAACCTCGATCTAGCCCAAAAATACTTGCGTATATCTATCAACACGCCTACAGATTCACGCAGAGAAAATCTCGTACAACTACAAACAAGGAAACAATTATGGGAAAATATTAGAAATATATATTTGATTTATTTTAAAAACTGCTGTTAAGGGTAATTATGTCTTATCCCATCTTAAAAAGGGGGTCTCACTAATTAAAATTGGGTGTAGACAAAAGTCTTAAAAGTCAAATGGGTTTTTCTCATAATATTTTTCATTTGAGGGGGTATTGCATATTTCCCATATATATATTGGGTAATTGTCTATAGACCCTCTATTATTAGATTTTATTGGTTAAAATCCAAGTTATAAATCCAATATTGCTATAACCCCCTACTAATTTTATGGCTGATTTGCCCTTTAGCAAAAATAGGAAAATTCTAGTCTTATCTCTATTTATTCCTAAAATTCTCCACCAAAATCGGTTTTAGCAAAAATTGTGCTGCAAAACGTCAATTGCAAATCCTCCCCAAATTGCATTCTGCCATCATTAATCTCTCGAAAAACAAAACTTCTCCCTGCCCCTGTTTCTTCAGTGCAATCTCTGTAACCCTCGAGAACGATGGAATCTCTATAACTTCTGCAAATCGCCAACAAACAAAACACATCCTAGAGAATAGTGCAAAATCAAAACGTATAGGTAATTTGCTATTGCGGTTTTTTAAATGCCTTTAATGGCGATTCATTGACGGAATGCAATGAGTTTTTTTTTTTTATATCATCAGTGAAAGATGCAGATTTAGAGGTTTTAACCCCAAGTAATTTTTATTTTTATTTTTTGTTTTGACATTATTTTTTGTTTGGATTTTACTGTTCAAGTTACAATATTTTGCCGATTGTTTTGCGTTTTTGTTACATCTTTTCAGATCTCGATTGCGATTTTTTGTTTTGTCGCCTTTTGTGCTTTTCGGCCCTGGGAGTACTTTGTTGAATTTGTCTTTTTCCTCCTAAATTCGTTGATTGTTTGTTTGGAGTTTCCTGGTTTGTGTTACATTATTTTGTGTTATCATTTTGATGTTTTGTTTTTTTCGTTCATGTTATTTTCTGGTGTCGACTGCAACATATATTCGATTTCGTGATTTTATTGTTTGCAAGTTGTATTTTCTAGTGTAGTATATTTTGTACTTTGCTGTTTATTCTGCATTTTGCATATATGATGTAATTTTTGATATTGTATATTTGGTTTGAACTTTGGTATATTCTTAGTCATCTTCTGATTTTTAAATTGCATTTTATTGTTTGAAAATTATAATTTGCATTTGATGTTACCAAATGCACCTTGCATATTGTTATGTGCAATTGATGTACATGGGTTATAGGTACCGACATGGTTGTGCAATAATTTGTTTTTTTTCAAGAACAGTTGATTTGACGAAGGGGAAGAAGAAAGTAGATGAATCATTCTCCTCTTCAAAAAGAGGAAAGGAACGATGAATCAAGTCGAATCTATTTGCACGGTAGCACGAAGCTATAATATGTTTTGACGTCGCCTCAACGAAAACCAGATTTGATTGATTGTAGGATTTTTGTCTTGTATATTGCAAGGCAGTTGTGTATGCAACAACCATTAGTGAGAAACATTGCAGCAAATGGGATTATCGAACTCGAAAAACTTTTAATTATCAGTTCTTGAACGACGAGGATACTGTTGAATTTAATTAGAATTTGTTTATGACATTTACTTATGTTTAGCAGGACATTGTTTTTTATTTGTAACATTATATTTTTGTTGGATTTTGATATGAACTATTTTCTAATATATTCCAAATTCATGCAGTTATTTTGTGTATTGGTATATGCTTGCCAATTTATAATTTCTTATAAATTCAGTAAATTGTTAAAAAAACAGGCAAAGTGTCACAGGGCTTTAGTCGACTTTTGTTATGCTAGACACTGTTGCAATAAAATTGTCACAGGGCTTTAGTCTTCATTCTGCTGTTATAGTTTGCATTTTGCTATTGTAATTTATATGCAAGCTGCAAAAAGAAGAGGCAAAGTTCAAATCATACAATACCAACTGCAAAAACAAATATATGGCATCAAAAGTGTAGATAATATTATACCAAAAACTTACATCATATATAACAACAACATATACAAATATATTCGAGCAACAAACACATCGTATATGCAAACTGCAAACATAAAAATCAAAAGTGCAAACAATACCATGCCAAACAACTCAAAAAAAATATATAACATCATAGTGTAAAATATAATCTGCTAGAAAGAGCAAAACGCAAAACAAAAATCCACCAACATCGAAAAATGTGCAAATCGACATAAAAAATGAAAAAAAACTTGATGTTTGTTGTTCGATATGGGCATTATAAAATGATGTTTTGTTGTTTGATGTTTGAATCATGAATGAATGTTTAAAGTTTGATATTTACAGAACAGAGATTACCAGTAACAATCAAGTATGCAAAAAACAACTTAAAATAATAAATAAAAGCAGCAAAAGTGTAAAAATATATTCGAGCAAAAAACACATTACATACGTAAACTGCAAGAATAAAAATCAAAGTGCAAATAGTACCATATACTAACAACAACAAAATAAATAGATTACAACAAAGTGTAAACAAATAGCAAACAACAAACACAATTTCCGTCTCAAGATAATCAGATTTAGTCGATGTCCTTGAGCCTCTAGATACGGAACTGCTCTGGCGATGAAAGAAGGAATGGATTTAGCGGCGAAGAATGAGCGAGCCATTTTGTACTCGTTTTGGTTTACACAAAGAAAAGAAAACTAAATGAAATATTCTCCTGATGAGCAAATAAAGAGAAAATATGTGAATCGGTCTCAATCACATTCTCTATGGTCATCTTCTCCTTCAATCTTACACCATCAACCCTAAAAAAATCACAAATTTTAATTTAATGCCTGCCAACTGAATCAAAAGCCTGAATTCAAATTTCAATCTCGAAATCTAAATCAGAGTTTTTGCGAAACAGAATAAGAGTGTTGTCAAAGATGAATCAACCACGTTTCATAAACTCCCTTTCAGGATGAGTTGTTTTTTCCAACCACGTTCATAATTCCCTTCCAAATCTTATGACGTGATTTATGGGATTTATTCTCACAATTTACGTAATTAAAGACTTCCATAAATAAATAATTTATTGTTCAAGGGTGTTTATGTCCATATGCATATTGATTTTATTCCATTTAATTGATTTTTTTAGTCAAAGGGCCTATAGCTATATTAATCTAATAGATTGGATTCCAACCTATATAAGTTTGAAATAAGAGGGTATAGCTAATTATATATATATAGATATATATATATATATATATATATATATATATATATATATATATATATATATATATGTGTGTGTGTGTGTGTGTATGTGTGTGTGTGTGTTATAGAGATTTGTGTGTGTGTATTTAATATAATATATATGGGCAAATTACGGCCACCCCTGTGTTATAGTCAAATTACGAAAAAACCCCTCCTGTTTGGGTAATTATAGCCACCCTCTTTTTAAATATTTTGACATAAAATTTATGTAACTCGGTTATTTACCAAACAAAATTGTATATTCAATTCGGTAAACGATATGAAATGTTGGCGTACCAAAATTTCGGTTCGGTTTAACCGATTTAACATCCCTAAATTAACCTATGGATGAGTATTTTCGTAAGATAATACATAGTTGAGGGGGTGGCTATAATTATCCAAACATAAGGGGGGTTTTCGTAATTTGACCATAAAACATGGATTTCCTTCCTTTAAGGGTTAATATGCTAGAGGTGCCTAGTTGGAAACATAATTAGATATGGGATAGAACCCTAATATTTTTTTCTTAACTAAATCATTTTTACAAAAATAAATATGACCCACATCCTTTACTTTTTTTATTACAAATTTTCCCTCAACCTAAATCCATAAATTCTACACGTTTTTCCCAGATCTAATTTTCTTATTTTCTTCCCTCTTCTCTCTCGTTCTCCCTCTCTCGTTCACCTTCTTTCTGTCGTCTCTCTTTCTCTCGCTCTCCCTCTCCATCAGTTCTCACGCGATGGCTATGGCGCAACTATGGCGGTGGAGGCGGCATTAATAAGGGGATGGAGGCAGAAGGCCACAACGACTATGGTGGTGGAGGTCAGATCTACGGCGGATGGTGACGGCTATGGCGGCTAGGTTTTAATTTGGTCGACGGCTAGGGTTTAATTTGCTCGACGACTATGACGGCTAGGGTTTAATTTGGTCGATAGCTAAGGTTTAATTTGATCAGATCTACGGTGGATGGTGGCTAGGTTTTAATTTGGTCGACGGCTATGGCGGCTAGGGTTTAATTTGGGTCAGATCTATGGTGGATGGTGGCTAGGTTTTAATTTGGTCGACGGCTAGGGTTTAATTTGGTTGACGGCTACGGCAGCTAGGGTTTAATTTGGTCGATAGCTAGGGTTTAATTTGATCGGCGGCTAGGGTTGGTGGACGACTAGGTTTTTGCAGGTAGGGTTTGGCGGCGGCTGAAATTTGTTGGTTGCTATGATTTAACGGTGGCTGGAAGATGTTGGAAGTTAGGGTTTGGCGGCGGCTGAGAGTTGGTGAATGATAGAGTTCGGAATAGTACACCACAGTATACCGTAGTATACCATAGCGTACCATAGCATATCATAGTATCTTTTCAAATTTGGTGTATTATTTGACAAAAACGAAACTACGGGTGTTTGCAGATGACTACGACCGGAAAAAAATTAAAAAAAAAATCATAATTTTCAATATTATGTGGAAAAAAGATAAGAAAAAAATAGATTCTTATAGTAATGAGAAAAAACAAAAAGAGAAACGTATTCCACGTAAAAAATAAAATAACAAAAATGCTAGATGCAAATTAAAAATGTTAAATAATACCTTAGTACACCATTGTACATCATAGAATATTTACAATCCGATGTAATTTCGAATTTGTGAATGGAGGGGCATTTTTTTAATGAATTTTGATAAAGGATGTGAAGCAAATTTTAATTAGGCTTGTCATTTAATTCTAATAAGATTTGTTACCAGGGACTTATATCTTAAGACCCATTTTCTGTAAAGAAGATACAAAACTGTAATTCCAAATAACCCGTCATCAACAAGCTAATGGTATCAGGGATGATTTGCTAAATATATTTAAGAAAATTATAAAAAATATATATACTATAGAGTATAGAGACGAAGGGGATTAAGAGATTCAATTAAGATAACCAAGAAAACTTCACAGGTTATAAATTAATGCAAGTAATTGAAAAGGAAAATATCTTCAAAACGAAATATGAATAAGTTTGTACTTTGAGGATTTCATGTTTCTACCCTTACATTTAGGGTAAACAACATAAAACTCCATGTGTTAAGGAAAACATGCGCCAAATCCCCTTATGTTCTTTTTACTGCATAAAACCACATGTGTTTCATTTTTCCTTGCAGGAAATCATCATTTTCTTTAATATTTAACACCGTTAACAATAAATGGTATTTTATGCAAGCGTTTAGTAACAGAGGGGGGTTTTCTGCATATTTTCTACAATACAATAGGAATTTATGCAAAAAAAAAATATTTATTCGTTTAGAAATCATTATTTTCTTAATTTAAGTCGAACCCATTTATTCAGTTATAATATAAAAAAAACTGAAAAATTAATGGGTGTGGTGATTCTTTTTTTAATGTTTTTTTTTCATATAATTTAATTTGTTAATTAATTTAAAACAATTGATTTTAAAAAATATATATATTTATATTATCAGAATCATTATATATTTAAATAATGTATTATGGGTTAGTTATATATAAAAAGAAAATAAATGATTTGAGAATTCGTTCCAACTTCCATCTCGACTATTATTTTTTTTATTTTCATATTGTAAATTAATTGATGTATTCGACTTCATTTAAGAAAATATATATTTTTTTAAATTTAAATAAATAAATTAAATTTTCATAAACCCCCCTTGTGTTGAAAAACCATGTACCAAATCCCTCTGTATTACAAAAAACTTGCATAAAATCCCCTCTATAGTTAACCATTAACAGAAATGAGGATTTTATGCAAGGAAAAATAGAACACATGGGGGTTTTACGCAATAAAACGTTACGTGCGAGCATGTGATCACGGACTTCTACCCCCTGTCTTACCTATATTTTTTATTTGGCCCCAATTTAACTTTATTATTATAAATTCGTCCAAAAAAAAAAATCAAATCCCCAAAAAATTATTTCGAATGTTCCAACCCCGCCCCGTCTGCCATTTTTTACCTCCGCCGACCCATCAACTGTACATTTGTGTCACTTTTTTTTTTAATTGAAATGATTTATAATTGTTTTTTTTTTTTTTGCATTTTTTATATAAAATTGAAATACTCTTAAAAATTTGTTAATGAATAATAAAAATACCAAAAAAAAATTTATAAGATTAGGCAAAATCGATTTTATTGTATAGGGTAAATAGCACTTAACCCCCCATGTGGTTACAAGTTTTTACAGACGACCCCATTGTGCTTGTAATATCAGCACTTAAGCCCCTTCTGGTTGATGCGGTAGCTTCCGTTAGTTTTCCGTTAAACTTAACCGCATGTGTCAAAAGTCAAAGTATTTTTTTTTTTTCAGATGATCCCCTTGTGATTTCATTTTTGCAGGTAACCCCTTTGAAGTATGACACACGCAGTTAAGTTTGACGGAAAAACTAACGGAAGCAACCCCATAAACTACAAGGGGGTTATCTGCTGATATTACGAGCACAAGGGGGTCATCTGCAAAAAGTTGTGACCACAAGGGGGTTAAGTGTTGTTTATCCTATAAACAACTAAAATCAATATTTCTGAAATTACAAAATATGTTTAATTATATTTTATATATTAATAATGAAATAAATTATATTTATAAAATTAAAAAAGGAATCTAATTAACTTTGGTATAATCAAATTAGTTACAATGTTTTCGATTAAAAAAATTAAAATAAAGAAATAAATAATATTTGTGAATAAAATATAATATACTAATTCCTAAAACACTCCTATGTTATGTTTTGTCATTTTATATTTTTAGTACATTTCTCGAATTTAATTTTATTTGGACGAAAATGTAAGAATAAAGTGATATTGGGGTTAAATTAATAATATAGTTAAAAAGAAGGGGTTTATCTGCATTGTCACGTGCCTCGCACGTTACTTTTCCGTCCAAACTAACACCAATTTCAAACGGTGGACGAAAATTGTAGAAAAAACTGGTTATTTGAGGATCAATTTCGTGCAAACAAAAGTTTAAGGACCAAAATTAAAAATGGTGTATAATATAGGGACCAAAACTATAATTATCCCTTTGTTTGTGAAAAAGTATGCTAATTTTGAAAAAAGATAAAATCCTAAACGATATAGTCTCTAATATATGGTATTCTATTTGTGTCAATAATGTTAAAGCATTTTCATGGGCTTCAACTAGAAGTAAGTTATTTTCATAGGTTTCAACTAAAAGTATATATAAAATAGGCTAAGACGCTAAGTAATATAAATTAGGTGGAACAAGTAGATTAATTCATATAGATAATTGCAGCGTACTGCACGTTACAAATGCTAAAAAGCGAAAAGGACAACTCATCATCATTTTTCGACTACATTACAGGTTGAAGCGTTTCTAGTCGGAGTTAAACGAAATTCATTTTGTCGTAAAAATGTCTCTCATAGCTGCAATATTCATGTGCTCTATGATGCTTAATGCGAATATCAACGCGCAATCGACTAATTCTAAACAACCGCTCCCACCATTCTCTTGTGACTCAATCACTAATCCATCTACAAAGTCGTATCCATTCTGCAACGTCGATTTGCCGATCGGAAAACGGGCCCACGATTTGGTCTCGCGTCTCACATTGAACGAAAAAATCTCCCAGCTCGTTAATAAGGCATCGGCAATCCCAAGGCTAGGCATACCCTACTACCAATGGTGGTCGGAGGCTCTGCATGGAGTCGCCGGTACCTTGGGTGTAGATACCGGCTTCTTTTTTAACGGGACTATCCGCGCGGCGACTAGTTTTCCTCAAGTTATACTCACCGCCGCCACCTTTGATGCCCATCTTTGGTATCGAATAGCCAAGGTAAATTATATTGAATGACCATCTCAACTAAAAGTTTAAACTATTAGTGAAATGTATCGTTTAATATTAATATCTTCAATACGCCCCCTAAAGTACAGGATTTGGCATGGCTCTGATAGCCTCTTGAATGACCATCTCAACCAAAAGTTTAAGCTATAAGTGAAATGTATCATTTAATATTAATATCTCCAATACGCCCCCTCAAGTGCAGAATTTGGCATGGCTCTGATAGCATGCTGAATGACCATCTCAACCAAAAACTTAAGCTATCAGTCAAATGTATCATTTAATATTAATATCTCCAATAAATTAGTCAAGAAATAAAGTAAAGTTATTGTGATATCGGATTATCGCGATTTTAAGCATATGCATAATACTAAAATCAATTGTGCTAGTATCTAACACGTATATGTATGAGTATGCATTTAAAGGTGATCGGGACGGAGGGTCGAGCAATATACAATGAAGGGGAGGCGACGGGCATGACGTTTTGGTCACCCAACATTAATATTTTCCGAGATCCGAGGTGGGGAAGGGGGCAAGAGACACCTGGCGAAGACCCTTTCATGACAAGTAAATATGGCGTCTCGTTTGTTCGAGGCATTCAAGGTGACAGCTTCGAAGGCGGTGACCTCAAAGACGGCCGTCTTCTAGCCTCCGCGTGCTGTAAACATCTCACTGCCTATGATTTGGAGAGTTGGAACGGAAATAGTCGTTTTACGTTCGACGCTCATGTATGTATCTCTTTCATCACTATATATTCAATATATATATATATATATATATATATATATATATATATATATATATATATATATATTGCAGAGAAATGTGAGAATTAATTAAGTGCATTTCTAAGGGAAAAAATATTTACTTTGTCCTTTTTCGGTTTAATTAGCGAAATCCCATGAACTAAGGTTAAATTAATAGAAAAAAAAAAATTTGAATTTTGTCAATTTCTATCCAAATTTGAACAATTTTTTTAATTCTAGTTTAAAAAAATTTCATATCGATTTGGGCGGATTTTTTCAGAACCAAATTAGAATTAGTTATCCACTCCCGAAAAAATAATGTTTTTTCAAAGTGTTAATTATACCCCTAACTAGGGGTGGTAAACGAGCCGAGCCGGCTCGCGAACTTGACGAGCCGGCTCGACAAAGGCTCGAACTCGAGCTCAGGTTTTTCGAGCTCGAGCTCGAGCTCACAAGTTCGAGCTTTGGACGAGCTCGAGCTCGAGCCCAAATATAGTTGTTCGCCAGCTCGCGAGCTGGTGTTTTTTTTTTTTTTTTTTTTTTAATGTTTTATATATTATATATTATTATTATTATTATTATTATTATTATTATTATTATTATTATTATTATTATTATTATTATTATTATTATTATTATTATTATTATTATTATTATTATTATTATTATTATTATTATTAATATAAAATATTATAATAATAATATAAAAATAACATTAAAAATTTAAAAATATATATAACTACAGTTTTTTATTTATTTTATAATTTTTTTTCATTATACTATAAATATTTTTTAATAAAAAATTAATAATAAAAAAAAAAGTAAAAAACATAAAAAAATAAAAACATAATGAGCTCGAGCTCGTCAAAATTGGCTCGAGCTTGAGCTCGAGCACGAGCTCGAGCTCGGCATAATGGACTCGAGCTCGAGCTCGAGCCTGCCAAAACAGCCGACCTCGGCTCGTTCACACCCCTACCCCTAACATTGTTAATTTCAATATTTTTTTTCTTTTTTCTTATTCTGCATTTTATTTATTAAAAAAAATATCAGGGTCAGTTTAGTCAATTCATGTAAGTCAACAGCCAATTTCGAAAAAAGGGCTGTGTGCTTTGTCAAACAAAACATATGAGAGTCTTTGCTAAATTTTTTAACACAGATTTTTTCGGCAATTCGAAATTACGTAATGTTTTTAATTAACTCTTAGGGTGTTTCTCATAAACTACTTTCTTTTTTTTGTTAAAGGTTACAAAGCAGGATATGGCAGATACATATCAGCCACCTTTCAAAAGCTGTGTAGAACAAGGCCGAGCGAGCGGGATTATGTGTGCTTATAATCTCGTAAATGGTGTTCCCAATTGTGCTGATTACGATTTACTAACGAAAACAGCTCGTCGCGAATGGGGATTCCAAGGGTATCTTCTTTAATAACTTGAAAAATCACTTTCCTTCTTGTACATCTAATGTCTCTAACATCACCGTAAACGAACAGGTACATAACATCTGATTGTGGTGCAGTCTCTCTTCTCTATGGTACGCAAAATTATTCGAAATCACACGAAGATGCTGTAGCAGATGTGCTTAAAGCAGGTAACATGTGCCCTTTTTCATTTTTTTTAAAAGAATTATTTGTACTCATGGTTCTTAAATCGTAAATCGAATTGAAATCGATTTGTAAAAAAATCAAATCGTAAGTCCAATCGAATCGTA
Organism: Erythranthe guttata; assembly: GCF_000504015.1. The sequence continues at coordinate 1,216,174 of NW_012194833.1, forward strand.
AATCGTAAGATTGTATTCTTTCAAAAATAATATAGATAATAATTATATATAAATATTTTAAAGAAATTATATAATGTTATAAGAAATGTATATGTCGTTTAAAATTTATAAAGTCAAACTATAACAGTTGTATCTTGAAGAATATAAAGAATTGATTGAATTAAATATAAATAAATAAATGACGTAATACAAGCTCACTTATGCTATTAAAATCGGTGACGTGTGAGAAATTCAAGTAAAAATACAAATGTCTCTTGAGAACTAATTAAAATAAATAATATTTATTTATAGAAAACTGAATTAAACTCATTCCAACTTATTTTCATACTGTATAGTGCAACAATAGACGAGGAATAGAAGTAAAAGTAATACTATATGGTATTTTCTTTTTAAATATACTTGATTTAATAGTATTTTATGGGATAAAGTGTTGACAATAACGTAATAATCACATTAAATATTTCTATATATAAAGTCTAATGTATTTTTAATTAAAATTATTATAAATATTAATATAATAAATTAAAATTTTCTTAAATGTAAAAATCGTAAATCGTAAGATTTCATCGGTTTTTTGACATTTAAGATTTAAATCGATTTAGGTATGAATCCAATCGAATCGTAACATTTGAATCGTAAATCGTAAGATTTTAATAACCATGTCTATACGTATAGCATTGATCAACATGATAATAGCTCAACCTAATATAGAACAAAATTTTAATGACAGTTTCTATCAAATTGGAAAAAAAGTAAAATAAATTATAAATACAGGTTTGGATGTTGAATGCGGCAACTATTTGACGAATCACACGAAATCAGCAATCGAAAAAGGGAAAGTGTCGGAGCATGATATAGACAGAGCCCTTCGTAACCTCTTCACTATTAGGATGAGATTAGGACTTTTCAATGGAAATCCAAGTGAACATGTATACGGCAATCTTAGCCGTAACGACGTATGTAGTCCCGAGCATCAAGATTTAGCCCTTGAAGTTGCACGCGATGGCATCGTCCTTTTAAAGAACTCCGCAAATCTACTTCCACTATCTAAGTCCAAAACAAAGTCCCTTGCCGTAATAGGCCCCAATTCCAATGTATCGGAAACACTCTTAGGAAGCTACGCGGGCCCCCCGTGCAAGACAATTACTCCACTACAAGGACTAATGAATTATGTCAAGAAAACCGAATTCCATAAGGGTTGCGAAACCGTTAATTGCACCTCAATTGCCTCCAGAGAAGCGACGAGAATTGCCAGATCAGCAGATTATGTTGTACTCGTAATGGGAATCAATCAAGATTTTGAGCGCGAAGATTTGGATCGAGAAGACTTGGTACTTCCAGGTCAGCAACAGAGTCTTATCAGGAGTGTTGCAAACGCAGCTAAAAATCCGGTTATATTGGTATTGCTCTGTGGAGGCCCCGTTGATATTTCGTTTGCGAAAAATAACCCCAAGATTGGAGGTATTTTGTGGGCTGGATATCCCGGTGAAGCTGGGGGGAAAGCAATTGCAGAGATCATATTTGGTGACCACAATCCAGGTACATTTCCTCAACTTTTTTTTTTTTCCTTCTTTTCTTCACGAGTCAAAGGTTTAAAAATATACTAGGATTAATTAATATTGAAATTTATATTAGTCGATAAATTAATAACCTCGGTTAAATAATAATTTTTCCTGGTCCCGACTCGGTAAAAACCTTCTAAACTATTAGTTCGATAATTTAATAATTCGCTAAATTAATAGAATTTTGGCAGTTCTGATTGTATTAATTTATAGATGTTTGTTTAATTGTATGCTTGTTTTTCCAGGAGGAAGGTTGCCTGTAACTTGGTATCCGAAAGATTTCATCAAAATACCAATGACTGATATGAGAATGAGGCCCGATCGCGCATCTGGCTATCCGGGACGAACTTATAGATTTTACCAAGGCGAAAAAGTTTATGAATTTGGCTATGGTCTTAGCTACTCAAACTATTCTTACAAATTTGTTTCTGTCGGCCAAAGCAAGCTCGACTTCAAGCCAGAAAACTCGGGAGATGTTTCAGTTTCGGATATCGGGTTCGAAACATGTGAGAAGTCAAAGTTTTCGGTTGTTGTTAGTGTTGAAAATGAAGGGGAGATGGCCGGTAAGAACTCGGTTCTGCTATTCCTAAAGCGTGACGAACCTCTTAAGGATAGTCCCACGAAACAGTTGGTCGGATTTCAGACAGTGAGATTGAATGCAAATGAGAAGGCTAATGTTGAATTTGAAATAAATCCATGTCAGCACTTTGCAAGAGCTAGTGAAGATGGAAAGATGGTGATTGAATCAGGGACTCATCATTTTATCGTAGGAGATCAGAAAGAGTATCCTATCAGCATTAATTAGTTAATATTTTCACTAAAAAATGTCATTTGGTTTGAATTATTCACTCAAGTGATTTGGAATAAATATGTTCGGGCAAATTAATGTTTCAATTCTCTTAATATGCATAAATTTTACCTTAAATTTCTGAACTTGTGTGACAAATACTATAATTTGATTCACATAGAAACTCGAATAACGTTGGAATTGTTTTTTTTTTCTTAGTGTAGTGATTTTTTGCAACTCAGGAACTTGGTTAACACGAAGTTCCATGGCTCTTAGAATCACTTTAGTTCGTGATTTAATATAATAATATAATATAATAAATAAGAGATATTACACGAAGTAACTAAGAGATATATAATATAATAATGAATAATAATAATAATAATATATACGCTAATACACCGCCGCAGTCGAAACGGGAAAACGGGAAAGGAGAGGACGTGGAGATTGGAGACAAATTGTTGAAACAGTTGAGTAGGGAGTCCTTTCGTGAAGATATCGGCGAATTGGTAGGCGGATGGGACGTGAAGAACACGAACGTGTCCCAAAGCAACTTTGTCTCGGACAAAGTGGACGTCAATCTCCACATGTTTCGTACGAGAGTGTTGAATATGATTGCTGGATAGGTAGACGGCACTGACGTTGTCACAGTAGACAATGGTGGCTTTTGAAAGTGGGTAGAGCAACTCAAAAAGTAGGTTGCGTAACCAAGTCGTTTCGCCGACGGCGTTTGCGACAGCTCGATATTCTGCCTCCGCACTAGATCGAGAAGTAGTGACCTGTCGTTTGGAGGACCAAGAAATGAGGTTGTTGCCGAGGAAAACACAATAGCCCAGGACAGCCACCCCAATCAGCGTGGGAGTAAGCGATAAGAGAGAGGTCCGGATTGGGGGAGAGGAGAAGGTCGTGGTCGAGAGTGCCACGAATATAGCCAAAGATTCGCTTGAGAGCAGCCATATGAGGTTCCTCGGATCATGCATGAATAAAAATATTTGTTGCACATCATAGGAAATGTCGGGACGAGTAAAGGTGAGGTATTGCAGTGCACCGGCAAGGCTGCGATAGATTGTAGGGTCAGCAATGGGGGGTCAAGTGGTCGAAGCTAACTTGCTCTTTGTGTCAGCCGGCGTAAGACAAGGGTTGCAGGAAGCCATTTGTGCACGCTCCAATATCTCGTCGACGTACTTGCGTTGAGAGAGAAATAGCCCATTCGCGAGCGAGTGACTGAGATGCCGAGAAAGTAGTGAGGATCTCCAAGATCCTTCATTGCGAACTCCGGATTAAGGGCCGTAAGTACAATGTCATCAACATACAGTAGAAGGTAGGCGCATGAACTTTTGCGATAGTGCGTGAACTGCTGCGACAGTCGCGTGAACTGTTGCGACAGTACACAAAGAGTGAAATGTCGGCCTTGCATTCTTTGAACCCCATGTGGTAATGTGAGAGGCGAAACGCTTATACCAAGCACGGGGTGCCTGCTTGAGACCGTAGAGGGCTTTGTTGAGACGACACACGTGAGTGGGGCGAGATGGATCGACGAATTCGGAAGGTTGCTCGTAGTAGACAGTTTCAGAGAGATTGCCATGTAAGAAGGCAATTTTCACATCAAGTTGGTGGATTGGCCATAATCGTGCGATAGCAATACTGAGAACTGTTCGAACAGTGGCTGGTTTGAAAACTGGGCTAATAAAAGTCTCGTCAAAGTCGATGCCAGCCTGCTGGTGAAAACCGCGAGTAACTCACCGTATTTTGTATCGCTCAAGGGAGCCATCAGACTTGAGTTTCTGTTTGTATATCCACTTACCAGAAATAACATTAGTGAACTGGGGGCGGGGCACAACATTCCAAGTATTTTTTTTAATTAAAGCAGTATATTCCTCAATCATGGCGTTTCGCCAATTTTAGTCAAAAATAGCTTGGCGATAGTTGGTGCGAATGGAAGAGGTAGAGGACCCAACTATAGAGAAAGGGACTTTGGGTTTGTGGATGCCCGCTTTACTGCGAGTCACCATAGGGTGAGCATGTGGAGGTGGGGGAAGTGTGGGAGTATGAGAAGGAGATGTGGGAGTAGAAGAAGGGGTTGTGAGCTGGTCGTGGTCGAGAGATGGTGCCGCAGATGAAACAGGTGTCGGCTGTGTTGTAGGACTGTTGGACGAACTGTTGGAACAGGGTGGTTCACTGGTGGAACAGTTGGATGAACTGTTGCAACGGTTAGACGAAGTCTGAGGGAGGAGGAACATGGAGGGTGTGTTTTCGTCCAAGGCAGAGGTAGGGAGTGTTTTTGTGGGGGGAGTTGACTCAGCAAAAGGAAAGTGAGTTTCGTCGAAGGTAACATGACGAGAAATTATGATTCGGCCAGTGGATCTATCAAGGCAACGATAGCCTTTGTGAGAAGAAGGGTGACCAAGATAGACACAAGGAGTAGAACGAGAGGCGAGTTTATGTGTGGTGGCGGTGAGGTTGGGATAACAGAGACAGCCGAATACTCGAAGATGAGAGTAAGTAGGTTTGGTGAGGTAAAGAGCTTCGTGAGGGGTCCGGTTTTGTGTGGTTTTGGTAGGTAAAATATTGAGTAGATGGGTGGCCATATGAAGGGCTTCGACCCAATAAGTAGGAGAAAAATGAGCTTGAAAGATGAGGGATCGAATCATGTTGGTTATAGTGCGGATCATTCGTTCTGCGTGTCCGTTTTGAGGGGAAGTATGGGGACACGAAAAACGATTTAGGATGCCGTGTTTAGTAAAGTAGTTTTGAAAATCCGCATTTTTTAATTCACGACCATTATCACTTTGTAAGGCTTTGAGGGGATGTTGGAATTGAGTTTTTAGAAGTGTATGAAAATTGACAAAGGTTGTAAAAATGTCATATTTATTTCGAAGAGGAAAAGTCCATAAATAATGGGTAAAATCATCAACTAACACAAGATAGTATTTGAAACCCGTAAGACTAGACATATGAGAAGTCCATAAATCAGCATGAATAATTTGAAATTGAACAACAATAGTAGAGTTTTGAGAAAAAAATGGTAGACAAAAATGTTTGCCTAATTGACAGGCATTACAAAGAGACTCCCTAGGGTCTTTATTATTTGAAAGAAAAGTGCTAGAAAATAAACGGGACATGACGTGTTTGCCCCGATGGCCTAGACGCCGATGCCAAAGAGTTTGAGACGAAGGTGTTGAGACAGTGAGGAAAGCCGCGGGAGGTGAGGTGGGAGAAGAGATGCCAAATGGATATAGGTCACCGGAGCTATTGCACCTGAAAATCTAGACTCGACTCCGAAGATCCTTTACAGAAAAACCAAACGGGTCAAATTCAACCGCGCATGAGTTATCGCGGGTGAACTTTCTAACAGAGATAAGGTGTTTGATGATATTGGGTGTGACATAGACATTTGTGAGGTGGAAAAGAGTGGTGGGAAGAATTATGTGGCCTATGTGGGTGATGGGGAGGGTGGAACCATTACCGACGACATGATTGGGAAAATTACTGCTAGGATTAAAAACAAAATTGAAATTACCTGAGTGTGGTGCCATATGAGAGGTCGCCCCGCTGTCCATGAACCACTGTGACTCGGTAGACTAGTGAAGTGTCACCGTATCCAAACGATTTGCAAGATCCACCACGTTGGCACTGTAGCATGAACTATTGCAACAGTTGATGGAACTGTTAGAGCTGTGCCATGGCTGCTGTTGGGGATGAACCTGAGCCGGGGCCGAGTGGCCGGTGTAGTGTTTTGGTGGTCCAGTAAAGTAGGCTTGAGCCGCTGGAGTGGATGGGTGGTCCGATGTATTTGGAGCAGGACTTAGAATTGACGGGAACGACTGTTGTCGGTAAGGTGCGCGCCAGGGTTGAGATGCGCTATGAGCACTATGGTAGCCGTAGTGGGGCATGGGGTGACGGTTAGTGTCGCGACCTCCGCGACGGTTGAATCGGCCACCCCCGCGCTGATAGTGCGAAGAACCACCTCCATGGGAACTGTTGTAACTGTTGGATGGACATTTCGCGTTGGAGGCGTGGAAAACAACAGCGGTCTGCTCAGGTTCAGCAAGTCTAGTTTCTTCCATCTGAAGAAGCGATCGAGTCTGTAGAAAAGTGGGAAGAGGATTCTGAAGGAGATGAGATTGGCAATGGTCCCGTAATTTTTCGGAAGGCCCTGTAGGGTTTGTAGGACGATTTGTTTGTCGGAGATTGGATTTCCGATATCGGCCAAGCTGTCCGCCGTGATTTTGATTATTTGGCAATAATTGTGAATGGATAGAGTGCCTTTCTTGAGGGACTTGAATTTCTCTTCAAGTTGAATGGCCTGATAATCTTTATTATCGATAAAGAGAGAGGAGATGGCGGTCCAGAGATCACTGGCGGTGGATATTTTAGAGAGAACGATGCTGGACAAATCATCGGAGATGGTTCCGTAAATCCAAGATTGGAGGAGATAGTCGGCGCGTTGCCATTCATCGGCGGAAATTGAGTCGGGTCGAGGTTTTCCATGGAGAAGATCGGAGAGGCAGAAACGATCGACTGTAATTCTGAAAAAATGGCTCACTTTTGATAGTTGAGATTTTTCAGATCTAGGATGACGGGGATGAGAGTTAATATTGGAGATGGCATGAACAAGGTGGAAAGGATTGAGAGGGGCCGTGGAGGAAGGAGCTTCATCGCCGGCCATGGAGAAGGAGAGAGGCGACGACGACTGAGAAAATAGGGGAAGATGGTGTTGATGGCTAGGTTAACCTAGTGTCCGATACCATATAGGAGAAATAGAGTTGGAGAAAGAGAGAATTATGTCTCTTACGTATATTAATCATATATATAGTTAAATGTAGGAAATCCTAACATATTACACAAGGTAACTAAGAGATAAATAATATAATAAATAATAATAATAATATATACGCTAATAATTTATATTTGGTTGAAATTTTTTGTTCGAGTTATATGCCGTTGTGATGCATGAAATTAGATGAGAAAAATTAGTTGATTTAGTAAAAAAAGAAATAGTTAATTTAGTATAAGTCAACTAAGAAACAATAGTCGAGCATGTTTGTCGAAATTTATTTTAAACAGCTAGTAAGTTTGTAGGTCTGATAAGTTGTTTTAAGAGCTGATAAGTTGTACTAGGGCAGGCCATCGGGCCATGTAAATCGAGTTTCAGTCGGCTCAAGCTCACATACAATCGGGCCTCGTTAGTATAGGATCAAGCTCACATACCATGGGGCCTCGTTACTATAGGCTCAAGCTCACATACCACCGTGCCTCATTAGTATAGGCTGAAGCTCAGCTCAAGTATTTTTTCGAGCTTCGGATTTATATCGGGTCTCATTACTATATAACTGTAATGAGTAAAAAAAAAAAGAATTATAAATGCAAGTGATAAATAAGATTTATCTATTAAAGTCTATCCAAAAAACCCTAAACGATCTTTGCAAGTTATTTGAGAAACTTATATAAAGGATTGAAAGAAGTAAAAAAAATTAGTAACTCCTATTATTGGAAACATTTTTTATATTCTTAAATCTCGGTGATAAATTTCAGTAATTAGGTATCGGTGGGTGTGTTGCACTTGATTCCTATTGTCTCACCGCCACCACTTAATTCCTTTTATTTTTGACTTTTATTTTTGCAAAATAAAATATCTTATACGGCCTTAACTTGTATGTTGAGTCATATAATAAAAAAATAAATATATTAGATATTTAATTATTAATTTAATCGGTCGTGCCTTATTCGGTTGAGCCATAGTAGACTCAAATTCAACTCATAAATAAACTGGGTTTAGTTATTAGATGGCTTACACTTGGACCGACTCACTAAAAAGTAGGTTTGGCTCAAATATAATCGGGCCGAGCCATAGTGTTTCAGTTAGGCCCGACTCAACTGCCGGTCCTAAGTTGTATGTTACATCTTGTTTTAATAATTATCTTTTCAAGTGTTTTGATAATGAGCTTATAAGTTATTTTTACTCATTATAAGATCGTAAATAAAAAGATGAGGTAAATATATTTTTTAAAAAGATCTTATTTGCTCTCCAATAGCTTATTTTTAAGATTTTTTTAAATTACCGAACACTTTGGAAGAACTTATAATCTCTTAAACATCGTAGAAACACTTTTTAATGGTTTATAAGCTTAGCCAAACACCCTCAATCTGTCTATTTTTAGCAGTTCTTCATATTAGGCAAGTTCTCGTTTATTCTATATTTGGCATGGATGGGGTGATGTAGTCTATTTATGTCTATTAGGAGTTGTATGTTTGCCGCATGGTGCCACACTTTTTGCAGTCGTTATACCCGTTGCGCCCATCTTTGGGGGAACTGTAAGTGGCCTCCGCTGTTGTGGTAAGGTGAACGGGTTCTTTGGATTTTCCCAAGCTTTCTGTGATCATTCTCATTCTTCTGTCTTATCTTAAGTTTGGGCCGCATGTTATGCCCGTGTTATTCTATATTTGATAGATTTTATTTTTTGGCAGTTAATATTTTAAGCTATTTTGAAGGTTGTAGCATTTCGCCTAAAAATATTTATGTACTCAATAATTTCTTATCTATAGACAAGTTTGGGGTCCAACCCAACCCCGGTTTATGTAGCATCTACAAAGTCCTTGTAGCTTGGATGACTTGCATGGGAAATTTGCCTCACAAGGTAACTCCCAAGTTCCTTCTCAGCATGCAATCTCATCCGTTGGATCTTCTTCTTCTCTTGATTATATATTTTATTTTAGAAGTTGAATCATAGATGAACAAGTTGGCATCCAGAAAGATTCAAGATGATCTGGAATTTCAACTCAATTAGCTAACGGCAGGCCCGTTCCTGAGAATTCGGGGGCCCGAGGCGAGGTTTAAAGAACAGCTGAAAACAAGGGCCCCTATTTGATAAAATATTTTTTATAGGGTATATTACAACTACCCCTGAGTTATGGTCAATTTACGAAAAAACCCCTCTTGTTTGGATAATTAAATCTACCCACTCAACTATGATTTTTTCTCACATCTCCACCCTTATGGGAGCAAATTCAACATAATCATCTAAATTTCGTGGAATGTGATCTACTTTGTACTCGTTTTGTGTAAAAATACAGTTTCTGATGCACCACAATCTGATATATACAAGCCAAAAACACATTTTATGATCATCTTGCTTCAAAATGTGGAGTTCAAATGGGATAAAACGGGTAAAAAAAAAGTGATAATATTCCATATAATTTCGAAAATTCCACTAAATTTGAAACCGCAAGGGTGGACGTATAAGAAGATTTATAGTTGAAGTGAGTGGTTGTAATTACCAAAACAAGAGGGGTTTATATTTTCTCAAATTCGCCTACTTCGCCTCTCCTCAGAACCGGCCCTGGCTAACGGATTTGGGTTTATATTTTCTCAAATTCGAATAACATTGTTGTCAAAATAAGGCTTAAGGTTGACCAACTCAACTGACTTCAACAACTTACACATGCCCTTATCTCTTGCCCAAAATATATTTCAAAGGCGGCCGTTATATGCAAGCCCATTTTTTTATTAGTTCAAACCCCTAAACTAATTTATTTTTATTACATCAAGACCAAAGAGGACGAATATACCCTTATCCACAAATAATACCTAAATACAAATAAACTCTATTTTTTATTTGTACAAGACCAAAAAATAAAAAAACTCAAAAGAAATAAAAGAAAGAATAAGGAAAAAGAATGCGACAGCCGCACGGCCACCGCAGAAGACCGCCGCACGACCACCGCACAAGATTGCCGCACGACCACCACTAGACCGCCGGCGACGATCAGCAAGCCACCACCACCGCACCACCACCACCAAACCATCTCCACCGCACCATCACCATCACCCCACCACCACCACCAACAAGTCCTTTTTACTAAACTTTTGTTTGTCAATTCAAAAATATTAATCGAGCATCGATTCTTGATAAATATGCGTGGATGAACATTAATCTATGCTTACTTCTTGTTGGGTTGCAATGCGTTAGCCGATTTTGGAAAAAAAATTGAGATTGAAATTTATTTTTTTGTGTGTTTTCGTTGTTTTCCCAAATCGGTTTATCCAGACCGATTTTGTACACGAAAATCGGCGTCACAATACCGATTTTTGTTAACAAAATCGGCGACACAACGCCGACTTCACAAGTCAAAATCGGCGTTGTAACGCCGATTTTTTTTTTTTTTTTTTATGATTTTTGTTTTTTATTTGGTTTTGAATTTCATTAAGGGTAAATTAGTATTTTTATGATGAAGGTCTTGAACTAATAAAAAATTGGGCTTGCATATATCCACCGCCTATTTCAAAATATAATTTACATATATTTCATCCATCATATCATAGTTTTACAAATATTGCACATTGATCCTCGATTTTAATAAATATATCACCTTAACCTCTATTTTCACAACTTTTTGAAAAAAAATATTTCTTTTTTTCAGAAGATAAATTATTATTTTTCAGCCGACCGAAGTTGATTTTTTTTTTACTTTTTTAATTTCCTGCCACCGCCGATCTCCGGCATTGACCTTTTTTTGTGAATTTTTTTTGCTCCACCGTCAGTCTCTGACATTGAACTTTTTTTGTAAATATTTTTTTTCGAATTATTTTATTTTTCCAGTTGTGACTGGTCAACAAAGTAATATTAATGTAAACATTGTACAGTAATCGTATTGTCTTATAATACAATAATATTAAATATTTTTTACCTTTTGTTTTCAATTTGGTTTTTAAAACAACCAACACAGTAATATTAATGTCTGAAACAATAAAATTGCATGTCAAGACATTAATATTAATCTTAACAAACTAACGTTATTGTATTAACAACAATATTACTGTCCGAGACAATAATATTAATATTAGCATAGTAATATTATTGTGTTAACACTCATAAATCGGCGGTGACGGGAAATTTTTTTCTTTTATTTTTATTATAAATAAGAAGAAAAATGTCAACACATGAGACCAGCGATGACAGTCAAAATCAGGGTCAAATATGGGTTAGGTGTCCAAATGGGCTCACTAGTGAAATTGATGTTGAATTAGGGTTTAAATCATGAGATTGGGGTGAATTAGAGTTTCAAATGGTTATGGGTAATTTTGGTATATATATGAGAGTTTTTCTTCGTAGCAAATAAATGTTGCATGAGTGGATATATTTGCAAGACAAAAAGATAAAATATCATATTTCTAATTAAGTGTCATTTCCATGTATTTTTTTCGCAATTTGCGCAGTATTTAAGATCTAGTTCACTAATCAAACTAGTAATATCTTTAAGGGGTTAATATAGTAATTTCTAAGGTTGGGCATGGGTTCGGGTTGGGAAATTATCGGCCAATTACCTATCCAACCCGATCGCCAGACTTTGCTTAAAATTGAAAACCATTACCAGCCCAAATATTATGGGTCGGGTGATGGTTGGGAACCGACTTTATCGAATAAATAATGGGTGATTGGTTGCTATTATCGGCCATCTATTTATTGTATTTTTTTTTTAACAATATAAGATGTTTTTCAATGTTTATTCAAAAGATATTCAAAATTGGGAAAACTTATGTTGTAAAAATCTTAACTTTAATGTAAAATTAAGAGTTTTTTTTATTAAACTTTTACAATAAATAAATATATAATGAAGAATATAAAATAGAAATAGTATGAGAAGAGGTTTATAAAATTTTGTTTTTGAGTTTTGAGTTTTTACTTCTTTTATATATTATTTTAACATAAAAACAAATAAGAATTACAACTAAATATTTATAATAAAAAATTATTAAAATAGTTCGTTGGCAGGATATATTACCTTACCAATCGACTTTTGAGTAACCTGAAAACCACTGACCGACCTATTTATTTATGGGTTGGTTAAAATTACCGGCCCGATAATAAAAATATCGGCGAAAAGAAGCGAGTCGAAAGTGGGTCGATTGGCCGATAATAAAACCAACCCATATCCCACCCTAGTAATTTCAATCATGAATTAATAGCACTACCCAATTTTACCGGGCTATTGACGCACGAAAAATCTCTCCCTTTGTTTTGTGAAAGTCTCAACGAAGTAGATATCACTTAAATGTGTGTCTTAATTATCTCTAAATCACAAGCAATGTTTTTAAAACCGGACCGGACATTGACCCAGCTAGCCAACTGGGTCACGGTTGGACCGGTTCAACCGAGGTTCAACCGAGTTTTTGAATATTTTTATTTTAATATTATTTATATTTAATTTAATATAAAAATATTGTAAAAATAAATTAAAAAAAGCCTACTAATTATTAAAAATCAACCTAAATATTCAATTCAACTAATTATCCAGCAATAAATATTAAATATTGAAGACCAAAAATACAAATGTACATAACACATTCCATAATTGAAATTAAAAAAGTGAAAGAATGAGACAGTGAAAAAAAGTCTAAAAAATTAATCGAACCAAAAAAAAAAAATGAGTAATACAAAGAAAGAGAAAATGTTCTGACTAACCCACTCCCCAAGCCCCCTCTCTATCTCTCCTCTCTCTTTCTCTCTCTATATCTCTTCTTCTTCCGTCTTACAACCACAACCACCCAGTTCCACTGCAACTTATTTCTTCTTATTTTCTTCCTATAGCTACAGTCCAAGATTCATCCCAGCCCGTATATCCGGCCCCCTCGGAAATCACAGCCCCTCTTTTTGTCATTCTTATTCTTTTATTTTCTCCCCTTTCCGAACATCTCAATCAAGATTCCTCACCCACTGCCTAGATTTTCTTTTTTTTTCTTGGTTTGTAAGAACCGGTCCTTCAACGGTTCACCCGGTCCGACCGTAATTTTTTCCGGTTCTTAGACAGTGACCCGGTTTTTTGATACTTACGGGTTTATGTGTTCAACCGGACCGGACTACCGTCCGGTTCCCGGTTAAACCGGTCCGACCGGCCGGTCCGGTCCGGGTTTCAAAACATTGATCACAAGTAATCTATCTATCTATCTATATCTATATCTATCTATCTATCTATTCTATACTTATAAAAGTATAAATAGTTTGGAGGTTTCTTTCCTTTTTTTATGGACAAAATTACCCTACAAAATAACCTTTAGATATGGGATTTATTGGACAACAAGGTCATTTAACTATCTACTTTGATATCAGTAACTAATAGTAATTCTTCCTTTAATAATTGAGTTCAAATGAATTTATATTCAAAAAACACACAATTAATTAAATATGACATTTAAAATCGGCAAAAGAAATACACAATGATGTACTTTAGCTAGATAAAATCTAAAGTATAATTAGATAATATTATTTTATAATCAATTTCCTCAAAAAAATAAAGTTATAATTAGTCAGTAATTTATCGTATATTAATCAGTAGCTTATTGTATTTTAAAAACAATACGTAATAGTGTAATTTAATTTTAGTACCATTTTATGTAGGTAATGAAAATCCCTATGAATATATTATAGAAAAAAAAAGATAACATTTAAAGGGTAATTACATAATATCATGTTATAATTAATTTCCTCAAAAAAATTAAAATTACAATTTAATCAGTAGTTTATTGTATACTAATTAAAGTAACTGAGATTTTTGATTTCACTTGACAAAAACACATAAAAGCAATAGACAATAGAATAGTGTTTACCAATCAAGACAAAAGTAGATGAGACGGATTCATGAATTTACAAAAAATATGTATTAATGTAAAGTCTAAATGACACTCAATACAAGAAACTCAACGGTCTTTCTAATTTGTTATGGGTTTTAATTTTACGGGTTAAATATATTTTGCACCCCTGAAGTATAGCTTATGTACCTCTTACTGCTTAAAGTGTCATTTGTAACACTTATCTGCCTCAACAGCAAGTATTTATATTTTAAAATTCAAATTATAATAAACATAACAGTCTGATAGTTATTGGATCATATAAACCTTAAGTAACTAAAATTAAATT
>NW_012194833.1:1230537-1248332 GCF_000504015.1 Erythranthe guttata
TATATATATATATATATATATATATATATGTATATATATATATATATATACATATATATATATATATATATATATATATATAGATATATATATACATATATATATATATATATATATATATATATATATATATATATATATATATATATATATATATATATATATATATATATATATATATATATATATATATATAATATTTTAAGATATTGGAATTTAAAATACATATTAAATTGTGCTTGAGGGGGTAAATGTTACAAATGAAACTTTAAGAGCGTAAGTGTTACAAAGATTATATATTAGGGGTTTAAACTGTATTTAATCCTAATTCTAAAGCCGGTACAAGTTACAACATATCATCAATTTAATATTAATTTATTCATAAAATATTTACATTGATGAATGTAACCACAAATATATAGGCACTTTTATTATATACACAACTATAATATGTTATTCTCATCAGATGCACCAGATATTAAACGATAAATCACAATTCAGATTCAAATAGCAACACCATCAGCAACTATTGAAACTCCAAACTACAGATGCATGTGCATGACGTATTTAAGTATCAAATATAATCTCATTTTTTTTTGTACTATTTAACTCATTCGATAGATTATGATAAATTGGCTGAATCTCTCTCTATATTTTCTTAGACCATGGATCTCTCTATACGTTGCCCTTCTTTCCCTTAAGAACTCTACTTGATAGATCTCTTTTTTCTTCTTACATTTAGAAAATTTGTAGCATGCCTCATATTTAATTCACTCATCTTTGCTACGCAACTCTTTAGGATTCAAAGTTGCCTGAACTTCAAAAAACATTTCTAATAATCCCCGACCCTCATCGAAAACATCATTTACATGTCCATAATCTATAACCAAAATAGTTTTGAAAATCTATTTTCCTATTTTCAGTTATGAATAAAAAAATAACATGCTATTGATTGAAACTACAAAAATAACATCTTTTAATGATGACCAGGAGCACATTAAGAGTTTTGGAGGAAAAAAAATCAAATTAACAAGATTAAAATATAATAAAAAAGATCATGAATGAAAATATAAGTATAACGTATGAATCTAAATGTATTGAAATATCAGAAAATGTTAGATTTTATTGAAAAATAATATTAATATACTTCAAATAACTTAGATATTTTCATTATCTATTTAATTAATTTTATCGAATATATATCAAAAACAGCAAAAAAAAAAAATTAAATAAAAAGAATCTCATAAATATACTGTGACACAAGACGTGCAACACACGTCCACCTTCCTAATTCTTATAAACACACACATAAGATAGACTAAGGTGTAATAAATCAAAACAATAGCTTCACGCTATTTCCTTTAACATGGTTAAGATTAGATGTATTAAATTGTTGTGCTACAACGATATTTTTGGAAAGGTCGAATTACATTTAAGGGGAAATGAGTGATAAGCCCCTAGTTTTGAAAATATATATGAGGAGGCCAAATAAAAATTTTCTCTTTAGTCAAAAACCCAAATTCTGATCTTAATTAGGGAGACCCAAATTTTCTCTAGAAAACTCGAAGTACCTATTTTACCCTTTTAGTTTTAATTCAATACACAAAACCCTAGCCCACCCTTCTTTTTTCCACTCACATGCGTTCTCCCTAACTCTCTCTTTCTCTCAAACTCACGTGACTTCCCCCTCTCTTCATCTCTCTCTCTAACTTTCTCTCTCTAACTTTCTCCTCTCTCTTCATCTCTCTCTCTCTCTCTCTAACTTTTTCTCTCTAATTTGCCTCCCTCTCTAACTTTCTCTCTCTAACTCTCCCTCTCTAACTCTCCCTCTTACAAATCCTCCGCCGTCAGATCTCCTTCCCCCACCGCCTTGCGCCGATTGTCACTATTTTACACCGCTGCTCCGACACCGTATTCCGCTGCTCCGACACCGCCGCACGCCGCTGTTCCGCAACCGCCTTACGCCGGCCATCGTTGCTCCTCCCATCGTTTTGAACTCTGTATTAAAACATCTATTTCCGTTTGAAATGATTTCTACGTTATTGTTTTAGTTTCGTTTCTTTTTTTTTTTGTTTAGGAGGGCTCAAACCAGATCTACTATTTCTTATAAAAAAAAATCAGATCTACTATGTTTTTGAAGATCTGTGAACAATTAATATCAAAATATTCTTTTTTTGGATTAATTTGATTTTTTATTTTGTTTGATTCTTATCTTTTTCATTTTTATTATAAATCATATGTAATTTATTTTTTGTATTTATTTGAAGATGATTCAAAATGCCTCAACCGTGAGATTTGTGAAAAAATAATATTAGAATCTTTTTTTTTTAATTAATTTAATTTTTTATTTTGTTTGATTCTTATCTTTTTCATTTTTATTATAAATCATATGCAATTTATTTTTTGTATTTATTTGAAGATGATTTGAAATGCCTCAAGTGTAAGAGCTTTGTTTGTCTTTAGTAAAAATTTAACCAGTAGTGGTTATTTACATGGGTGGTTTGAGTCAGGTGAATATACAGTTATATTTAGTCATATGCAGTCATATATAGTCAGTCATATGTAGTCATGTATAGTCATGACTACATATAACTATACATGACTATAATACTTGTAGTACACCATAGTCATTTGTATCGATTTTAGTACAATAAATTTATCACAAAAAAAAAATCATGTTTTTTTGTATTTTTCATGTAATGTAATTTGAATTTTGCAAGTATTTTTTGAGTTCACCAGAGTATTTTTTTTACAACCATCATCGAATTTTGCAGTTATTTTTTTAGTTTTGGTTTTAATATGTTTTCTTATTTTTTCGTGGGAAGCTGTGAGTTTAATTTTAGGAGTCGATTTGTACATAAAACGCGATTGTTGTGGCAAGAAATATAAAAAGAAAAAAACTCGAAACTTGTTCCTGGTGGTGGTGCGACAAAACTGACTGTTCATCCATTGAAGGCATAGAAAAGGTAATGAATTTTAATGTGCTTCTTAATATAGTGAATCACTGTTTATTGGTCCTCAGATGATTTGTTTACTTTTTTTTTGTACTTGGGAGTATATAGATTCGTGATGAGAATATTTTGTTGGTAATATGATATTGATATTTTATTTATCGAGAATGAAATAGGTGACTACTTTACGTGTCAACTATTATTTTATCTATGGTGTTCCACTTCAACTTGCTTTGATCTTTGACCTTTGGTTATATGAAGAATAATGACTAACATACTCTGTTTGTAATTTGATTTTGATAATATAAGCTGTCTCGTATCACTTGGAGAACAAAGTCAGGTACTTGAAGGGACAAATAAAGTCACATACATGTATATAGTCACATGTGGTCATATAGCTGTAGTCATATATAGTCATGTGTAGTAACATACAGTAATATATGGTGTAGTCACATATAGTAATATATAGTTACGTGTAGTAACATACAGTAATATATGGTGTAGTCACATGTAGTGATATATAGTTATATATAAACTATGTAGTCATGTAGTCATATGTAGTCATGTATGAGTTATGTGGGGAGTATCTATGTATACCAGTAGGTGATAGTGCGTGTCTGCACATTTAAATTTGAAGCAAAATTCGTTGTTTGTTTAACTTTTTTTCTTTTTCACAGGTCTTGGTGTTTGAACTACTATGTAGTATGTTTTTGCGGAGTGGATTGTGTTCGTTGTTCAAAACAAGCGGTTCTCGTGTTGATAAGTGCGATTTGAGTGAAATTTAGTCGTATAGATAACTGTAGTCATATATAGTTTCATTCATGTAGTTATATATATTTATATACAAGCTATGTGGTTTTTCTGATGTATAGTGATCTTGATGATTGTGTTTTTTTTCACTTTTTTGTTAGGCATTAAATTATTTATAATATGAAGAATCCAAATTTGAATTTTTTTATTGGTATAGATGATTTTTTATATATATAATCAACGGTTTTTATAATCGATTGACCATAACTTTTGGATAAAAAAATAGTACATGGCTATATATAACTATACATGACTGTGGTATACTATAGTCATGTGTAGTCAATTTTAGTACAGTAAATTCAAAATTAAAAAAAAAAAATTAAAAATTAAAAATTAAAAAAAATTAAAAAAATTAAAAAAGGAAAATTAAAAAAAAAATAAAAATTAAAAATAATTAAAAAATTAAAAATTAAAAATTAAAAAACAGGGTGCGTATAAAAAAATAATAATAAAATAAAAATTTATAATTTTTTATTAAAAAATCTGAAAAAATGATAAATGCAGGTCTAAAAATGTGGAGTGCAGTTAGCTATAATGCTGAATGCAGTTGGAAAAGCTGAATGCAGTTGGTTAAAATTTATAAATAAGGGCACAAACTTTTGTCTCTCCAGGGGTGTATCTCAAAGAAAAAAATTTAAGAGTGAACTTATCCCTATATATTTTCTATTCTAGGGGTGTATATCAAATAGCCCCTTACATGTAAATTGTGAACAATTATTTATTAGTATCAACAACTTGCCCAATCAAATAATATAACAAATCATAATTTATAAACTATTATACAAAGTCTATAACAGATAACCCCTTGATATAAACTATCAACAAGTTTACTTTCATATACTAGAACAATTCAACTACCCACAAAAATAAAACAATTGAAACAATTTGGTGAAATACAATGTTTTATTACAAATAATTAAATTGAACAATTCAAAAGAAGTGCCAGCTGTTGTCAAATATTTGTGCTGGCAGGATAGGATATTCTTGATCTCCTACAACTAAGTAATGTGTCCCTGATTGAATCACCATTGTCCCATCTTCACTAGCACTACTAAAATGCTCGCATGGATTTATTTCAAATTCAACATTAGCCTTTTCATTTGCATTTAATCTCACTGTCTGAAATCCGACCAACTGTTTCACTGGACTACCCTTAACGGCTTCGTCGCGCCTTACAAATAACAGAACCGAGTTCTTACCGGCCATCTCCCCTTCATTTTCTACGCTAACAATAACCGAAAACTTTGCGTTCTCGCATTTTTCGAAGCCAATATCCGAAACTGGAATTTCGTACGGTCTTTTAAGCCTCTTTGCGGTCGATAATCTCTTGACATCGAGATTGTTTTTGCCAACGTTAATAAATTTGTATGAATAATTTGAGTAGCTAAGACCATAGCCGAACTCATAAACTTTTTCGCCTTGATAAAATCTGTACGTTCGTCCCGGGTAGCCGGATAAAGGATCGGACCTCATTCTCATATCAGTCATTGGTATTTTGATGAAATCTTTCGGATACCAAGTCATAGGCAGCCTTCCCCCTAACGAAACAAAACAACATAAATCTTTTTGCTAGTAATATATATATATATATATATATATATATATATATATATATATATATATATATATATATATATACATTTGAATCATAAGAATTGTTTTGTGAAGAAATATACCTGGATTGTGGTCACCAAATATAATCTCGGCAATAGCTCTTCCTCCAGCTTCACCGGGATATCCGGTCCACAAAATACTCCCGATTTTAGGATTATGTTTCGCGAACGAAATATCAACAGGGCCTCCACAGAGCAATACCAATATAACCGGATTTTTAGCTGCCTTTGCAACACTCATGATAAGACTTTGTTGCTGACCTGGAAGTACCAAGTCTTCTCGATCCAAATCCTCGCGCTCAAAATCTTGATTGATTCCCATTACAAGTACAACATAATCTGCTGATTTGGCAAGTCTCGTCGCTTCTCTGGAGGCAATTGAGGTGCAGTTGATGGTTTCGCAACCCTGATGGAATTCGGTTTTCCTGACATAATTCATTAGTCCTTGTAGTGGAGTAACCGTGTTGCACGGTGGGCCCGCGTAGCTTCCTAAGAGTGTTTGCGAGACATTGGCATTGGGGCCTATTACTGCAAGAGATTTTGTTTCGGATTTGGATAATGGAAGTAGATTTGCAGAGTTCTTTAAAAGGACAATCCCATCGCGTGCAACTTCGAGCGCCAAATCTTGATGCTCGTGAGTACATATGTCGTTATGGCTAAGGTTTCCGTACGGAAGTTGACTTGGATTGCCGTTGAAAAGTCCTAATCTCATTCTGACAGAGAATAGGTTGTGAAGGGCTCTGTCTATATCAAATTCACTCACTTTCCCCATTTGGATTGCTGATTTTGTGTGATTCGCCAGATAGTTGCCGCATTCGACATCCATGCCTATTTTTTTTTTTTTAGTTTGATAAGAAAAATGTCTTTAGAATTTATTTTGTTTAAATTAAGTCGATCAATGGTTTATACGCTAAGTTACCTGCTTTGAGAACATCGGCCACAGCGTCTTCGTGTGATTTGGAGTACTTTTGCATCTCGTATAGATGTGGGACCGCATGATCGTCCGATGCTATATACCTGGTTGTTTTCGGTTAAATAATTAGAGACACGATGAACATCTACAAGAATACTAATTGTTTTTTTCAAGTTAATTGAAGTTAGTAAGTTACCCTTGAAATCCCCATTCCCCACGAACGGTTTTCGTTAGTAGATTATAATCAGCACAATTTGGAACACCGTTGACGGAATTATAAGCACACATAACCCCACTCGCTCGACCATCCTTCACACAACTTTTAAAAGATGGTTGAAATGTATCCGACATATCCTGCTTCGTCACCTATTCAAAACAATCAACACATTTTTTTCTTTAGAAAAAAAAATTCATTTATTCTAAACATTTGTCGTAATGTAATGTAATGTTGGAGAGAAATTCATACAAGAGCGTCGAACGTGAAACGACTATTTCCGTTCCAACTCTCCAAATCATAGGCGGTGAGATGCTTGCAGCATGCGGAGGCTTGAAGATGGCCATCTCTAAGGTCACCCCCTTCGAAACTGTCGCCTTGGATTCCTCGAACGAACGAGACGGCGTATTTACTTGTCATAAAAGGGTCTTCGCCAGGTGTCTCTTGTCCCCTTCCCCACCTCGGATCTCGGAAAATGTTGACGTTCGGCGACCAAAATGTCATGCCTACTGCATGCCCTTCATTGTATATAGCTCTAGCTTCTTTGCCCATCACCTTCAAATGCATACTTATATGTGTTAGCTAACAAAATTATTCGAAAATCGACGAATAAAGAACACATATATAGCTCAATAGTGAATATTCGCCAATATAATCTAACAATCACGGGTCGAACAAGAATTTTTTGAATTACCATATGGTGCATACGGCGTTAGAGACAGCCAGTGGCGGATCCACTCTCTGCTTAGGGTGGACTCCAACCCACTCTATGACTCTAATAATTATATATTGTAAGGTCTCGTTTGGTTGTCAAGATAAAATTGAATAATTTTATGAAACCCAACTATATTTTTTGGATCTTTGAATATCCAATAAAACCCATACTAAAAGACAAGTTAAGACATGATAACATATATTTACGGGTCGACCCGGTAAGTTATGGGGATACCAAACATCAAACAAAGTCTAATTGACCCGTTTGGCTAAGCTTATTTTAAGCAGCTGCTAAGTTCTTACGTTCTGATAATATGTTTTAAGAGCCGATAAGCTGTTACATCTTATTTTTAGAACTAAATTTTTAAAGTGTTTGGATAACGATCTTTTAAGCTATTTTTATACATTATAAGATCTTAAATAAAAATATGCGGTAGAGGTACTTTTAAAAAAAAATCTTATTTACTCTCCAACAGCATATTTTTTAAAAAAATTAAGATTATTTCTTGAAAATTACCAAATACTTTGAAAGAACTTATAAGGTCTGAAACATCTTATAAGCTAATTGCGGGTAGAAAGATTATTTAGTTAAACAAATCTAAATATATATGGATAAAGATTAATCTAAAGGTCAAAGAGTTAGATAAGTATGTAATACGCAATTAAAATTAAAATTCAAGTAGCTTATGTTGTCATATCATATAAATCATAAGTCAAGTGGCAGTTTAACTAAAAGTTATATTGTAGTAGTTTAAAAGCAGCTACTACAGCAGTTATTGTAACTACCTACAGGCTACATCAGCTGAGCTGACCATTTATATATATATATATATATATATATATATATATATATATATATATATATATATATATATATATATATATATATATATATATATATATATATATATATATATATATATATATATATATATATATATAATCAAGTAGATTAATTATAATAGTAATATAGCCAGCAGTGACGTGGAAACTCACATGCCACGTTATTTAAGTAAATCCCAATAATATAATACCTCACTTCAAATAAAAATAAATAAATAAATAAATAGTTATGTAATGGACTAATTAATATACCTTGGCAATTCGATACCAAAGATTCTCGTCGAATGTAGATGCTGTGAGTATGACCTGAGGAAAACTAGTCGCCGACTTGATCGTCTCGTCGAACGTTACGCCGGAGTCCGCTGTCGTGGACCCCGCGACGCCATGCAGGGACTCCGACCACCACTGGTAGTACGGTATCCCCAGCCGCGGAACGGCCGACGCCTTGTTGACCAGCTGCGAGATTTTCTCGTCCAACGAGAGTCGGGATATCAAGTCGTGGGCCCGCTCGGGTATCGGCAAGTCGGAGTTGCAGAACGGGTACGACTTTGTCGATGTGGCGGCCGAGTCGCACGAGAATGGCGGGAGTTTATTGGCTGATTGAGCCTTTAAGATTTCGAGTAATATGATAGAGCATATTATTGTAAATTTGAGAGCCATTTTTTTTTAATGAATGGAATTGTAATTTTTCATGTTATGGGAGGTCGTTTATATATAGTGAAGAGGTAGTCAACTAAATTAATTTTGCACAGAAAAAAAATGTCTATCACGTTTGCTGACTAGGATATGAGCTGGCAATAATTGATTAGTGATAGTGAATATGATAGGATCTGATCAAACAATATTTAATTTCCTCGTGTATTATTATTATTTTTGTAAATAATTAAGGTAGTCATTTCTATATTGGGGCAAATGCAGCACAACATGGAATAGTCAACTAAATTGATTCACTACAAAAAAATGTTTATTACGTTTGGTGATTAGGATATTTGGTGGCAATAGTACTTGGATAGGTGATAAATCATAATCAATATGTAGTCGTTCGGGCCATGTGAATCGAGCTTGGGTTGACTAAAGCTCACATTCCAAAAAATCTTATTATTATAGGCTCAAGCTCATAAATTATTGGGTTCAAACTTGACTGGTGTATTTTTTCAGGCTTTGGATTTATATCGGGCTTACATCGAACAATTACATAATTTACAACTTTTTGGTCGAACGTGTTCAATAAAAAAAAACCTTCACAGAAGAGGAAAACCTAGAATATTCATAAAGAGTAAAATAAGATGAAAACTATAGTCGCATTGTAGAATGAAAACCGTAGTTTGTTCCTTAAAACAAATAAAGTGTAACGTTGCAAGCCTTTAATCCTTAAGTAATTAATATGACAAAAAATGCACATAGAAGCAATTCTAGATGCAGTCCTAACTCTTTTCTAAATGTTGAGCCTAAAATTAAAAATATATTATTTATTTAATTATTAACTTAATTGGTCGGACCTTATATGGGTTGAGTCACAATAGGCTCAAAATCCACTCATAAACGATCAGGTTTAAATAAATGATCAAACTTGGCCCGGCTCATGGCTAGTTATACTCAGCTCAAATAAAATTGTACCAAACATTCGGGTTTCAGGTAGTCACAGCTCAATTGTCGGTCCTAAATAGGATCTAACAATATTTTTTTCCTTGTATTCTAATTTTTCTTTTATTTTTCTTAGTAATTAAAGTAATCATTTGTTACTAATTTTTTTATATGTATTTTTCTTGTATTTATATATATATATATATATATATATATATATATATATATATATATAGATTAGCTATAAATTATAATGTTCACAAGGATTATTTGACCCTACCTAAAGATTATATCAATATTCTTTAATAATTTCTGGATATATATGTTATATTATATGGTTTTATTCCCATGCAACTAGTTCCAATCTTATCTGCCATGAAATTTTGGCCTTTGGAAATAAATAGACAGCTGGAAATGTAATTACGAAAATAAATAGGGTTAAATACAGTTTGCACCCCTGTACTATTATCACTGTCGCATTTGCCCCCCTGAACTATCAAATGCGACAAAACAACCCCTCATTTTAACAGTCAACTATTAAAATCTTAACACCGTTAAGTAGCTTAGTGCAATTACATTTCTACCCTTACCCCCACAAGCATGTAATTTGAAACTTCTGCAACTTGAGAATTTCCTTCCATCCGAACGCAATTCTCCGAATGACTTTAACAATTGGAAACTGAAGTCTAGAGATTCAAGATTTTCTCTTCCTGGGGAGGATTTTGGGATCATCGTAGTTTAATTTTCTATTTTGGTTGAATTTCGAGCTGGCGGAGAAATATTTCCTTAATGGTGACAAAAATGGGTGGCCGCATCTGGGTGTGGTCAAGTTGAGTGGCCAAGGGCTATCAAACGATGATTGAGGGTTTATCAAACCCATGTTCCAATCGTTGCCCGATTCTATCGAGACCGAAATTAGTGGTACTAAATCAGACCAGCCAACAACGTGGGTTTATCAAACCCATCTTTCGACAACCCATTTTCAATCTCAATCTCTCAAATTGGTCTTTCATTTTTCTATTAGGCTTACAATTAGGCGCAAATCTCATGAGAATTTTTCTAAGAATTATTTGGAACAAAAAATCTTAATGTTCTTATCTGATGAATGTATGCGTTCATGATGCTGCTTCTCCTGTTGTCTTTTCTTTCCTTTTTTTTCTTTTTTTTTTTTGGTTCTTTTCGATGATTTAAATATAAATATAATAATGGAATTCAATTGAAGAAGGAAAAAAATGGGAAAAAGAAGAAAAGTATACTATAAGATAAACTAATTGTTGTTAAATTTTACTTTTTTATAAAATTTGCGGATCAACAATTAAAAATATATTTTTTAATTCTTACAAAAGAAAAAAAAAATTTATCGTTTTATCGTGTTTCAAAGATTTATTCATTTTACACGTTATTACTATTTTCTTAATAATTGTTTGCCCTTTTTTTAAATACTAGAGTTTATTTCATTTGTTTTATTTTTCTCAAATATTTACTTAAAGGGTAAGATTGTCAGAAAAAGATCAAACACTTTGGTCAATGCGCCACATCATCTTTAATGGACAGAAAGGCTAACGGTCGTTAACGGAAGGGTCATTTTGTCGCATTTGATAGTTCAGGGGGGTAAATGCGACAATGGCAATAGTACAAGGGTGCAAAGTGTATTTAACCCAAATAAATAATAATTAAATGTTGGAAAACCAAAGGGACCCAATGAAAGTTGGAAAGCTAACATGGGATTCACATGTTGTTTAGATTCGAATTTAATTGGATGATTTGTTTAATATATAATTTATTTTTCTGACTTTTCCAACCACACGATTCACACTTGTGTATATTATATTACTACTAGTTTGTGTCCCTAATGAAAAATAATAATTCATGTGTTGAATTGATTCTAATTCATAATTAGTTGATTAGTTCATTATTGGCATTCATTAATTTTTATATTGGGAATCCTATATTCTGAAAAGTGAAAACATTGAAATCAAAACTCTACTTAGCATTGTGTTTTTCTTACTGTCACAACCATCATAAAGTTCGATGGAACGTATCGGAATTAGCTTTTTTCAAAAATTTCCGTTGTCTTTTGGAAGTTCAAAATCAATTCTCATTCCAAAAATTTTGGAATCTTAAAATTCATTCCTATTCGTAAAGTCCCGGAAATTACAAAATTTTAAAAATCATTTAAGGTTTAAAATTTCAAAACTTAGCGGAAAGTTTATAAGGTTTCATAATCTTCCAAATATAAGTACGTCCACTTTGTAAATAACAAAAATAGAAAGTAGAGTTTTTTTTTAGGTGACATAACCCATCAGGTACAAATATAATTAAATATTTAGAGTGAATAGCAAAAATGCCTATCACATGGGACTTAAATGCATTTTGGTTCATAAAAAAAAGTCTCTCAATTAAACCCATCCACATGTCTTTATATCCTCCATAATATAATTCTTATCAATTCCACTCATTATGCTCTAACTTCCTTAATATTACACATTAACCCCGGATTTAATCAAATATATCACATTAACCCCCAATTCTTTTTTTTCAGAAAATGATTTTTTTTCTGAATTTTTTTTTTCCGGCCACATTCCGGCGTTGACTATTTTTTTTCTTTTTTTTTTAATTTTTTTTTTCCTGAAATTTTTTTCCGGCCGGTCAACCACCGTTGACTTTTTTTTTTTTTTTTAATTTGTTTTTCTTAGAAAAAAAATATTTTAATTAATATTAATATCTTGACTACTAAATTACTGTCTCAGACACTAATATTACTGTTTCGGACAGTAATATTATGAATATTATTTTCCCGAACAGTAATATTATTAATATTATTGTCTAAGACAGTTAAATTACTGTTGGAGACAGTAATTTAGCAGCCAAGGCAGTAATATTAATTAAAATATTTTTTTTTAAGAAAAAAAATGAAAAAAAAGTCAATTAACAGTTAAATTACTGTCTCCGACAGTTAAATAACTGCTGGAGACAATAATTTAGTAACAAATACAGTAATATTAATTAAAAATATTTTTTTTAAGAATAAAAAAGTCAATTAACAGTTAAATTACTGTCTCCGACAGTTAAATAACTGCTGGAGACAGTAATTTAGCAACGAATACAATAATATTAATTAAAATATTTTTCAAAAAATCAATTAACATTTAAATTACTGTCTCCGATAGTTAAATAACTGTTCGAGACAGTAATTTAGTAGCAAAGACAATAATATTAATTAAAATATTTTTGAAGAAAAAAAAAGGTAAATTTACAGTTAAATTACTGTCTTCGGCAGTTGACAGGGCGGAAAAAAAATTATGGGGAAAAAAAGTTTTTCAAAAAAAAAAAAAAAAAGTCAACGGCGGTCTCCGGCGGTCAACGCCGGTCAAGGGCGGCGACCGGCGGTCTCCGGTGATGGCGGGTCAAAATTGAGGTCAAAATTGAAATTAGGGTTAAAATTGGTTAATTGATGAAATTGGGGTGTAAATAATGAAATTGGAGTTGAATTGAGTTTCAATGAATTGGGGGTAATTTTGATATATATAAAGGGATTTTCCTTATTTACAAATAAGTTTGAATGTGATGGATTTATTTGAAAGACAAAAATTGAATGTTCATCTTTTAATTAAGTGCCCTTGTCATGGGCCTATTTGCCATTTACCCAAATATTTAATTTATTTTGCATTAAGTAAAATAAGTACTAATATATAAGGGTGTATTTTTCAAAAAAATAAAAACAGAGCTTTCACAATTAATTTTGGAAATTAAATTGGATCAGATATTCAATTTTTTTTTATATATAACTCTAATTTCAATCCAAAAACATGGAAATTTTCAAAAACCGAAATGAAAAAACATTGTTCCATAATCAGAACTCTTCATATCGGAATCGGCAAAAATTAAAATTATAATTGAAATGTATTTTTTCTGTCAAAAAATAGAAAGAACAAGTAGAGTAGCTAGTTCTGTAAATATGCCTAGCTTGAGAGGCTTTTAGATCTCAAGCTCATCCAAGTTTCATTTTCCAGTTTCAAGACTTTTTTTCATATTAATATTAAGTATTAAGGCAGTTTACAAATAAGTTTATTGCTGGGGACTTATTTCTGAAGGGATAAAACTCTTTTAAAAAAGAGTCCACACATTGTTCAGAGACTTGTAAAAGATTAAAATAGCCTCTCACTTTTTAATATGCTCAAATTTCATCATTTAATTTAATTTAACATCAATTTGACCCAAATTTTACAAATTATTCAATTTTGACAAAAAATACAATTTTGAGTATAATTTCGTTCGTCGCCACCGTTGACCCAAATTTCGACATTGACTTTTTCGATTTGGTTTTTTTTCTTCCAGATTTTTCCGCCGGTTTCCGGCGTTGACTTTTTCGATTTTTTTTCTTTAACATCTTTTTGCCCTCGTTTAAACAACAATATTGTTGTGGTTGACACTAATACTAATATATTACTGTTAAACACAATAATATTAACTATATTACAGTTTAGCACATAAATATTGTTATATTAATCTCTAGCACAGTAATATTAACCAATGTTCTAACTATCTGTTATCGGGTCGGGGGTGGTTAGGGACCGCCACAAGATAAATCGGCGCGGCGATGATTAATCAGAAATAAATCGATTTTTTGATTTAATGTAATATATTTGTATAAACAAAAAATGAACATGATTCTCTCCCCATTGTTTATATATTCTCACATAACAAAAGTTTAACAATAGTGAGATAGAGAATGTCGCCGCGGAGTGTGGATTGTTATGTGTATTTTTTTTACGCCAGGTTCTTCTTACGGTTGGTGACTTTGATTTTGATTGAAAGAGATAATGAGTTGGAATTGAAAAAAAATTAAAAATACGAGCCCTATTTTTCTTAATAAAAAAATAAACAATAAAAATTAGAAACAAATATTTTTCCAATGTATCGCTCGAAGTTTGACCCGATATATCGGTTTGACACGCCTTGGACCGTCTTACCGTCAAAAAACCGATTTTTAAAATCGCCACACAAATATGTAAGGTTTATGTCCGCCACCGATATGGCGGCTGATATATCGGCCGTCACGACCGATATTTAGAACACTGAAATTAACACAACAAAAATACAAAATCAATTTCAGTTCCAATTTCAAAATTTACAGAATCTAAAAATTAATTACAATTCTCAAGCGTCAGGAAATTTCAAAATTAATTGAAGAGTCTATTAATCCTTTCCCTAATGAAAAAAGAAAAGAGGGAAGAACAAAAGTACAAAATTTATTGCACATGAGATATATGTGAATTATAATTAGGGGTGAAAGTCGGATCGATCGGATCCGAATTGCCTTTCCGGAAAAAAAAATAAAAAAAATTGGAAGTACAAAATCAATTTCAATTCCAATTCCAAAAGGTCTGGAAATTTCGGAATTTCGGAAAAAAAAAAAAATCGGAAATCAGATAAGTTTTAAAATTTCAAAACTTGGCGGAAATTTTCTGAAAATTTCATAATCTTTCAAAAATAAGAACATCCACGTCGATAAAAGTAAAACAAATAGCTACTAATGTGAGTTCAAAAAAATCAATAAAAATAAACCATATCATAATATACAATAAAACTTCTAACAATTCAATATGTCAAAATCCTAAAACAAAACTTAAATCAAATTACTATTTCAGGAAAACAAAAGTATAATATAATATATATTATTTATAGGTGTATTTCTCCGAAAAAAATGGAATTTTGCGGAAGTATTTAACGGAAATTAAATCAGGTCGGAAATCGGAAATTCCAAACTTTTTTATATAATTCTGATTCCAATCCAAAAAAATTGTAAAAAAACCGGAAATCAGAATTTCGGAAGTCGGAATGAAAAAAGTTGTTGCAAAATCGAAACTTTTCGGATCAGAACCGACGGAAATTGGAATTTCCGTTCCAACTTGCACCCCTAATTATAACAGACAATATAATGGTTTTATACTTATAAAAAACGTTGTTCACATAACCACACTTATAGGATTATTAAGAATAGAAGAAAAATTATAAACCTTTTATACTACTTATAAAAACGTCTTCTTTCAGGAATGCGTTTATGCATATCTGCGCTTTATAAATATTAGACTACATATATCAAGAGTTAGTTAGATTAGTTAGGTATATAAACAGATTCTTCAATTTCATCTATCAATGGAGTTCTCTCTCTTATGTTTTTGATCGTATGATATGGTATCAGTTAGTAAATCGTTTCCACTTATTCACTAATTATTCAACAACTTCTTGTAAAGACACTATTCGTTACATTTGTCCTCTTGCTAAACAAAGAAGACTTGCATTTATTGAGTTAATTGCACAAAACCCCTTGTGTAATCCCACATTGTCGAAACATGTTAAACATATTAGCAAGGATCCTGTTGAATTTGAATGCCTATCAAAGTCCACTCATCTGTTGAGACAGACTACAAGTTACGACATTGGGTGACGTAACATAATTGTTGTGTTGTCACAGTAATAAATCTACGAAAAGAAGAATAAAGAACACAACAATTTAATGTGGTTCGGATACAAATGTACCCTACATCCACGAGGACTTGCAAAACTAGTTCAGATTTAAGTGTACATTAATAGGACTTAATAAAAACACTAAAGACTCCCTCTTTATGTGATATGCCGTTCTTGCACACGACTCGAACTTGTTGATAATCAAAGCAATTCATCCATCCGCACTCTTGGACTTCCTCCAATGTTGAACTCCCTTCAAACGGCGGATCGACCTCTCCTGAGATCTTTTAAGCACTTCTCCCGAAACGCCGATCTTCTTTATGGCCTGGTAGAAGAAACCTGTTCTGTTGCCACACCTGCCGTGCAGACAGGGCTGCAGCACGGGCTGCACCCTTCAAAGCCTTTATGCTGGGATTTTTCTTATTAAAGCTCCATCGGACTCATATGAGGTTGAGGGCCTTATATAGGCACGAAATCCACCACCCTAAACCTAACTTGGGCCCTAAGAAATCGATTAACTAGGTAATAGAATCCTAGTCGATTTCTACTTCTATTCTAGATAAGTACAAAAGATACCTAACTAGAATATAATACATGGAAATAAATCTAAGTCCTAATAACAATATTACAAAAATAGGACTCTAATTAATTCCAAAATAAACATGGAAAACAAATCTTTGCCAATCTTTAATTTCCACGTATGGCGGATTTCTTCAATCTTCACAAATAGAAATCTCGTGCCAACAGATCCCATATGTTGTGTTCTACGAAGCACACCGTCCCTTACTTCAAATTTGATGGTTGACTTATATGAAAATAATGAAACTACCCATAATAAGTATTTAATAATATTTCAATTTAAAACAAATAAAATATAAAAAATAATTTAATCTAAATAAATAAATAATATCACACAAATGGGCACAAACCATCTTGGCATCTTCTCTCCCCTTCACCGGACGTCTCTGGCTCACTAGGAAAAAGGAGTCCCGTGAAGAATGGTTGGCTGACAATGGTGGGCGGAGATGTTTTTTTCTTTTTTTGCAGATTGGAAGAAAAAAGTGTAAGGCCGACAATCTCGGTGGACGAAAATTGTGGATTCAGAAGTTACAGTAGCGGTGGTGGCATTCAAAGACGGCGGCGCGGTAGTAGCCAATGGCGGAGCTAGCCACCCTTTGGCAAGGGTGGGCTCCAGCCCACTCTCATTTTTTTTAAAAAAATATACTATATAATATATCTATATATAATTAGCCCACCCAAATAGTTTAATTTAGCCCACCCAAGTAATTTAAGTTTAGCTTATCTACCAAAAAAATTATATTATATCAGTTGAAGTTTATAATTTGTAGTTATTTTATGTTAATGAATAAAAAAAAATTTGGGGGCGCTGCCTCCGAACCCCCGTAAATGTTAAGCTCACCCACCCAAGTAATTTAGTGTAGCTTATATTAGTTTAAGTTTATGAATTTTTAGTTGTTTTGTGCTATATTTTTATGTGAATGAATCAAAAATAAATAAATAAATAAATTCGGGGGCGCTGCCCCCGTACCCCCGTTAATGTTAAGCCCACCCTGCATCGAATTCCTGGCTCCGCCACTGGTAATAGCGGTGGTGGATCCACAGAGTCGGCTTCAAGTTTGGCGGAATAAATGTGTTGTGGCTGGAAAGGTTCAGATACAAAG
>NW_012194833.1:1257095-1375456 GCF_000504015.1 Erythranthe guttata
GGTGGGGGGGGGGGGTTTGGGGGGTACATGGCTTGGTGGAGAAGCAACGGCCAGGAGCTGAGGTAGCGGCCTAGGGTTTTGTGTGTTATGTGTGCAAGACCTATTATTGGCACCAAATTCTCGAGATTAGTTTAAAAAATTGGGTTTCTTGGTGTAGAAGATTGTCATTGATTTTATTCCATGTTTTTTTGTTATAAAATTGTTTAGTCCATATCTCCTAGAGATTTTATTGTATAGGACTTTATTTATTTCCTTATTATTTGCATTAGATTAGGAAATATATTGTTAAGGTTCTTCCATTAGGTTGTTGAGATCATGAATGATTCTATTTCCTTAGGATTGATTTCTTAGGACTCAAGTTAGGTTAGGGTGGTGAATTTCGTGCCTATATAAAACCCTCAACCTCAGATTTGGGTGCTCGTGGAAAAAGAGCCGTTTTTGGCACATGGATGCTTGAAAGACTTGTGGTTTAGATTCATTTATGAAATGATGATCTTGTTTGAAGAATACAATATAGGAAAAATTAGAGCCCCCCTCCCCCCATCTAGGAAATATAGTTAAGGAAACACCCTCTCTCAAAAATAATTAGAGAAAACCCCCTTAGCTAATATTCCACCCATGTGATATTTTCATAATTCCAAAACTACCCTTAATTGTCTATTATACTCTTTAAAAACCCTAATCTTATTTTTAATTTTATTCCGCCGCTACTCTTCTTCTCTGCGTTTCTCTCTTCTCTTCTTCTATGTTTTCCCTCTTCTCTATTTTCTTTTTTTTTTCTTTCTTTGTTTTCTCGGCAATCTTCTCCCTGTCGCTGCCGTCGCCGAAAGATGGAAAAAAAAAGAGGAATCACTCGTTGTCGGCGTGTGGAGGAGAAACACACTTCTTTCTCAACAGCATGTTCCACCTTGTCGACGTGTGGAGGAAGAAGAAGAGGAACAAGCTGTTGAGAAAGAAGATGCACTCGTCGTCAGAGGAGAATCAACGAAAATTGTTGATGAATGTATTTTTTTCTTTTCTTATTTTTATAGTGTTGGTTTTGTCATGTGCTCAAAAATTGTTTATGGAGTGACTAACAATGGTTGACAAATACCTTTGAATCGTTTCTGTTTAAAAAAAATAAAAAAATTGTGGACATTGAAATGCTAATTGTGTTTTTTGTATGAATTATTTATTTTATTCTTGTTATGGATTGGTTGAATACTGTGTTGTAGCGGCGGTGTGGTGACAATGGGGAGGCAAATTTAGGGTTTTTTGGTGGATCGGGCGGATGACGGTGCGTGTAGAGAATTTCGCGCAGGCTGAAACCTTAATCGACTATGTACATGTTCATAGTCGATTAAGCTAATCGACTATGCTCTGGTAGTCGATTCAGGTTGATCGACTCCAATTTTTTTTATTTTTTGTTTATTGATTCTAATTGTATAAATCATTTATAATATTTGTAGATTTTTTGTTTTTGTAATATATAGTTGATGAATTTTTTCGCAGTTGTGATTTGTTATTTTTAGTAGACCGACTATGCTTCACATCATAGTCGATTAATATGCTTCATTGACTCCAATTTTTTAATTTTTTTTGGATTTTCTGTTTATTGATTCCAATTGTATAAACCATTTATAATGTCTGTATATAGTTTGTTTTTATAAAATATAGTTGAGTTTGCATTTTTGTAGTTGCAATTTGTTATTTTTAGTAGTCGGTTCCTTAATCAACTATAGTTCATCATAGTCGATTTAATATGCTTCATAGTCAATTAATATACCTGATGGAGAAAAAAGTTAAAAAACGAAAAAAAAAAAATTAAAAAAAACAAAACAAAAAGAAAGACACGACTGATGGATCATGGGGCTAGTGTATAAGGTGGAAGACATAAATGGAAAAATAAATGGATGAAATTTGGAGTGGATTTTTCTGAAATGATGCAAAATAGTTTGAGTATTTCCCATTAAAATAAGTATTGAGAAGTTATATTAAAAAGAGCCCCTACAATATATTCTTCAATATTTAACATTTTGGTTTAAGCGTCTCAAGTTAGCTCCATGGGTGCTAATAACAAAGATATAATTTGTTTGAACAGGTTATAGTGCACGGAAATCCAATTAAAATATAAAATAACGACTGACACATGCCACACGTTACCACTAACTTTGATTAATTCAGGTCAAAGGTTGTTAGGTAAAATATAGTAATCTTGGGTAATGAGGAAGCAAGTGTAGGGCCAGACGAGCAAAGCCCCCTCAATTTTTTTTAATAATATATACAGTTAAACCTCTATAAATTAATATAGTTGGGACCATCAAAATGTCATTAATTTAGCGAAATATTAATTTATTGATAAATTAATAATTATTAATTTATACATTAATTAATAATTTATTAATTTATGGAATTATTTTTATTATTATTTTCAATAAATACATTTTTTTTACGTGTATATTATTCATTGTACCATTAGTTCAATGCACTATAGAGCCTTTTTTCACAAACGAAAGCTCTTAAAAAAGAAATGGTGTTGAACAATTTTCTTTTGAGTTATGAGAAAACTATACAAGAAGTTCTAACCATGTTAAGAAAAGTGAGGGACGAGATTGATGTAATGTGAACTTCATCCAGAAACAAGTGACAATTAAATTATATTTTATTAACCCTTCATAGATCTATAGATATGTATTGTACCATGTAATTTAAGAATTATTTTTATGCATTATTAATTTATATATTATATGGGGCTTCTTAAAATTTTCGAATGTGTATTATCTTATAAATTTAGCGAATTATTAATTTAGCACATTGTCCCCAAGTCGGGACCGGAAAAAATTATTATATAAGTGATGATATTAATTTATCGAGGTTCTACTGTATGTATATATAATGTATTGCTTTTGGACTGTATTTCTATAATTTTTAACAATTTAGTTCTATATACAAAGTTAGATTAAGGATTTATAATCGAAGAAAACATAGAAAAACAATAAATGAGTCTACTCAAGTCGGCCTCATTTGAATAAAATTCACTACATTGTACTTATATATTGATTTAGTCCACCCAATTTTTATTATTTAGTCCATCTAAAGTCCAAATTAACGCAAAAAAATCCTACAAGATTTTCTTTTCCTATCTTTTGGTTTTGTCAAAAAGAAAAATTAATAAAAGGCAAAATTTACTTATTTTAATGTACTAGGAAGATGCACGTGTGTTGCACGTGTCTAGTTAAAATATTTTATTAATTTTTATTTTGTATATATATTCCCCTTGATACATTTTTCCTATAGTGTTCACAATATTAAATAAATATCAACAAATAACATATTACAAATTAATAATATAATTTTGCATTAAAAATTCCTAAGAGAGGTTATGATTAAGTTAAAACGTTCAAAATAGAGTAAATCAGTGTCAGCGAGATTTAATGCCACCGCATGGACTGCTCTAGGCAAATTTTTACAATTGCAAATCTTAACTTTGTTAGAGCAACTCCAAGAGTAATGTGCAAACCTATTTTTTACATTTTTTACATAATTTCAGCCCAAAACTTGAGCTCCAACAACAAAATGGGTAAATGCAAAACTTGCCCAATTGTGATTTTGGTTTCTCAAATTTGAGAAACCAAAACTACTATTTAACAAATTATGTAAAGATAAAAAATAATAAATTTACCACTATCCATCCCTTTCAACACACACATACACATACACACACACACACACATATATATATATATATATATATATATATATATATATATATATATATATATATATATATATATATAGTTATTCAAAGTTGTTTTGGAATTCAATTTTTCAAATTTAGTCTTTTTATTGAGAAATATTATTTTTTATTAATAATATTATTATTTCAAATAATTTTTTAAATGGTCGTTACAATACGGTCGTTCGAATTTGCTCGTTGAAATATAGTTGTTTAATTTTATTTAAACTAAAATTTTCTAAATAAATAAAATATGATAATTGTGTAAAATATAAACAATGTTGTTGGAGTGTGAGGTTAAAAGTGATAGTGTATAACACTGTTCGTCTCTTAAATTATAGATATAGACAATCAGTTTTTAAACAACTGTTGGAGATGGCCTTAAAGGTTAAATGAAATCTTATAATTTAACATTTAAAAAAATCAAATATACGAACATAAATAATTCTAAATTTAAATATCAACATTGTTGACTCTAAAATACAAATTATTACTTATATGAATGATTGAAGCAAAAAGTACATTAATTTTAGGATTTATTAGGGCTAACCCCTTGTTGAGATTTTGGAATGAGGTAGATCCATTTGATTTTTCCCTTTTTGAGATACACCCAATTATGCCAACTTGGCACAATATATTAGTTAATTTCCCTATAATACCCCTATTTTATTTTTGGACGTCGGTTTTTTCCTTATCGACGTGATATGGGATTGCTGATACGTTGCCTATAATCACGGATTAAACTTATGTGAGTATATTGGTGGTTTCATCATTTTCATCATTATCAAAGCGTATACAATCGGGATAGGAAGAAGTTTTCACCGCCGTGGTAGTATTCTCGGATCGGAGCGTTTTATCTGGTTAGTATGTACAGTTTTTTTTCATTTATTTTTGTCTGTCATGTGTAAGTGTTGTTATGGTGGTTAGCCATTATAAGGTTTGTCTTGATGTGTTGATTCAATTGGTATTAATGTAGAGCGTTTGAAAAAAAAATTACGTCGTGATATATACATCGTTATGACTGATGATGTTTGTCTTGGAGGAGGATTCACGTAGTCGCAAGAGGAGGGTTCACGTAGTCTGACCAGAGATGTTTTATATGAGTGTCGTACTTGATTTACGCAGTAATCGAAATAAATACTTGGTGTGGTCAAGTTGATGAAGTTGAAACTGATTGATAGTTGTTTTGTTTGTTTACATCAGTCGATTTTAATGTATTCGGTAGTACACTGAAATGTATTTGGTAGTGTATTTAATCAATTATTTGTATTCTGCATTTTTTAAGTTCATTTGATGGTTTTAGTTTTTTGTCATTGAAATGTATTTGGTAGTTTATATAATCAATTATTCGTATTCTGCATTTTTTAAGTTCATTTGATGATTTTTGTTTTTTGTAGATGGCTAATTTTGTACGGATTTTGTTGAGGTTTGGTGGGTTGGTTGCTATAAAGAGGTGTTCGAATGGGTTTTCTCGCGGTTCATTGGTTGCATTTGCTATTTCAAAGTGGCCACAACTTGATGGATGGGATATAAGCATGACATATAGGCTGGATGACATTGATGAATGTATTTTGGCTGACGACGAGGACATGATGTCGATGTTTGAATTGTTGTCAGAGCTTTCGTTGGATCGTATTGATGTTAACATTGATGGCAAACCTATAGGTTTGCCTGGACCGAATGTATTACCTGCAGAGGTTGGTGGCACTACAAGAAAAGGGCCTTTTGGCAACACGCGATACGTATTGTTAAACTATATATACGTATTGAAAAGGGCCATGGCTTCCCTGTTGTGTTGTATGATTTCACATTAGTATACATAAAAATTTCATATAACAGTCAATTGTATTTTTCAATCACATAGTATATTAATGATTTCAATATAGTACATTAATCTGCTATGATAGTATGTTACGGTTTTAGTAGTAGTATGAAATTGTGTTACAAACAATATACCACTGAAATGACAAGAACATTGAGAACAAAACCAACGTAAAGTAATTCCAACATAACCAATAAAGTACTTAAACACATCATAACACAATCAAACCAATATGTCGAGTTAAAAAACTCTAGTATATTAATAATCTGATAATAGTATAATAAAATGATAATGGTAGTATCATACGTTATTCATAATAGTATACTAATGTATTACAACGGTTTAACACTTAATTGAAGTTACAATGCCACTACATCGTAAACACGACATTAATTAAACATATCAAATCTTAGGGGGGTTTGGAAAATTACAACCATCGGAATCAATTGAATTCATTGAGTTTATGTCCTCGTCGCTATCATCAAGGATGCAATCGACTTCTTCGTCGCACAACTGCACAACGCCTGCAGTCAATGCCTCACTTTCAGTGGCATCAACAGCTCCAACTAGTTCACCCCCACCCCTTGTTCCAGCATCATCAGAAACAACAATTTCATTATTATTACGAACTTGGGGCGACCCGTTATTCTCAACATACAAACAAAACCAACACATGTTGAAGCCTATTCGTTGCGGATGTCTCTGATGGCTTTGTGCTCCAGTGATGTCCCCAGTGTTTTCAGATTCCATTTCTGGAACCTTGGGAAAGCATCAGCAACGATTGGTTCAATGATATTTATCCTCTCGCACATCCAGAACTGAGGAAGCAAACTACTGTTAGCAATCGACTACATATTAAATATTAATATACTATTAAGACTATGTAAATATACTATTAAGATTATATAAATATACTACATGGAGAAAGTGGTACACTATGTTTCAAATTAATATACTAGCATGCATATTTAGAACTGCAGGACAATTATGTGCACTAACAAAATATGATTATGCAGAGTGAGTATGAGTTAATGTATATACAATTATGCTGACATACCAACAATAGCGTTGTGCACCCACCGACTAATGATGGTTCTGTTGTCTGCACATATTTCATCAGGAATTCGACAATGTACCCTGCCCAATTATAATCAGAGAGTTTGTAGAGTTCATCACACAGTAGTACCATCCACCAGCTGATTTGGTCTCCAGAAGTTGCAAGAAAACAGGATGCAAGTACATGAAATATGATGATACGAACCACATCCTCAACATCCTCGTCATCCCTACTGTCTATGTATTCCATCATCTTAGGCTTTAACATTCCCAATTATACTATAGTCAAACATGACGCTTTATAAAACCCTCAATCGATTATCGAAATCTTAATCGATTGTATAACTTTCTGATCTATAGAATTAGGGGAAATCACATATTACCCGTGTTCAGTAGCATTATGTCGTCTGCCATTTTTGATACCTAGTCGCCTGCAACATATTGCAGCATGTTTTAGATAAGCAAATAGATGCTGAGTATCCAAAAAAATAGACAAGATGACTACCACGTTGCAGTTAAACAAAAAAGTTGACATGGGTTACACTTCTGGTGGATGTCTTGCCCATCGATCGTTGCAACACCACAGAATTAGGGCTCGATTTCGGTAGGCGTTTTAGAAAAGATCTGCAATTAAACCGACGTCACAGCCGATTAAGCAAAAGCACATCAACATATCGATGGGTGATGGCGTTTCAACAAGCAACGAAGACGTACCAATGCTAGAGCGTTCGGAGTGCAGAAAGGCGTCGATCCCCCGTATAGCGCTCTCTCTTCGCTGTGGTGATTTTTTCAGCGTATAATTTTTCTGGTTTTTTGGAATTTTGCAGAATGTGGTAGTGGGTTTAGTCGGGAAATAGGGAGGAATTTGATATCATTTCAAAAGGTAAAGTAATGAGATTTGTGGGATTTTGACTGAGGGTATTGACGGAATTTAGAAAAATATGGATTTTTATCTAAATGACAAATTTGAGTTTGGATCTACCCGTATTATTTATAAGACTAAGGGGGTTGGTTATATCTAATGGACCCTTAATTTTAATGATAATAAGAAAACTTACAAAATTAAAATAAATACAGAAAATAGATAAATAATATTTATTTTAACAAAACTACTTGACCTATAAATAACATATCACTAATTAATGTTCAGAGCTAACGAAATAATATCTAACACCAAATAATGAATACATAAATGTGACAATTTCATAACATAATAATTATATTGACATTTTGTTTGACTTCTTAATAATCATTATTCATTATGGAAGCCAATCCGCTCATGTGAACCAAGTTTGGATTGGCTCAAGCTCCCATGACATCGAGCTTGATAATTATACGCTCAAGCTCATATATCATCGGACTTTATTACTATAGACTCAAGTTAGGCTCAAATAATATTTGTTGGAGCTTCGGATTTATATCGGGCTTATGGATCCAAATTCCAAACATGTTAAAAAAAAAATAAACTTCACAACCGAAGAACAAAATCTAGAATATTAATGAAAAACAAAATAAGATAAAAACCATAGTCGCAAAATAAGGCGCAAACCATAGTATTTTTCTTCAAAGAAATAAAGTTTAATGTTGCAAATATTTAATCCTTACGTAATTATAAGATTCCTATTTGACTATTGCTGCCGCCGCCACTTAATTCCTTTGTTTTTTTTTTTTTTTACTTTTGCAAAATGAAATGATCCAATACGGCTTTAACTTGTAACTTTTATGTTGAGCCATATCATTAATCGGACGGGTATATTCGGTTTGAGCCATAGTAGACTCAAAATCGGCTCATAAATGAATCGAGTTTAATAAAATGGTCCAAACTCTGCCCGACTCATTAAAATTATGCTCGACTTAATTATAGTCGAGCCGAGCCATCGGGCTTCGGTTAGGCCCGACTCAATGTCCGGTCCTAATGATCATAACTTGTTCCAGACGCATGTGTTTTAGCATTAATCATCACATAAAATTGATTTGTTTTCAATGTGTCAAAAAACAGAAAAAAACTTAAATATATACTTGTTAGAATCTAATTGGATTCTAATAAACAAGGGATGAGTAAAGACTTGTGCAACAAGTCCTACATACCGTGAAACACAAAAGGGAAGGCTCCTTGTTTACTTAAATTCTTTAATTTGTCATTAATTGTTTCTTTTATATAGGAAACTATTTGATTAATTAAAAAGAGTTTTTGTGCAACAAGACTATTCAATAGTTCTTGTGCGTGTGATTTTTCAAGAAAGAAAAGATTTCCATAATTATCTTTTATATTTTATTGTCATTAATTGGTAGTTTGTTTACATGGAAATTCCCATTATATTAGGATGACAATATCTTTTAATAAGGCATGGACTCTTATACGTCTCCTATTTTGTGAAACCTAATACAGGAGTTTTCCCAAAACTATAAAAGGTGAAGCAGGAACATAATACGGTGTGCGTCTTTATTGAGAGAAAAAGATTTCTCTTTTCTTTGTTGTTCTTCCGGCGTCTTTTTTTATCGAGAGAAAAATTCACAGAGAAAATATTCTTGGCTCACGTTTTTATTGTTCCATCGTGATACGTGATTTTCATAGAAAATATACCGGCTTTAAGGCTTTGTGGTGAAGACACCAAGATTCAAGGAGTATCACAAGTTTGCTTCTTCTATAAAAAAAGAAGATCGGTTCTTCGGGAGAGGGGCTTAAACAGATCTCGGGAGGAGATCGATCTGCCGACTGAGGGATTCAGCGTTAAAGGGAGTTCAACCGTGCGGAGCAAGGGACGTGCTGCAAATTGAAGATTTAAAATTCAGCGTATTATACAAGAACGGCGTCAACAAAGAGGGAGTCTTTGTATTTTGATTAAGTCCTACTATTGTATTCGTAAAACTAAAAATTTGTAAATTTTATTTGCAGGTCGCCGTGGATGTAGGGTACAATTGTATCCGAACCACATTAAAATTTGTGTCTCGTTTATTTCTGTTTTTACGAACTGTTGCATCACTTCACGCAACAGTAACGAAAAACTGAATCTGACACAAATAATCTATATCTGCACGAAATAAATTCTAACAATTGGCATCAAGAGCCTGTCACTAGATACACTTAGTGAGATTTTGGGATTTAATTTTTTAATTTGTTTTATGCAGATATGTTTCACCGTGAAGGAGCGTCTACAGTACGACCACCTCTCTTGGATGGATCAAACTACTCTTACTGGAAATCGATGATGAAGATGTTCATCAAGTCAGTTGATGAACGAGCTTGGCGTGCTATTGTGACTGGTTGGACCCCGCCTATGGCTAAAGGAACGGATGGTATGCGAACGGTAAAACCAGAAGAAGCATGTACTAATGAAGAGATATTACTTGCCAATTACAACTCGAGGGCGATAAACTCAATTTTTAGTGGCGTTGGTGACAATCAGTTCAAACTGATAGCATCGTGTGAATCAGCAAAAGGGGCATGGGAGATCCTACAAGTGACGTATGAAGGCACATCAACTGTTAAAACATCTAAGTTGCAGATGCTAGCCACAAGATTTGTGAGTCTTCATATGGAGGAGGACGAGACGATTGCTGATTTTCACGCTAAACTGTGTGACATTTCAAATGTATCGTATGCACTAGGTGAACAATACTCGGAAACAAAGTTGGTAAGAAAGGCCCTACGTTCATTACCAGAAAGATTTGCTTACAGAGTTGCAGCAATCGAAGAAGTGAGGGATATCAATACGCTGAAGCTAGATGAACTCATGGGTAAACTGCAAACCCAAGAAATGAATTTTAGAGCAAATATTCGAGAAAAGAAAAATGTGGAGAATGTGGCATTCCAGGCCGAAGCTTCCCATGACATCTCACAAGACCAAACATTTCATGAGTATGACATTGATGTTGAAGAATCCTTAGCAATTATGTCAAATAACCTCGAAAGCCTGCGTCAAAAGATTGAAAATAGAGGAAGTTCCTCTCAATCAGGTAAGTATCCAAATTTTTTTTTTTTTTCAAAGCAAATAAAAAAAACGGGAATAATAAAACGAAAACTAAAGCAAAAACTAAAGCATGCAAACTAAAAAAAAAAATTAAAACACAAAAAAAACACAAATAAATCGCACATAACGAAAACAAGTAGTTAACCACCCCCAAACTTAAAATTCACATTGCCCTCAATGTGATTCGCCCGGAGTTTAAGGATAGAAAACACCTGTTTAAACGTCGGGACCACCGTCGGGTTGCTCACCAACTCCACTATGTGCATGAGCATCATCCTCCTCGTCATCCTCCAATAGCTCGGGTACCGGCTCAAGAATCGGTGCGGGAAAATCGTCGAACACCTTGTGGGCGTTCTTGGTGGAATGGGTTTTTTCGAGAAAATTGCACCGTTCTTGGATCTCCCTGCGCAAATCAACAACAAACCACCTTGATTACGTAGTATATGTGTGTAGTTGGTAAATTTTCGGTGAAATTTGTCAAAGAAAAGGGAAAATTTCGAAAAAGGAAGGCGAGGGTTCGAATTGGGGGAGAGAGGGGATTTGGGAATTATGGAAATTGTTTTTTTTTTTTTTTTTTTTTTTTTTTTTTTCGCACGGCCGTGCGAAATTTAGGTGAAAAATCCGCACGGCCGTGCCCTTTTCCAATTTTGGGCAGTAGCCTCTTCACATTTCGCACGGCCGTGTGAATAATTGCAATTAGGTC
The DNA here is from genome assembly GCF_000504015.1 of Erythranthe guttata. Next base: position 1,268,363 of record NW_012194833.1, read on the forward strand.
CCTGCAAAATAAAAACTTCCTATTAGTGCCCCTAAAACTTTTTTTTTTTTTTTTTTTTTTTTTTTTGAAAAATAAAATAAAATAAAATCCAAACTAAAAATTTAAAATAACATAAAATACAAAAAAAACGAAAGCTCGGGTTGCCTCCCGAGAAGCGCTAAGTTTACAGTCTTCAGCCGGACTTTGTCTGCTTCTTTGTTCAAGCTAACGTGACCGAAGTCACTTGGCAATTGAATTCCTCTCCCCGATGACGCTCGTTTGATTTTTTAGGTGGCCACATCCTCCTTGCACGTTCATCACCGTTAGCACCCCAACTCTTTTGACTATCTCTCGGAGGTGTTGAAATTGAGTTCGCACAACAAACGTGCTCTTTCCGATTCCCTTTTCCGTTGTCATCTCTTGCACTCAACGATGCTTTCCCATGGTCCAAAAGTGAAACATCAAATTTTTCATGATTTGTAAAATCCATAAGATCAATAGTAAAACACTCATTATTCTCACATGGATTTTTATTAACACAAAAAACATTAAATTTGATCGTTTCATCATGCACCGTCATTGTAAGATCACCATTAGCACAATCAATTAGAGTTTTTGAAGTGGCTAAAAACGGTCTCCCTAAAATAAGAGGTATCTCCCTATCTTCATCTATATCGAGTACCACAAAATCAACCGGGAAGATAAATTTGTTCACCTTTACTAGCACATTCTCTAAAATACCTTTTGGGTGAACCAAAGACCTATCGGCTAATTGAAGAGTTATAGCCGTAGGTTCAATCTCACCTAACCCAAGATTTTTATAAGTGGAATAAGGCATGAGATTAATGCTAGCACCTAAATCAAGGAGCGATCTAAAATTTTTACCTCCTATAGTACAAGGGATAGTGAACTTACCTGGATCGCCGAGTTTTTGTGGAAGAGGTCGTGTAAGAATTGCACTACATTGTTCCGTGAGTTGGATCATCTCGTTTCCTTGCAATTTCTTTCTCTTTGTCACGAGATCCTTGAGGAACTTCACCCACTTTGGCATCTTTTGAAGGGCTTCAATAAACGGAATATTTATTTGGATTTCCTTCAACTTGTCCAGAAATCTTTGATAATCGGCATCGAGCTTCTTCTTTATAAGCTTCTGAGGATATGGAATTGGAGGGGCTCGTGATTTCACTGGAGATGATAGTGGTTCTTCGTGAGTTGCTTCTTTTCCCCCATCACGCTCGGCTCCTCGATTACCGTGTTTTGCTTCTTCTTTCGTGGGGCTTCCTCCAATTGCCTCCCATTCCTTAAACTCACAGCGTTGCACTGCTCGACGTTGTTCTTCCGAGGATCTTCAGTATTTGACGGCAGTGCTCCCGATGGCCTCGCGGTTAGCTGGGTTGCTAGTTGACCCATCTGTGTCTCCAAATTTCGGATGGAGGCTTGGGTGGTTGTCATAAATTGCGCCAATATATTTGCGAGATCTCCTCCTTGAGGTTGAGCTTGAGGCGGATTTTGAAATCTGGGAGCTGGTCGTGAATAATTAGGCGGTTGGCCTTGAGGTGGTGCTTGCCTTTGCCCTTGCTGATTTCCTCCCCACCCAAAGTTAGGGTGATCCTTCCATCCTGGACTATATGTGTTGGAGTACGGGTTCCTCTGTTGTCGGTTGGTGTCATGCACATAATTCAGAGACTCCGTTTCTTCTACGCGCTGGTCGGGAGCTTGGACTGCATGGACTTGCTGGGTCTGCAAAGCCGCTACTTGCTTCGATAGCTTCTCCAATTAGGCCGTGATTGCAGTGACCCCATCTAACTCCAAAATTCCTCCCGTCTTGACCGCTACGCTATTCGACCGGTCCGATGCCCGCATGTATTTATTTCTAGCGATTCGCTCCAAAAGCTCGTATGCTTCAACGTAAGTCAAACTCATGAACATTCCTCCAGCTGCGGAGTCGAGCACGGTTCTCGAGTTGTCTTGTAGCCCATCGTAAAATATTTGCAGTTGGCGCCACTCTTGGAGTCCGTGATTCGGGCACCTCCTTACTAGCTGTTTGAACCGCTCCCACGTCTCGAATAATGCTTCACCGGCTTCTTGTATGAAATTTTGAATTTCTCTCCGGATTCTCTCAGTTTTTGTTGGGGAGTTGTATGTGTTCATGAAAAGTTGTGCTAGTTGGGCCCAAGACGAGATGGAGTGCGGTGCGCGAGTTTGTAACCATTCTCGGGCTGCTCCTTGTAAGGAGTGCTTGAACAGGCGGAGTTGCAGTGCTTCGGGTGCTACTCCGTTCATCTTGTGCGAGTCACATGTTTCGAGGAAGTTGACCAAGTGGAGGTGTGGGTCTTCATTAGCCAATCCGCTGAATAACCCATTGTTTTGGAGCATCGTGAGTAGTCCCGCTCGAATCTCGAAATTGTTGGCTTCAATGGGGGGCTGCTGGATTCTTGATTGGAACCCATTAAGTGTCGGGACGGTGTACTCATGCAGTGCTCGTTGACGAGGCGGTGGATTAATCAGCTGGCGTTGCTCTTGCTCGATAACGACTTCTCCTGCCTCATTCGGTGGGCGCCCTTGGTTACCTCCCCCACGATTATTCTCGTCTTCCATCGTTGCCGGAGTGTTTTGGGCTAACCGTTGATTTCTCCTGGCTTGCCTAAACATTCGCTCAATTTCGGGATCAAGAGGTAGCAGGCTCGTGTCGTGTCCTCTTCGCATAAAAAGTACCTAAAACAAAATAAAAAAAATAATTAAATAAAATAAAAAAAATTGGCTGAAGTAAGAAAAATTGCTCAAATTTAATATTAGGATAAATAAATAATTTAGCCGTATTCCCCGGCAACGGCGCCAAAAACTTGTTGGGTGCTAAATACCAACACGCAAGTGTACGTATCGCAAACAAGTAGTAAAGTAGACTCGTGAGAGTCGGATGTCGATCCCACATGGAATACGCAAATTATTTAATCCTAAGTACCAAATCTTAACAATTACGATTTTTATCCAGCCTACGCAGGGTTGTCAATTTAATTAACTAAATAAATTAAACTAATTAAGAAAGCAAGTAATCACGAGAAAATATCAATATAAAACGGATCTAGGATTTTATCTTCCCCCTATGCGATAATTCTTCACCCAATTAATCTCCTATCATGCAAGTTACGATTCCGGATTATTAACCCAAGACACGAAATTACTCATAACCAGCTGTCGCTGTGCTATCAGCCTATTATTCATAAAAGATTCACTATATGTCTATGCAAATCTAGTATAAATAAAGCATTAAATAACAAGTCTCGACAACGGCTACCTAAGGTATTATCTGTATGTCTACGATAATACATGCAATCAACACACGCATTCGGTGAAAAACTACTCGAAGGCTCTTCTATCCCTGTTCTAATTATTAAAACGATCTGTCAATCAATTCTAACAATAACAAATAGCAACATAAATTAGCTACGTTCATGCGCTAAATAAGATCAAGATAGAAAAAATAATCGAAGAATTAAACTTGCATAAAAGTAGAAAAATAGGTTTGAATCACCACATAGGGTTCCAATAAAATCCTAGAATAAAAACTTAGCTACTCATGTTCGTTACGAAAAGCATAATAAAAATACGAAAAATCATAAAAACTATAAATAAAAATCAAAGAGGAGAACTAGGATGAAGATTCGTCAAGTCTTCGTCTTCGTTCTTGTGCTCCTTGATCGCGTGTAGAAAGATGAAAGATCAAAACTAAAAATAAAGATAAAAGGTAAAAGATGTCTCTAATTGTGTGCTTGTGGCCTTTAAATAGGGTGCAAAAATATAATAGGGCGGGTTTCCTTGTGTAATTAAACTTCCTTCACTGCGCCCCTACGCCCATCCGGACGGCCGTGTGAGATTAGGCTTTAAAATCCGGACGGCCGTCCGGTCTTCAATTCTTCAGAATTCTGGTTTTTTCACTTTTGGCCCACTTTTTCTCTGAATTTGCAGTTTTCACCCCAAAAGTTGCCAATTCTTCAATTTGCACCTAAAATACAAATAATAGCCCTTTTAAGCAACAATTATCATTAAAACACACCAAAAGCTCCAATTAAAAGGTACAATTAAGTGTATAAATATACACTTAACATTAACCCTAAAAAAATTAATTTTTTTTCTAATAATGGTTATTCTGATGATGCAAAGTCTAGGAGAATACAATGTTGAGAGTGTGGGGCTTTTGGACATATTCAGGCCGAGTATGCGAACACTTTGAAGAAAAGGAGGATGTCACTCACCACTGTTTAGAGTGATAAAGAGGACAGTGATGAGGATGAGAACAACAAAGAAGATTAAACCACAAACTTTATGGCATTCAGTGGTACTACTCAGATAAGCATGTGCAAAGAGATTGTCGCTGAAACTGTTGCAACACTCTGTCCAACAGAACTCAGGTATGATGAATTATCTTCAAATAAGGACAATAGTCTGACTTCACCATTTAATTTTGCAGGTGACTCTGAGAGCAGTAGTGATGATGAAGAGCCAACCCTCGAAGAGGTCAAAGATGTATATGAAAAAATGTATCGGAAGTGGTTTGAAGTATCAGAGGTAAATAAGCGCCTTGCAAAGGATAAGCGTGTTCTCATAGAGGAAAATGAAGTGTTGAAGGTAAGAATTTCTACTCTTGAACAAAATGCTATTTCTACTAGTAGAGAAACAGATAGGTTGAAGGTTAGATTTGCTCAAACCCAAGATGCTATTTCTATGTTTAATACTGGAAGGGTAACTTTGAATGAAATTTTGACCAAAAATCAGCCGAACTATGGTCGTATAGGTATAGGGGGTAATCAGCTATCTAATGATGCATTGAAACAGAAAGAGGATCCAAAAAGAAAAATCAATTTTGTTAAACAATCCACTATTTCACAAACTGTTGCGACTCTTGCATCAACACAATCATCTCAAAGAAAAGTTTTTTTCCCTACCTGTCATTTTTGTCATGTTCCTGGTCATATACGACCCAGGTGCTTTAAGTACTTGAAAATGGTTAAAAGAATAATGGCCCACTCACCACTTTCCGCTAAAATTGATCACACTTTTGTGTCGTCTCAAAAATCCAAGATAAAGGTTGATTTAGTGAATAAAACTCAACAAAAAATCTGGGTAAATACGTCTGATCTTAATTGTTTATCTGCCATTACTTCTTTAAAATCATGTGGTGATAGTACTAACTGTTCCAACAGTTCTGGTGACAAAACTAGTTTGGAGAATAAAAACTTTGGTAATCTGAATTGTGATAATTTTTGTGCGAAAAATAAGTTTATGAATCCAATTCAACATTCGAGAACTAAGCTTACTGATATTTGTCATCGTTTCATAAGGGACTTGGTCGCAAAAGGGGGTTGTCTCAATTGATTAAGCTGCAACAGAGAATGAATTAACTGATGCTTTTGCAAAAACCCTTGATGCACAGAGATTTAATTCCTTGCGAAAATCGCTGGGAATTTATGTTGTTTAATCTGATGCAGTTGCATGAACTGTTGCAACAGTCTTTGTGTCCGGACTTGCAACTTTTAGTGGTAGGACACTTCATATGTTTTTGCATCTCATATAAGACCTGCATTAAGCATACTGCATATGATTGAGACAAATGTGAATTTGATACTTCGTGTTCTTCTAAATCAAGCAAAAATCTATGAAATTTGTAATAGCTAGAAAATAATGAAAAACACTATATATATATATATATGTATATATATATATATATATATATATATATATATATATATATGGGCTCTTTGATATAACCCCTCAATACCCAAAATATTTTACATCATTTGGGAAGAACCCACTCCAAATTTCAGTCACCCATTTTTCCATTTATGTTCCTTCACCCTACACACTATCCCATGACCATGACCCTCATCAGCAGTCTCTTTCTCTCTTTTCTTTCCTTTGTTTTTTTATATTATTATTATTATCAATTTATTATAATTATTATTTAATTTTTTGTTAATTTTTTTATTTTTATTTTAATTTTTTTTAAATTTTGTTTTTGACTTTTTTTTCGTATTTTAACTTTTTTTCTCTATCAGATGTGTTAATCGATATGAAGCATATTAAATCGGCTATAATGAACTATAGTCGATTAAGGAACCGACTACTAAAAATAACAAATCATAACTACAAAAATGCAAACTTAACTATATTTTACAAAAACAAACTATATACAGACATTATAATTGGTTTACACCATTGGAATCAATAAACAAAAAATCCAAAAAAAAATTAAAAATTGGAGTCAATGAAGCATAGTAGTCGACTATGATGTGAAGCATAGTCGATTAAGAATCTGCTACTATAAAATAACAAATCACAACTGCGAAAAAAATGCAAAATCAACTCTATTTTACAAAAACAAAAAATATACAAACATTATAAATGCTTTATAGAATTGGGATCAATAAACAAAAATTCAAGAAAAAAAAAAATGGAGTCGATCAATCTTAATCGACTGCCAGAGCATAGTCGATTAGCTTAATTGACTATGAACATGTACATAGTCGATTGAGGTTTCAGCCTGTGCGAATTCTCTATAGGCGCCGTCCTCCGTCGGATCCACCAAAAAACCCTAAATCTGCCTCCCCAGCGTCACCACACCGCCGCCACATCACACCATCACCACCTTACTTTGACATTATGACGGTTTTTTATTACAAATAAATAAATAAAATCACAATTCGCACCACCAACCAAAGCAGAACCACCACCCATCAAAATTCGATTCCGGCGACAAATCGACAATCTTACCTCTTTTCGCCTCTGATGATGCTAGAAAGTGGATCACCTTAGAGTGTTGAAGTGGGATGAGCTGGAAGAGCATAGTGGATCACTGGCTCACGAGCTTGATGACCTTGAGATACCTGCGATCCCAGAACACGTGAACTAGGCCGGGGGTTGATCCGGCGGAAACCCCTCCGACGCTCAAGTTAGACGTGCTGATCATAGAAATAGTCTAGAGAATACATGTTATAGTATTGCTAATTTAATAGGACGTACCTTAACAAAATGAGTAAAACCTCTATTTATATGTCGTTTATAAGGTTGGGTTTGCTTTGTTGGGCCCAAGCCTTATTTTGAAGGTGTTTGGGCTTTCGTGTAGTGGGCCCAATTATTAGAGCATTTGTTGGCCCATTGGGTAGGCCCATTGGGTTGGCCCAATTAGGCATATCAGCCTCCGATGTAGCAATCCTGGCATTCGAATTCAAAATCGTTATCAAAATCATTTATAATGTTTGATGGGTGCTTCCTATTCTTTCTTTCTCCATCTTCCGGCGGCGGCGGCGGAGAAGATTACCGGAGAAAACAGAGGAAAAAAAAAACAAAGAAGAAGAGAAAATCTGGAACGTTGAAAATGGCGGATGAAAAATTAAAAGTAAGTTTAGGGTTTTGAAAGAGTATAATAGACAATTAAGAGTAGTTTTGGAATTATGAAAATATCACATGGGTGAAATATTAGTTAAGGGGTTTTCTCTAATTATTTTTGGGAGGGGTGTTTCCTTAATTATATTTCTGGGGGGTTTTTCTCTAATTTTCCCATATATATATTTGAGTGTGAGTCAAACGTTTTATGTTAGGGTCCATTAGATATAACCCCCTTAGTCTTACAAATATTAGGGGTAGATCCAAACACAAATTTGCCATTGTGATAAAAACCCATATTTTACTAAATTCCATCAGTACCCTCAATCAAATCCCACAAATCCCGTTACTTTACCTTTTGAAATTGTATCAAATCCCTCCCTATTTTCCCTTGAAAACACAATCCCCACCAAATCCACTACCAAAAATCTGCAAAACCTCCGAAAAAAACCAGATAACACTATACGCCGGCGACGATAGCACACTATACGGTGGATTGATGACTTTTCTATACTCCGACAAACCCCGCACTGGTACGACTTCGACGTTTTTTGAATCATCACCCATCGGTATGTTGATATGTTTTTTTCTTAATCGACTGTGACGTTCGTATAATTGCAGATCTTCTCCAATCGCATAATGAATTCGAGCCCTAAATCAGTGGTGTTGCAACAATTGATGGGCAGGACATCCACCAGCAGTGGTAACCCATGTCAATGTTTTTGTTTAACTGCACCGCCACCACCTCCGCCTCCAAGATCGTCACCTCCACCTAGACCTCGACCGGCACCACCTCCGCCTCCAAGGGTGCGACACTCGATTTAGGAGTGAAGCCATGTAACTTAAATGCCCAATGTCGTTGTTATCGTCGTTGGCCACCGCGGCCGCCGCCGTCACTTCTCAGATATAGGATTTTGATGATTTTTCGGCCCATAATCGATGAACGAGATTCATAGTCGAATCAGATCTGTGGGATAGTATATTAAATGATATGGGATAGTCTATTAATATTAAAACACAAATCCTCCACCGTCACTTCTTAGATCTATGGTTTTGATGATTCTTCGGCCCATATTTTCGGCCCATAGTCGATTAACGAGATCCATGGTCGAATTAGATCTATGGGATAGTCTATTAAATGATACGGGATAGTATATTGATATTGAAACATATATCCGTCGCCGTCACTTCTCAAATCTAGGGCTTTGATGATTTTTCGTCCCATAGTCGATTAACGAGATCCATAGTCGAATTAGATCGATGAGATAATCTATTAAATGATATGGGATAATCTATCAATATTAAAACACAAATCCGCCGCCATCACTTCTCAGGTCTAGGATTTTGTTGATTCTTCGGCCCAATAGTCGAATAACTAAATCCATAGTCGAATTAGATATATGGGATAGTCTATTAAATGATATGAGATAGTCTATTATTTTTCAAACACAAATCCGCCGCCTTACTTCTCAAATCCTGGGTTTTGATGATTCTTCGGCCCATAGTTGAATTATATCAGTGGGATAGTTTATTAAATGATATGGGATAGTCTATTAATATTAAAACACAAATGAACATTGATAGTCTATTAATTTTGGCATTGATAGTGTATTAATTTGGCATGGTCTATTAATATTAAAATACACATGAACATTGATGTTACTGTTGTAAAACATATGAATACTCTTGAAAAAAAATATCTAGTAAATATAAAGCAAGTCTATAGTTGGTTAATTATTTGGGCTTTTTTTTCCAGTTGATGACACTTAGTTTATTAATATTAAAGCACAAGTAAAATATGTAATAATTTATTAATTTAACACTGATAGTCGATTAATACAGATGTCTAGGTGGTCTTGGAGGTGGAGGTGGTCGGATGTGGTGGTGGTGGAGCACTAGGTGGTGGTGGAGGTGTTGCTTATGGCTTTAGAACACCTCTTTATAGCAATCAATCCACCAAACCTCAACAAAATCCGTACGAAATTCGCCATCGAAAAATACCTAAAATCATGAAACGAACTTAAAAATGCAGAATACTAAAAAATGATTAAATAGACTGCAAATACATTTGAATGACAATAAATTAACATCATAAAAAATAAACTTAAAAATGCATAATTCATAGAATCAATTAAAAAATACTACGAAATATATTTCAATGTACTACCGAGCACACTAAAATCGACTGTTGTAAACAAATAAACTAACTATCACTCGGGGTCAAACTTCATGAACTCGACCACACCAGACATTTATTTCGATTATTGCGTAAACCAACTACGACACTCATATAAAACAACTCTGGTCCGACTGCGTGAACCATCCTCTACCAACTCTGTGAATCCTCTTCCAAACAAACATCATCAGACAAAATAAGGATGTATATGTGACGACGTAATTTTTAAAAAAACGATCTACTTTACTATCAATAGAATCAACGTATCAACACAAATCTTATAATGTCTAACCACCATAACACAACAACCCCTGCACAAGACATCGGAAAAAAAACCGAAAAAAAAATGTTCATACTCGCTTAACGACGGACAACGATGAAACGCTCAGATCCGAACCTACTTCCACGCCGGTGAAAAATTCTTCAAAGCTGATGGAAAACAATGAAACGATGGAGAAATTCTTCGGAGCCGATTGTACACGATTTGATAATAACGAAACCGTCAATATACTCACGTAATTTTATTCCGTGATTTTAGGCAACGTATCAGCAATCTCATATCACGTAGTTAAGGAAATAAATGTCGTTCAAAAATAAAACAGGGATATTAAAGGGAAATTAAATAATATATTGTGCCAAGTTGACATATTTGGATGTATCTCAAAAAAGGAAAAATTATATGAATCTACCTCATTAGAAAATCTGAACAAGGGTTATCTCTATTAAATCCTTTATGTTAACAACATCCTATAGCCATTTGAGTTGCTCTAATTTAAGTATTAATTATTTGTCTAAACTTTTGCTACTGTTACGTAATTTTTAAGGCATAGCCTTGGGACCGGACCATCCGGTTTTATCAAAAAAAAAAAAACGGATTCCACTCAACCCATGCCATGTAGATAAAATATTAATTATTCTCATTTTTTTGTGGAGTCCATCTTTCTAATATTAAAGGGTTTATTAGGGATAACCCCCTGTTCATATTTTCTAATGAGGTAGATCCAATTAATTTTTCCCTTTTTGAGATACTATATTGAAATTATTAATATACCATGTGGTTGAATAATACGGGATCCATAGTCGATTAACGAGATCCATAGTCGAATTAGATCAATAAGATAGTTTATTACATGATATAAGGAAAATTACCCTAATTGATTAGTATTTGAAACAAACATATTATTCAGTTTCCATATATATTATTATTTTTCATATATATTATTATTTACCCTAATCGTGTTCATATAATAAGGAAAATTACCCTAATTGATTAGTATTTCAAACAAACATATTATTCAGTTTCCATATATATTATTATTTTTCCAATAGTCAATTAACTAAACTCATAGTCGAATTAGATACATGGGATAGTCTATTAAAAGATATGAGATAGTCTATTAATTTTAAAACACAAATCCGCCGTCGTCACTTCTCAAATCTAGGGTTTTGATGATTCTTCGGGCCATAGTCGATTAACGAGATCCATAGTAAAATTATACCAGTGGGATAGTCTATTAAATGATATGGGATAGTATATTAATACAGATGTAATTCGACTATGCATCTCGTTAATAAACTATGGGCCGAAGAATTATCAAAACCCTAGATTTGAGTAATCCTAGATTTGAGTAACCCTAGATTGGAGCAGTAACGGCGACGGCGACGGCGGCCAACGACGATATCACTTTTGGTGGATGTCATGCCCATCAATTGTTGCAATATCAATGATTTAGTGCTCGAATTCGGTATGCGATTATAACAGATCTGCAATTATACAAACGTGATAGTCGATTTAGCCAAAACATATGAACAAATCGATGGACGATAGCGATGCAGCGACCGACGAAGACGTACCTACGACGGCTTGCTCGGAGTCCACGAAAATCGTCGTTTCACGGCAGTGCAGATTTCTTCCCCTTTCGATCGGCCGTACCGGGAAGTGGTTCTGGGAGGTTTTTGCAGTTTATTTGATAGTGGATTTTGGGATGATAGTGTGTTAACGGGAAAATAGGAAGGGATTTGATATTATTTCAAAAGGTAAAGTAACGGGATTTGTGGGATTTGATTGAGGGTAATTATGTAATTACGAAAAGCTTGGGCTTTTATCAAAATGACAAATTTAAATTTGGGTCTATCCCTATTATTTGAATGTTCAAGGGGGTTATATCTAATAGACCCTTTATCAAAACCCTAGATTGAAATTATGAGATTATTAATGTACTTTTTTATTGGTTATGTTAGAATACTTTACGTTGGTTTTGTTCTCAATGTTCTTGTCATTTCAGTGGTATATTGTTTGTAACAAAATTTCATATCACTACTATAACCGTAATATACTATCATATCAGATTAAGGTACTATATTGAAATTATTAATATACTATGTGGTTGAATAATACGGGATTCATAGTCGATTAACGAGATCCATAGTCGAATTAGATCAATAAGATAGTCTATTACATGTTATAAGGAAAATTACCCTAATTGATTAGTATTTCAAACAAACATATTATTCAGTTTCCATATATATTATTATTTTTTCATATATATTATTATTTACCCTAATCGTTTTCATATAATAAGGAAAATTACCCTAATTGATTAGTATTTCAAACAAACATATTATTCAGTTTCCATATATATTATTATTTTTCCAATAGTCAAATAACTAAACCCAAAGTCGAATTAGATATATGGGATAGTCTATTAAATGATATGAGATAGTCTATTAATTATAAAACACAAATCCGCCGCCGTCACTTCTCAAATCTAGGGTTTTGATGATTCTTCGGCCCATAGTCGATTAACGAGATCCATAGTCAAATTATATCAGTGGGATAGTCTATTAAATGATATGGGATAGTCTATTAACACAGATGTAATTCGACTATGCATCTCGTTAATCAACTATGGGCCGAAGAATTATCAAAACCCTAGATTTGAGTAACCCTAGATTGGAGCAGTGACGGCGGCGGAGACGGCGGCCAACGACGATATCACTCCTAAATTGGGGGTTAATGTGATATATTTGTTTAAATTCGGAGTTAATGTGTAATATTAAGGAAGTTAGAGTATAATGGTGGAATTGATAAGAATTATATTATTGAGGGTATTTTAGACTAAAGACATGGGGATGGGCTTAATTGAGAGACTATTTTTTTTGTGGACCAAAATGCATTTAAGTCCCATGTGATGGGCCTTTTTGCCATTTGCCCTTATTTAAAACGTCAAAAAATTCAAATCCCAAAATTCAAAGTCAAAATCATCTTTCATTGCTTCACCAAATCAAAACCCATCTTCTGCAATTAATATACATCCTTAAGCCCTACACTCACATTAATAATTTGAAGAATTTAATTACATTTACAGATTGCCGCCACCATTGATGATCGGAAAATAACTAGAGATACAGATCGGAACAATTTGGGGAAAATCAAACACATAATTTGTAAATTCTGTAAAAGAATTCGTGACCGGAATTGATTAAATCAGAAATAAAGATTTCCGGAAACAAAAATTATCAAACTGATACCATATTGAACTCAACAACATTGAGAGATCAAATGAATTCATAATTTCATATTATTGTTGTAGATTTATATGCCTATAGATTCAGTAATTCTCGAGTTGTAACAGTTTGATTAGTTGAAACAATATTTTAGTTACAACTGTAATTCTTGTGTTAACACAGTTATATTCTACTAAAGCAGATAAAAAGAACACAAGAATTAATGTGGTTCAGACACAATTGTGCCCTACATCCACGTGGACATGCAAACACGATTTTACTAGTTCAGATTTATAGTGTACATTAATAGGACTTATTAAACTAATTAAGACTCCCTCTTTAATTATTTATGCCGTTCTTGTACACAACTTGAACTCTGTGTCTCTTCCAACAGCAGCTCCACACCGCGTGCCTAGAACTCCTTTCAGGCCTGAACTCCCTTCAGTAACGCGGTTGATCTCCCTTGAGATCTATACAATAGATCTGTATATGTTGACACATGCAACGATGGCACAGTTCCGTCCAGCAGAACGTTTCAGCAATTCTTCAAAGCTATGGAGTAATTCTTCTCCCAAAAAAGTGTCACGTTCTTTGTGAGTCGAGGAGCCATATATAGATGCGAAGTCGGCCTCCAAAGACTTACCTTGTTCCTAAAGAAATCGAATAACTAGGAAACATAATCCTAATCAATATCCAATTCTAATCTAGATAACAATAAAAGATTCCTAACTAGAGAAGAGTACAAGGAAATAAATCTAATTCCTAAAGTATTACAAAGGTAGGACTCTAAATTTCCAAAATAAACATAGGGACAAATCTTTGCCAATCTTTACTTCCCAAGTGTGGCGAATTTCTTTACCGGTGAAAATATGGCGCCAACAATCTCCCCATTTGGCATAGATTTGGTCAGTATCCATGTTTAACAAGAACTCCCTACAGGCAAGACTAACTCTTTTTGAAGAAAAGATTGATTGACTTCCTCTGCATCACATACTGTTAGCACAATAGAGGTTGCAACACAGAACTGTAGAAACATGAAAATTTCCTGCAGTAAAAGTGTTAGCATCACATCAGTGTAACACATAAGAGAGTGATAATACATCACTGCAACACGAAAATTTAACTCAAAAATAGTTATCAATGCAGATAAGAAGATAACCAAACAAAAAGTCTAAGATGCAGAAAGTAAAAATACTAACTATTACAGACCAAAAGTAATAGCAGATAGTCAAGATGAAAGACTAATAGAGAGCAGATTGAAAAATAAATCTCTGCCTTAATAGCTAAAGCCAGAGAACAGATCAACCTCATCACGAGAGTTGGGAGGAGGAGGAGTGAGGAGTGATGCCTTTTTTTTTCCTTTGTCTTTAGTCTTGGTTGAAGCCGTAGGAGATGTTGCTACTCCCCCTTTCTGACCAGAATGTGCCAAAGTCTTAAGCAGCTGGTCCTGAATAGATGCAAATTCCTGGGCAAGCTGAGCCTGGATAGACTCCTGAAAACGAGTGAGCTCATCTTTGGTGACCACATCAACTGGCGGCGGAATAGAAACAAAGACAATGGGTGCCTTCTTCGAGTTAGGGGCCGCCTGAACAACAGAAGGATCAACGGGGGGCAGATCAGCAAAGTGTTCAGAAAGGACATTACCATGGATAGTGATAGGGCGGCCAGGAAGATCCAACAATGTGGCATCACGAGTGGGCATGCCTTGTTTGATCAAGAGCTGATAGATCAAAGAAGGAAACGGTAGATGCTCACGCTCGGTTCGGGAATTGGCTAACACGCCAATCTGATTGAAAATCAAGTCACCAATATTGATTTTTATGGTCATGAGTGATGCACCATAAAAAATCAGCTTGGGTGGGATTGAGTGTGGCATTGTGAGTAGTAGGAAAACAGTTGGAGATGCCTATTTTAAAGAGGACAGAATACAGCTAAGTCAGCTTAGAAACATGAAAGGCAGATTTGGGGCCAGGCCATTTTTTCAACACTTTGGTTGTGAGAACAGAAGCCAAAGTGTCTTTTGAAATAGAGGGTTTTGAAGAAACATCGTTTGGACACTTATAAAAATCATTGATTAAGGAAGGAGTTACAGAATAGAAAGACCCCCTCACAAACACTTTTCCATACCCACGAGACTCCAAAACTGAAAAACGATCAGTTAGATTGGCATAAAATCCAGGGTTAAATATAAAAACACCCTTGTACTATGAACTTTGTATCATATACCCCCTTGTACTATACATAAATACAAAAACCCCCCTCACATTACATTTTTTTACAATATATATATATATATATATATATATATATATATATATATATATATATATATATATATATATATAGAGAGAGAGAGAGAGAGAGAGAGAGAGAGCCATTTTCCACTATATATTTTACCTTTTTGAGTCAATTTTACGTGGGAAATTTTGGTATTTATATTTTTTTCTCCAAAACATTTAATTGCTTTGATTTTTTTAATTTTCTAAATAAAACCTTTTATTTTTGTCATTTTGAGTTTCTCCATTTTTTTTTTCTTAAATTTCTTAAGATAGTTCATACATCCTAAGAGTACAAACATCTTTACAATCCTATTATTGTTGAGAAGACATTTAAGAAAAAAATGAAGAAATTCAAAATGACAAAAATAAAAGGTTTTATTCAGAATTTAAAAAAAAAATCTAAGTAATTAAATATTTTGAAGAAAAAAAAATCATAATTCCCAAGTAAAATTCACCGAAAATGTTAAAAAAACATATTGAAAACGGCTCAAACAAACCCTTATATTTATAGGCTTAGCAGGGGGTATTTTCGTCAGATTTTGAAAAAAATATCACAGCAGGGGGGTTTTTGTATTTATGTGTAGTAAGGGGGGTATATGATACAAATTCCATAGTACAGGGGTGTTTTTGTATTTAACCCTAAAATTCAACAATAGCAGAACGATCGTAGGGTTGTGCACTCACAATAGTGCCTAACAAGCCTTGAGATTTGAGAAGACGAAAAAGCCCAGACAGTGGTAACACAGCCCTAGACAGAACACGCTCAGGAGAACACACACGCTTACTCATACTATCCCAATTTTCTTTAGCGAGAGCAGAATAGAAAAGAGAAGAGAAACAATTACCGGCAGAGAGTTGAGAGCCCACAGATGACTCAGAAGACTCAGAGCGTAGGGGATCATCCTCGGGAATAGGTTAAGATGAGGAAGAGAGATGACCCTCAGAGTCGTAGCAAGAAATGAAGACAGATGGTCCTTCGAGATTCCGATTAGAGCGACGAGGTTGAGCGGGAACACAGCATCACGGGTGGCGGTTTCCGGATCTGAAGAGAGTTCCAAATCTTCTTGTGGGGATTCAGAGGGACTATCACCTTCGAGATCAGCCACGAATGCATAAATAGGATCAGGCACATCACTTGTCTTGAGGCTAGGCGATGGCGGCGGCACAGGAGTATGGGTGGGATCCAAATTTGTAGCAACTGGAGCAAGAGGGGCCTCCGCAACAATGGAGCGTACCTTATTGGAAGACTTTCTGGACTTCTTCTCAGCAGGCGAGGCAGATGTGTTGGGTCGCCGTTTCTTGGAACCCTCAGCAGAACGAGTTTTTTTCCATATTGAATTGTGAACACACAGATAGAGAAAAAGAAAAGAGGACTGCGTTGAGGAGAGAAGAATGAATGAGAGGAGTGAGAGAGAGAAACCCTAGAGACGACAGATATTTAAAGCACAAAAACCGAGATAAGAGGTATAAAAAGAAAGGACTCTTCAAATACCCGATAATTCCAAATCAAAAGAAAATCCCACAAAATCCGCAACCAATAACAAAATAGATATTTGCCACACGGAACATCAGAAAAATGAGGCAACAGCTGACATGGCCATAGCCACGTGGCCAGAGATAGCACAAAAAATATTCACAAAGCCCATAGATCACACAGTTGACTTACACTCAGGAGGTTTGATTTCAAACCTTCTACATACAGGACATTGTCCAGATTTGGTAGTCCTCTAACACTCAAGTTCCCTTTTCCTTTCACATAGGCCTTATTTCCATCTCCAAAGGTGACCTGTCCACTAGACATGTTATGCAGATTTTTCAAGAAATTCCTTTCACCTGTCATGAGTTTGGAACATCCACTGTCAAAATACCAAGAGTTAGTAGCAAATGCATTTAAAGATAAGATAGCTGACCAACAGTTCGTACTATCTTTAGTCATCCATTTTTTATTAGAGTTTTTTCTTTGGGAGTAAATATCCCACGCAGCGGAATTGGATGATTGATAAGCTAACTTTTTATTTATTAGTTTCCATCTTTTAAATCATTTAGGCCTGACATGCCCCACTTTGTGACAGATGTGACAAGTAGGAACAAACTTAGTCACATGAGGTTGGGTGGTCACACGCGGAGATATGGGATTAACGAATCTAATTCTCTGGTTTGAACCAGTGTTAACATTAGATTGTCTACCAGTATATCCCAGACCAACTTTCTTGGGATTAGAATGATGAGCATTTATGATTTCATAATCTATTTGAGGGAAGAAATGCAGTACGATTTAACTTACTAACAGAAGCCTCAAACATTGTTACAACAAGTGGTGGAATATCTTGGTGATCATGCTCATATTGTGTCTTTGGAAAGAGATTTTTCCTAACCTTTTTTGCTCTTTCACCATCATAGTCCTGCCAATATTTCAACAGATCCTTTAGATTG
The DNA here is from genome assembly GCF_000504015.1 of Erythranthe guttata. Next base: position 1,286,117 of record NW_012194833.1, read on the forward strand.
TCGATGTCTCTCTGTGCAAAGTCTTGTTCCACTTCAAAGACTTCAATCTCTATCTCAAGTTTATCGATTATGTCTTTCAGCTTTGTTATAACAGCTTCGTTTTCTTCCTCTCGTTCTTTGATTCTTTCTTTCAAGACTCTATTTTCATAACTGTTGTTGAATTTGTTGGATAGAATCTTCACCATTATCCTCTGATTCATCATCCCCTGTGAACAGAAAAGATGTATTTAATTTTTCATGATTCTCATTTTTCTGTGTGGCATACCTGTGATGTGGTGGTTCTGTGCATATAGTGTCTTCTAGTGTGTCTTCAGTGATTCTGCATGTTCCACATAAATCATTGTTTGTATCAGCGTCACTAGCTTGACTCTCATCTTCAGATTCTGAGTTGTCATCACTCCAGGTTGTGGCAAATGATTGTCCTTGTTTTTTCAGTGTGTTTGCACATTCTGCTTGGATATGACCATACCCGTGACACTCTCTACATCGGATTCCCTTTCTGACTTCTTGTTTATCTGTAGAAGTCTTGGGTCTTCTCTCAGGATTAGTAGGATGTCCATTTATTTTCACGAACTTCCCAATGTTTTTTGCTATCAGTGATATGGATTTTGTTAGATTGACTTCGAGTGTTGTCATAGGAACAGTGGACACATATGGTGTTGTAGCATATACAGTGTGTAAAGCAATTTTTCTCTCCTTGTCCATTCTGCTGATGTTCAACTTTTTTTCAAAAGTTTGTAGATTTCCGATTAGATCTTCAAGTCGCAACGAGTACACATCACTTGCTTCCTCTATAGCAGTGATCTTGTATGCGAATGGATCTGGCATAGATCTGAGTACTTTTCGAACAAGTATAATTTCAGGATAAGTTTCACCGAGGCCATGAGCTTCATTTGATATGTCACATTCTCATTTTCCACCATTCGAAGGTTCTCAAAATGGGTGGCAAGCATTTGGAGTTTGGATAATCTGACTGAAGTAGTTCCCTCATAGGTAGTTTGGAGTTTTTCCCATGCTTCTTTAGCACACTCACACGCAGAGATTATCTTGAATTGATTGATGTCAATTCCGTTGAATATAGCATTCAAAACTTTGGAATTCATATTTGCCGCAATCTGTTGTGCTTTACTCCAGTCTTTCTCATGCTTCTCAGTTTCGATTCCCTTTTCATTTGTGGCAACGGGTCGTTTCCATCAAGTCAAAACTGTGCGCCACACATCTTCATCCATTGATTTTATGAACATCTTCATCTTGGTCTTCCAATAGGAGTAGTTGGTTCCCGTAAGCAGTCGTGGGCGAGTGGTGGACCCTCCTTCCATATGAGAACTCATAGTACCTATGAAAGATAAATGGCAAATAAATCAAATTCCCGAAATCACACACTATGTATATCTAGTGGGAGGCTCTTGATGCCAATTTTAGATTTATATGCCTATTAATTCAGAAATTCCCGAGTTGTAACAGTTTGATTAGTTGAAACAACATTTTAGTTACAACTGTAATTCTTTTGTTAGCAAAGTTATATTCTACTAAAGTAGATAAAAAGAACACAAGAATTAATGTGGTTCAGACACAATTGTGACCTACATCCACGTGGACCTGCAAACACGATTTCACTAGTTCAAATTTATAGTGTACTGTTGGGCTAAATACCTAACACGCAAGTGCACGTATCGCAAAAAAATAGTAAAAGCGGACTCGTGAGAGTCGGTGGTCGATCCCACATGGAATACTCAAATTATCAAATCCTAAGTACCAAATTCCAACAATTATGATTTTTATCCAGCCTACGCAAGGTTGTCAAATTTAATCAACTAAATAATTAATCTAATTATAAAAGCAAATAATCACGAGAAAAATATCAAAAAAAAACGTATCTAGGATTTTATCTTCCCCCTATGCGATAATTCATTACCCAATTAAACCTCTATCATGCAAGTTACGATTCCTGATTATTAACTCGAGACACTAAATTACTCATAACCCGCTGTCGCGTGTATTATGAGTCTATTATTCATAAATGATTCACTATATGTCTACGCAAACCAAGTATGAATAAAGCATTAACTAACAAGTCTCGCAACGGCTACCTAAGGTGATATCTGTATGTCTACGACACCACATGCAATTAGCACACTCATCCGGTGAAAACTACTCGAAGGCTCTTCTATCCCTATTCTAATTATTAAAACGATATGTCATCAATCAATTCAAACAATAACACATAGCAACATAAATTAGCTAGGTTTATGCGCTAAATAAGATCAAATAGAAGAAATAATCATGAAATTTAAACTTGCATGATATTAGAAAAATAGGTTCGAATCACCACATAGGATTCCAACAAAATCCTAGATTAAAAGCTTAGCTACTCATGTTCTCTAAGAAAAACATCATAAAAATATAAAAAGAAATAGATTAAGAAAAGATAGATGAAAGAAGAATTGTGATGATGATTTGTCAATTCTCCGTTCGCTCGCTCCTCCTCCTCCAAGATTGTGTAAAAAAGTCCCTTCATTCGTGCTTGGTTTGCCCTTAAATAGATTTCCCAACTTGGTAGAAGATTTTAGGTTTCCTTGTGTGATTAAAAGTCCAAAATTGTCTTCAGCGTGTTTTCACATGGCCGCGCGAGAATCAGTGCAATTCTCACACGACCGCGCGAGAATCGCCGAAACGTTCTGCCCAAATTCTGCAGTTGGCACGGCCACGCCAAAAATAGGCTAAATCTGGCACGGCCGCGCCAGCCAATTTTCAGCATCCGATTGTTTTCTTCCGTTTTTGACCTTTTTTGGCTCGTTTCATCCTTAAAACTCTCAAATCTTCAAGTTGTACCTAAAATACAATAAACCACTTATTAAGCACCATTAAATCAATAAAAGTATACAAAAAATCCTCGTAAGAAAGTCTACATTGAGTGTAAAATATACACTCAACACACTCCCAAACTTGAACTTTTGCTTGTCCTCAAGCAACAACTAGCAACTTTCAAAGCAACTCTTTCAACAAATGCCTCTCATCACATAGATTAGTGGTCAACTTCACGTTTTCAGAATTTGCAACTATCATGAAAATTCTAAAAAAATTACAAGCTCGTAATTCAAAGATACGTATTCACTCACCCTTGCCAAAAACCACAAACCATGCTATCGGCTAGTAACAAATAATAATAATATTCAACTTCAAAAACTCACCAAATTTCTCTACATGGCTAGTATCAAATAATTGAGCTATTGGGATCATTGGGACTTTTTGGCTTTCAAATGTTGGGCTCTTGGTACAAGGTAGAAAATATGGGTAAAAGTGGCTACTCTTCTCCCTTCATCTCACAATTAGTCACTAAGAGTTGACTTGACGGAATTTTGAACTCTCGTTCTTGATTAGAGGTGGTTTTGCTAAGATTTAACTTTTGGACTTATTACTTCACCTCACAAGACTTATTTCTTAACTCGATTTGTTAAGAGTTCAAAAGTCTCCACTTTTGCTCTTAACATGATCGTTCGAGTTTTTACATTAAAATCTTTCTGAAGTCCTTTCTTCCCCTTCTATCTTTCTTCTTATTATTTTTTTGTTCTTTTTTTTTTTTTTACGAAGAAGAAAAACGTAACACATTTTTTTAACTAAGCTCCAAGGGAAAATTTATCAAGAAATCACCATCTAATCTACCCACTTTATTTCGGCTAAATGAAAGAACACCGTTTCTCCAAGGCTCAATCAAGGTTCGAATGATAAAAATTTAAAGGTAGGCTTGAAAGGCTCAAAAGGTTCAAAGATGACCCAAATCACTTCCCAAATTGCTCAACAATTTAATATTTCACTTTGTAAATTCCTAAGTCAAGTTCTAAAAACGAATAGCATATGATATAGCATCAGTTAACTCAAATTTTAAAACACAAAACTTTCAACCAAAGCAAGACATAATTCGAGATTCCTAAGAGTGACTCCTTCCTACGACACTTTGAATCAAAAGCTCACCAAAATTCGATCACAATCAAGATAAAGCAAGCAATTTCATCATTAAACATCAACCATCTTTCATCATCATGATTCATCGAAGCATTTATCTCAAACATTTTTTTTCAAAAGCAATAAATAAACTAAAACAAAAATCCTAATGCATGCAAACTAAAAAAATAAAGCACATAAAAACAGTAATTATCCACTCCCAAACTTAAAATTTACATTGCCATCAATGTAATTAGAACAAAGTTCAAGGATAGAATACACCTGATTGGTCGAAAGGTCTTTCTCTGGGATGCACTCTTGGATGTCTGTTTGCTCCACCTTTAACGTCCGATCCCTTAGTGTTTGATTTTCGACCTGAAAAATAAAAAAACAAATATTAAATTATTAGTTTGTGCATGCTAAAATCCTAAGAAAAATCAAAATAAAGAAAAATATGAAAATCGATAAATGCTCGGGTTGCCTCCCGAGAAGCGCTAAGTTTAAGTCTTCAACCAGACTTTGCTTCTTAAAAATGTTATGTCCAATCCAAAGCCTTGTAGATTGCACATCCATCAATTTTCTTTACTACATCTCTTTCAACCAATGCATGGACAGGGTTGCAATATGGGAGTGTCCACATCCACCTTAGTTGACACCCTTCTTTGTTAGTAAGCAATCGGTACAATACCAAGGTAGGATGTTCGGCATCCGCTCCCTCAAATCGGTATACAAAAATATCCAGTCGGCGTATAACCTCCACCTTAAACACATTAGCCTTCTCATCAACCACTATTGATGCCTTCAAATCCACATTTAGATCAACGATACGGTCCACAACTACAATATTTTCAATCATTACATCCATCTCATTCTTCTCTTGTTCTGAGACATCTTCAGGGTTTAGCTCAATTGCCTTCTCGGATTCATCATGCTCAAGTGTCTTCGTAATTTCTATTTATCTCATATCGATACTATTTCCCAGACATAGAATATTTTTCTCACCGCAAGCTTCACCCGAATTTTCTTTTATATAACCATTGCCGATTTCGTCTAGATCAATATTTTCAAGAGACTCAGATTTTAATTTGAGCGTCATCTCTTCCAATTGTATCTTCATGTTTCGAAATGATGCTTGAGTGGACTTCATGAATTTGCCAATGAGGGATACCAAATCAAGTTGGTCATTAGTGGTTTGTTGCAGCGATGGATAATAATTTTGAAAATCATCAAATTGTGGCTCTCTATGTTGAAACTCGTTCAAATATTGGTCCTGAAAGCTTTGCGCGTATGTGTTGGTGTAAGTGTTCCAATAACCTCTGTTGGTAATTTTGACGAAATTCGTCGCTTTTGGTGATCCCAACATTGCTCGGTGTAATGATTTCCACCACATGTTGAACAAAACGGAGGTATATCATAGGTGTTTTGGAGGTATTCGCCAAATGGAAGGCATTCAAATCCCGTTTGAGGTGCCCAAACATTGTAACCAGACATGTAATAAAAAAATTAAAATAAAAATAAAAATTAAATGGCTGAAGTACGAAAAATTGCTCAAATTTGATATTAGAATAAATAGATAATTTAGACGTATTCCCCGGCAATGGCACCAAAAACTTGTTGGGCTAAATACCTAACACGCAAGTGCACGTATCGCAAAAAAGTAGTAAAAGTGGACTCGTGAGAGTCGGATGTCGATCCCACAGGGAATACTCAAATTATCTAATCCTAAGTACCAAATTCTAACAATTATGATTTTTATCCAGCCTACGCAAGGTTGTCAAATTTAATCAACTAAATAATTAATACAATTATAAAAGCAAATAATCACGAAAAAAATATCAAAAAAAAACGTATCTAGGATTTTATCTTCCCCCTATGCAATAATTCATCACCCAATTAAACATCTATCATGCAAGTTACGATTCCTGATTATTAACTCGAGACACTAAATTACTCATAATCCGCTGTCGCGTGTATTATGAGTCTATTATTCACACCGTGTGACTAGAACTTCTTTCAGGCCTGAACTCCCTTCAGTAAAGCGGTTGATCTCCCTTGAAATCTATACCGAGATCTGTGTATGTTGACACATGCAACGATGGCCCAGTTCCGTCCAGCAGAACGTTTCAGCAATTCTTCAAAGCTATGGAGTAATTCTTCTCCGAAAAAAGTGTCACGTTTTTTGTGAGTCGAGGAGCCTTATATAGATGCGAAGTCGGCCTCCAAAGACTTACCTTGTTCCTAAAGAAATCGAATAACTAGGAAACAAAATCCTAATCAATATTTAATTCTAATCTAGATAACAATAAAAGATTCCTAACTAGAGAAGAGTACAAGTAAATAAATCTAAGTCCTAAAGTATTACAAAGGTAGGACTCTAAATTTCCCAAATAAACATGGGAACAAATCTTTGCCAATCTTTACTTCCCAAGTGTGGCGGATTTCTTTACCGGTGAAAATCTGGCGCCAACAATTGTAATTTGAAGAATTGAATTATATGTACAGAGAAGAAGAGGGTTATCTCTATCCTACACCCGGTGAAGCTTACACCGGGTGATTTTTTTACCGTTGATCTACACACACCAATGTGGGTGTGTGTGTATTTGTGTTTGTGTGTATATAAATGGTAAATATCTACCCGGTGTATTTCACCTAGTGTAGCATAGTATAAGCCGAAGAAGAGTATATATACACTCTTAGCTCGTTATTCTACTTCACTCATTGTCTAATTAATTTTAAAACTAAACAAGGCAAAGTCGTGTCTAAATACACATTTTAGTAAAATACAAAATATGAAAAGAGGTCATTACAAATAAGCCCATCAATGGGTACTTATTCATAAAGTAATCCAGACAAAAAACTCATTTACCAATTATAAGTCTACACATGGTCCAGATTTTTATAAAAGACTAAAATAACCCCTCATACTTTAATATGCTCCAATTTTCATATTTAACTTAATTTAACTTCAATTTGATCTCAAATTTCATAAATTATTCAATTTTGACCCAAAACTTTTTTTTTTTCAATTTTTTTTCTTTCTGTAACATTTTTTTTCGTTTAAACATCAATATTGTTGTGATCGACAGTAATATTAACTATATTACTGTTAAACACAGTAAAATTAACTAAACGACAGTTTAACACAGTAATATTGCTATATTAATCTCTAGCACAGTAATATTTAACACAACAAAACTCATTATTATTGTGTAATAGAGTAATATTACTATGTTGACCGTTTAACAAATATAAACATAATAAAAAGCCAAAAGAATTAATATTACTGTGAGTGACAGTAATATTAGTATAACAACAGTAATATTACCGTCAACCACAGTAATATTACAATAATAGACAGTAATATTATTACGTTACTCCGTGAATAACTCAAACAAACAAAAAAATCCAAACAAAATAATAATATTGATGTGGTTAACAGCAATATTACTAGAACAACAGTAATATTACCGTCAACCACAGTAATATTATTGTGTTTACAGTAATATTACAATAATAGACAGTAATATTATTACGTTACTCCGTGAATAACTCAAACAAAACAAAAACCCAAAAAAAAAATATTGATGTTGTTAATAGTAATATTCTTGTGTTTACAGTTATTTTACTGTCGACGACAGTAATATAATTACGTTGACTTGTCAACAAATCAAACAAAATTAAAAAAAATAACAAAAAAAAAATAATAATAATATTACATTAATTTACTGTCAACGGCAACACAATTACATAAATGTATTGTCAACGGCAGTACAATTACATTAAGTAACTGTCATTACAACATAATTATGTTAATTTACAGTCAGTGACAGCACAATTACGGTCAACGTTTATTATGGTCAAAATCAAAATTTTTATGGTCAAAATTGGATTTTGACAAAAACTATTTTTCTACCAGTGAACTGTAAAGAAAGTTATAATTGGAGAAGATAATTTGTTTTGATAATTCATGATGAGTTAGGTTAGACAGCTCATCTGCGACTTGCAGGATGGTTTCGCTGAACATGCCGATAAGACTTTGACTGAATAGTCCATTTCTCTAGTTTTGTTTTTTTTATTAAATTTTAATTTTGCTATTCTTAATTGATGAATAGTTCTCCTACCCAGATCCATCCATACAAAGTAGAGATTTTGGCTGCCGCCGTAGTTCACTTTGTATATATTAACGATTTTGAAAAAAAAAAAAAAAGTCAAAATCGAATTTTCATGGTCAAAATTGGATTTTTGTGGAAAAAATTTATTAAATTGGGGTTACAATTAAGAATTGGATATAAAGGGTTGGGGGTAATATTGGCATATACATGAATGTTTCATTTATTTATAATAAATATTAAAGGGATGAACTTATTGGTGAAACAAACATATATTGCCCCTAAACCTAGAATAATAAAGATACTTGGTAGGGGACTTATGCACAAAAACTCTATATAAAAATACAATTATATATGATACAGAACAAGGCCCCAACTGTTGTGTTTTTTTTTTTTTTTATGATTTTAACAGAAAAATGTAACGTTGTCATTATTTTTGAGAAATTTTAACAGAAAAATGTAATGTTGTCATTATTTTTTGGCAGTTATTAACATCAAATGAGTATGTAATTTTACTATTGAACAGATGTGCAAGTGAACTCAAAACTTATTCTTATTCAACATTTATTTATATATAGAGTTTAACTACAATTAACTAACAATTCAAAAGAATTGAGAATTTTTTTTACTAAACATTTGGGTTGACAGCATAGGATACTCTTGATCTCCGACAACCAAATATTGCAGCCCTGAATCATCAATCAACATTGTTCCATCTTCACTAGCTGTACTAAAGTGCTCGCATGGATTTATTTCAAATTCAACATTAGCCTTTTCGTCTGCATTCAACTTCAATGTCTGAAATCCAACCAACTGTTTCACGGGACTACCTTTAACCGCTTTATCCCGTCTTAGAAATAATAGAACCGGATGCTTACCGGCCATACGCCCATCATTTTCAACACTGACAATAACTAGAAACTTTGCCCTCTCACATAATTCCGAGCCAATATTAGAAACTAGTATATTGCCCAAGTTTTTAAGCTTGCTTTCACTAACTGAAACAAATTTGTAAGAATAGGTTGAGTAGCTAAGACCATAGCCAAATTCATAAACTTTTTCACCTTGATAAAATTTGTATGTTCGTCCAGGATATCCAGACGAAGTATCGGGCCTCATTCTCATATCAGTCATTGGTATTTTGATGAAATCTTTTGGATACCATGTCACAGGTAGCCTTCCTCCTGAAGAAAATAAAAAAAAAAATCTAGTAATACATACATTTTAGGGTAAGTTACAACCACCTCCTAAAGTATGGACAATATACGAAAAAACCCCTATTGTTTGGATAATTACATCTACCCCTCAGCTATGATTTGTTCTTGCACCTCCACCCTTATGGTGTCAAATTCAACATATTCATCTAGATTTTGTGGAATGTGCCCTAGTTTGTACCCCTTTTGTGTAAAAATACAGTTTCTGATGCACCACAATCTGATATATACAAGCCAAAAAACACATATTAAGGTCATCTTGCTTCAAAATGTGGAGTTCGAATGGAATAAAGCGATAATATTCCATATAATCTAGAAGATTCCACTAAATTTGAAACTGCAAGGGTGGACATGTAAGAAGATTTATAGTTGAGGGGTGGTTGTAATTACCCAAAAAGGAGGGGGATTGTCGTAAATTGACCATACATTTTACTCATTAAAAAAAATTGTTTCATGAAGAAATATACCTGGATTGTGATCACCAAATATGATCTCAGCAATTGCTTTTCCTCCGGCTCCACCCGGATATCCAGCCCACAATATACTCCCAATCTTTGGATTACCTTTCGCAAACGAAATATCAACAGGACCTCCACAAAGCAATACCAATATAACCGGATTTTTAGCTGCCTTTGCAACAATCGTAATAAGACGTTGCTGCTGACCTGGTAGTACCAAGTCTTCTCGATCCAAATCTTCGCCTTCTCGATCTTGATTAAGTCCCATTACCAGAACCACATAATCTGCTGATTTTGATAGTTCTTTTACAACTTTTATTGAGGAAATCGATGTGCAGTTGATCGTTTCACAACCCTCACGGTATTCAATATTCTTGACATAATTCATTAGTCCTTGTAGTGGAGTAACTGTCTTGCAAGGGGGACCTGCGTAGTTTCCTAAGAGTGTATCGGAGACATTGGCATTTGGGCCTATTACCGCAAGCGATTTTATTTCGGATTTGGATAGTGGAAGAAGATTCGCAGAGTTCTTTAAAAGGACAATCCCGTCACGTGCAACTTCGAGTGCCAAATCTTGATGCTCGCGACTACATACGTCGTTGCGGCTAAGATTGCCGTAAGGAAGTTCACTTGGATTTCCATTGAAAAGTCCTAATCTCATTCTAACAGTGAAGAGATTATAAAGGGCTCTGTCTATATCATCAGATTCAGACACTTTTCCCTTTTCGACTGCTGATTTTGTGTGATTCGCCAAATAGGAGCCGCATTCGACATCCATGCCTGTTTTTTTTTTTTCATTACTAATCTTTAAATAGAAAGAACTCTTGAAAGAATGTAACTCAATTACCTGCTTTGAGAACGTCCGCCACAGCATCTTCAGTTGTTTTGGAGTAATTTTGCTTCTCATAAAGATGCTCGACCGCATGAAAATCCGATGTTATATACCTATTCATTTCCAGTGAGATAGACGCATGATTAAGATGTACAAGAAACAAATTGTTTTTTCAAGTTTCAAAAAAAGTTAAATTACCCTTGGAATCCCCATTCGCCACGAACAGTTTTCGTTAATAGATCATAATCAACACAATTTGGAACACCATTTACAAAATTATAAGCGCACAATATCCCGCTCGCTTGCCCTTCTTGTACACAACTCTTGAAAGGTAGCTGATATGTATCTACCATATCCTGCTTTGTCACCTACACGAAAACAACACATATATTTCTTTAGAAATTCACGTACTAATTAAACAATCAAGGGTTCATTGAACGTTAGTGATAATAGGGCCGGCCGTACGCGAGCATTGAATGTAAAACGACTATTTCCGTTCCAACTCTCTAAATCGTAAGCGGTGAGATGCTTGCAGCATGCAGAGGCTTGTAAACGGCCGTCTTTGAGATCACCGCCTTCGAAACTGTCGCCTTGGATTCCTCGAACATACGAGACAGCATATTTGCTTGTAAGAAAAGGGTCTTCGCCAGGTGTCTCTTGTCCCCTTCCCCACCTCGGATCTCGAAAAATGTTGATGTTTGGCGAAAAAAATGTCATGCCTGTTACCTGCCCTTCATTGTATAGAGCTCTAGCTTCTGTGCCCATCACCTTTAAATTCATACTCAAATTTGTCAGACACTAACAAATTATGCAGCATATTTTGACTTATTATGCAATCAACTTTCTGCTTCGTTACATATTAAAATAAAATTTAAATTTATAAACAAAATATCTATTGAAAGTAATTAAAATTCAAGCAGCTCATGCATCATGTGATCTTAATAGTAATTATCGTTAAAAAAATAAGCCTATTTAATAATGTAGGTTAGTAGGACAGTTATTCAAAATGACTAAAAACACTAGCCCAAAAATAGATTGTTATTACGCCATTAACCTTACCAAAAGGTACGTACAAATTTGTAATAAAGAGGCTTTTGCTATATATTGCTACGAATTTGGCCCGTAGCATATACGGGCGTGACAAAAACTTTGTACGGTAAATGACCGTAGCAAATCCTAACGTTTTACCTTTTGTTACAGATTTTTATCGTAGCAAAAAAATTCATAGTAAAAAGTTATTTTTCTAATAATGAAAATATACAAAATATTGAACAAAAAAAAAAAAAAATCAAAATTTGGAATTTTAAACGATCCTAGTTCTTTTCGGGACTAACCTTGGCCATTCGATACCAAAGGTTTGCATCAAATGTAGCTGCGGTGAGTATAACTTGAGGGAAACTAGTTGCCGCGTTGATAGTCCCGTTGAACGAAACACCGGATTGTGCTGGCGTAGAGCCGCCGACTCCATGCAGAGCTTCCGACCACCACTGGTAGTACGGTATTCCTAGTCTCGGTACGGCCGACGCCTCGTTCACAAGCTGTGATATTTTCTCGTCCAATGAGAGTCGAGATACCAAGTCGCGGGCCCGTTTTTCGATCGGCAAATCAACGTTGCAGAACGGGTACGACTTTGTGGATGGATTTGTGGAGTCACAAGAGAATGGTGGGAGTGGCTGTTTATTAGAATCAGCTGATAATTCAGCATTGAAGAAGATGGGGAGCAATATAGAGCATAATAATATCATTGCATTTTTGAGAGCCATCTTATGGATGATTTGTAATCTCTCATTTTTTTATGAGGTTATTTATTGAGGGAGAAATGAAGTACAATAATATTCTAATGGCGAGTCGTTTGGCTGGGAAGATTAGACATAATTAACTAAATAATTAGACTTAATTTTGATATTTGGTGAATACAATAACTTCTCGGGTCGGACGGAAAAAAATTTTGTTATTATTATGCCTTATCATGGCATTTGTAGTGATTGTTTTGTTGGACCTTTGGGGTCTAATAAAACGATTAGTTTTCATTAGATTTTATTAATATTATCTTTGATCAATCATATATTGGCAATCAAACCAGGTATAACTAGGATGAATATAATAAAAAAAATAAAAAAAAAATTCGAGATCTTAATATTAAATAATACATTTCACTAATTTCTTGAACTTTTTGGTTGAGGTCGACATTCAACCTGGTATAAGTGTAGGCCCAATAAAAAGGTTTTGAGTTCGAATCCCACAAGCACTCATTTCAAATATTACAAGTGCATAGCTTCAATTGTAATTCGGCTGCTATTGGAGTTTCAAACTCTCGTGTTTTATGCACTTTTTTGTTCATCTGGCATTTATCATGTAACTTGAAAGAGACGGAAATTAATTGGAATTGTTTTGTTTAGGATCTATTTTGATTTGATTTGATTATAATAATGTAAAGGAAATAGAATATCTACATCGTCGTTTTGTAGTCTCTGTTGGTGTGTGTAACTAGTTTCAATTACATGGGTTGCAATAATTGAATATTAATGAAAATAATTGAATATATGTTTAATTACCAATATGCAGATGATCAAATATAATGTACGTTGGTTTTAATTGACAATCTTTACTGGAAACAAACGTGTCAGCCATCTTTGCATGCCAAAATTGACATTTTAAATAGTAAAAACAAAATAAAGTAATAAATAAAAAAATGACCTTGTAAGAAATCATACATTGTTGACGCGCAGATGCCTCACGCGCTTCTGTTTATTATTACTTTTTTTCATTTATAATGCAACATTATCAGGTGATCAGTTTTTTTTTTCTGTTTTTTTTTTTTTTTTTCTTCATATTGATCTTATTTAATGGCAATTACAGACGAAACGAAGATTAAAACGCCTATTCTCTCAGCACACCTTCGTATGCAAGGGGGATTTAAATAGTTTTTATCGGGGTTTTATTTTTTAAGGAGTTCTCGGGCGGCGCCTCCGTATTTTTACTTTTGGATAAATTACATACACACCTCTGAGTTATGCTGAAATAACTTTAAGGTCCTTACGGTATCGGTAATTACACTCACCTCCTGAAACATAGTTAGAAACTCTAATGGGATAATGCATTAGATATGTTGTTCCAATAGAGTTTTAACGGACTATTACTTTTAGTATATGTGGTGGATACAACATAGAGCTAGGGGGTGACACGGCTCCCCCAACATTTCTTAAATCACCCATAGCGCTATGTTGTCTCTACCACTTCCTGAAACTAACAGTCCGTTAGAACTCTATCGGAATAATGTATCAAATACAGTATCTCATTAGAGTTGCTAACTATGTTTCAGGGGGTGAGTGCCGATACCACATGGACCTTAAAGTTATTTCATCATACCTGAGGGGTGTGGGTGTAATTTACCCTTTACTTTTTAAACTCTTACTTTTTAATACAATATAGTTATGATATCATTATTAAAACATATATCTTTGAGAAAACCCATTCATTACAGTATGTTGGCGCCAGATTTCCGACTATTGAAGATCGAGGAAATCTGCCGAGTTTTGGAATTAAAGATTGGCAAATATTTGTTTTCCATGTTTATCTTGGAATGTATTAGAGTCCTATTTTATAATACTTCTATTAGGACTTAGATTTATTTTCATGTATTTTATTCTAGTTAGGTATCTTTTGTATTTATCTAGAATAGAAGTAGAAATCAAATAGGATTCTATTACCTAGTTAAATAAATTTCTTGGGATTCAAGTTAGGTCTTAAAGCTTATTTTCATGGCTATATAAGCATCCAAGACATACAAGAACCATGCGCATTTATTAGAAGAAAAACCACTTCATAGCATCGAAGGTTTGCGAAGGCGTTTTGCGGAGCAGGACTGTGCCATCACTGGTTGTGCCAACATATACAAATCTGCTGTATAGATCTCAAGGGAGATCAGCCGCGTTTCTGAAGGGAGTTCAGGCTTGAAGAAAGTTCAAGGCACGCGGAGTGGAGCTGCTGTAGAGAAACACGGAGTTCGAGTTGTGTACAAGAACGACGTAAAAATTAAAGAGGGGGTCTTTATTATTTTTAATGAGTCCTATTAATGTACACTGTAAATCTGAACTAGTGAAATCGTGTTTGCAGGTCCACGTGGATGTAGGGCACAGTTGCGTCTGAACCACACTAAATTCTTGTGTTAATTTAATTACTTCTAGAAGTTTATAACTGTGTCATCACAACAATTGTAGTTGTAACTGAATACTGTTTCCACAACGTAACTGTTACAACTTAGGTTAATAGATTTCTATAGGCATATAAATCTACAATTGTTATCAAGAGCCTCTCACTAGATAAATATAGTGTGTGATTTTGAGAATTTGATTTATTTGTCTTTTACTCTACAGAAGCGATGAGTGCTTGTATGGAAGGAGGTTCCACTACTTGCCCACCACTGCTTACGGGAACAAATTACTCATATTGGAAGACCAAGATGAATATGTTCATCAAGTCAATGGATGAAGACGTCTGGCACATAGTTCTGACTGGCTGGAAACGACCTGTTTCCACGGATGAAAAAGGAATTCAAACTGAGAAACATGAAAAAGACTGGAGCAAAACTGAGCAGATTGCCGCAAATATGAATTCCAAAGCATTGAATGCCATATTCAATGGAATTGACATCAATCAATTCAAAATCATCTCAGCATGTGAGTGTGCCAAAGAAGCATGGGAAAAACTACAAACAGCTTATGAGGGAACAACCTCTGTTCGATTATCAAAACTTCAGATGCTCGCTACTCGCTTTGAGGATCTTCGAATGGATGAGAGTGAAACCGCATGCGACTTTAATTCGAAACTATGCGATGTCTCGAATGAAGCTCATGGTCTTGGTGAAACTTATCCTGAAGTCAAGCTTGTCCGTAAAGTATTGAGATCAATGCCAGACCGATTCACATACAATGTCATAGCTATTGAGGAAGCAAGTGATGTGGACACATTGAGACTTGAAGATCTGATCGCAAATTTGCAGACATTTGAGAACAAGATGAACATCAGTATAATGGATAAAGAAAGAATGATTGATTTACAAACAGTTGTTGTGACCACTCCATCTTTGCCCTTAGTTCCCATGACACCACACCTCAGGTATACTACTCGTAATCTCGAAAATCATAGTAATCTAAACACAATTTTTTCGTCCACAGGTGATGAAGATTCAGAGGATGATGAAGAATGCTCCATTGAGAAGATTCAACAGCAACTGAACGATATTCTAAAGCAGTGTCATGAGGTTGGTGATGAAAATAGGTGTTTGAAGGAGAAAGTAAAGGAACTGGAAGAGGAGAATGAAGCAGTTAAAGTCAATCTGAAGGCCATAATCGATGAGCTAGAATTGGAAAATGAGGTACTGGAGGTAAAACAGGATTTTGCCTTGAAAGATATTGACAATATAAAAGAATTACTAAGACATTTGCGAAACAACGATTGCAATAAGACAAAGCCGATCAAGAAAAATCCTGCTCCAATGAAAAATGCTGAACCCTGCCTCAACCTGAAGTGTGACAACTCTCCTGTTGCAACAACGTTAGAGGCATCAGTCAGTAAGTTAAATCGTACTATGATTCTTCCTTCGAGCAGGTTAGATGAAATTTTAAATGCTCATCCCTCAAATCCTGATAAACTTGGTCTTGGCTATACTGGGAGTAAGTTCGATGGTAAACCAAATCCGAATCGAAAAATTAATTTTGTGAATAATATTGTCAAACCTACTCCACAACATGTTGCCTCACAATCTTATACAAAAAAGTTTGTGCCAACTTGTCATTTCTATCACAAAGTAGGACATGTTAGGCCACAATGCTTTAAAAGATGGAAATTGATAAATAAGAGTTTAGCATATCAATCATCCAATTCCGCTGCATGGGATCACAATTCCCAAAGAAGATACTCTGATAATAAATGGATGACTAAGTATAACGCAAACTGCTTTCCTGCTATTCTTTCTTTAAAAGCATGTCCTACTAACTCTTGGTATTTTGATAGTGGTTGCTCCAAGCATATGACAGGTGTACCTAATTACTTAAAGAATCTGCATAATGTGTATGGTGGACAAGTTACTCTTGGTGATGGAAACAAGGCCTTTGTGAAAGGAGAAGTTAACTTGGATGTTGGAGGATTACCCAACCTTGACAATGTTCTGTATGTAGAGGGTTTGAAATCAAACCTACTCAGCGTAAGTCAGCTATGTGATCTATACGACTCAGTGTTGTTCACCAAGCGTAAGTGTGAAGTGTTTGATCAAAACAACAGGTGTGTTCTATCTGGTTATAGATCCTCTGATAATTGTTATAAAATTGACCAAACTGGCCAAGTTGAACAGTGTCCCCTCACCACCTCTGATATCACATCTCTGTGTTGTCATCAACTAGGAAATTTGAATTTTCAGGATCTAACACGAAATATCAATGCAGGTTGTGAGAAAGATGTTCCCCAACTAAACTCCAATACACCAGATTTATGGCGACTTTCTAATGGGGAAACAAACTGAGAGCATTGGAAGAGAAATACCAGAAGACAAAATCACAGAAGTATCAGTGCCGACATCTGATGTCACGACTGAAGATGTTACCATTGGTAAACAAGGTATGAAAACTTGCAATAAGCCCAAGGTTGATCATCAATAAATGGTCATGTGTGTCTATTTGACTTTCACTATTGAACCAAAAAACATCAAAGAACCAATTCTTGATGAATTTTGGATGTTAGCCATGCTTGAGGAACTTGAGCAGTTTTCTCGAAATGACATGTGGGAACTGTTGGGGATTGGGCACTTGTACGCAGCGGAAAACAAAATTTTTATTGTATTTATATAAACTAGTTTATATAAACAAACACGTGCACAATAATTACAATTAATTGCGTACCTTTTCGCTTCCAATCACCGACAAACATGCTCGCATATATGATTAATTTAAGTAACATAAATTAAATCATCATAGCATGCTCGCAAAATGAAATCAAATAATAAACATGCTCAACGAACGATTCACATAAACACATAATCGAACATATAGATTCATGTGATTCAATAATCAATTAACATACATTAATCTCAATTAATATAAATTAATTAATACATGTATATTAATTAGGAAAAACGATATGCTACCCTTGAAGCGTGAATCGAACGAAGACTCGAGAACATGGCTAGCTGCTCTTCCCACTCCTACTGATCCAGTCTGTTTGTTAATCTGAAAATACAACCCTGCTCCGACTTCAATATCTCCGATCCATGGTTATTGACTAGATGCACAATTTATTTTGACAGATTGTATAACCATGCTTCTCTCAAAATTTCACGTCCATCCGATCACCAGTTGATTTATGGCGAATTTGCACGCTGGACTGCACAGAAAATCCGAGAGAAGTTTTTCAGAATTGCCTTCTCGCATCACTGGCTTATGGAGGCGCGTGAGGGAGCGTCGGAACGACCCTGGTGGCGGCGTTGGCGGCATTATAATATTCCTCCTCTTAGGTTTCACCTCGTATATTCAATCCACTATCCACACAGCACTAGATACGTGATAGGCTAAGTACAACGAAGAAGAACAAAGGGAAAAAATAAAGATGCCGATACGGCGACGACTGGCGGCGGCGCGGCGGCTGGTGGCGGACGTAGGGTTCCGGCAGCAAGGTGGACGGCTGATCGAGAGAGAGATGCTAGGGTTTCATTCTTATGTATTGTTGTTTTTTTTTTGTGTCTTTCACAAGACATATAAATCCTATTTATACGCTCCTTGTGAAAACCCTAACATGCCTTAAGTTGGATGGGCTAGGCCCAACAGCTTAAGTCCACTCTTTTTCTCGGTTCGTTTCTAACAAACGAATGCTCGCAAAAATGTAACAATTATATTTTGACGACTAGCACAAATTCTCGTCGATACGAGTACCACTTTACATTTTACCAATTTCCGAAATTGGAAACCCTAATTTAGGACTTGCCAAATTGGGAAACTTCCCAAAATAGAAAGGTCACTAAATTTCCGTCGGATTCTTTTCCTCTACTGATTCTCATCCGTAATTAACAATTACGAATGTTTGACACAATCACATTGACTTCCAATTACACTAAGATTAACTACTTAATCTTAGCTTGTTGCATTAAGGATCTCAAGTACACGAGCAGTGTGACCCTCGATGGTTCAGGTGTAAGCTAGCCGTGGCCCACAACCCATTGTGGTTTAAACTTGTCCCTAGAGTTACAATTAAGTTGAAGCTAGTTTCAACTTAACTACCCAACGAATCAAGATTGACGTCTAGCAACTACGCGTCATGATTCCCTAGATACAAATGAAGTGCATGCAAGAACCTTGTGATATAGTTAACGTACAGTACGATCCCTTCGATACATATATCCTGATTGAACTAGAGGCATTGGTTCGTCGAGACCTCTTTATGAGCTCAATAACTGTGTGGACGTTCTTGATTATATAATTCATTCGTGTTTGATTTGGAGAATCACTTTTCTCTAATCACGACACTTTCAGCTGTGGCCACAAACTTCAAGGATTATAAATCGCAAGAACACACATGATATCCATAACTGATCAAGCGATCGAATCTCATATTACAATGCACAGACCTCCCACTAGATTTCGGATTGCACGAACACTGGCCCTTGGGGCGGTCCTCGGTGGAACTCAGGGACAAGTCATGATACAGCTGGTCCTCTAGTAAAGTCACGGTGTTGTCTGGGTCTTAAGGATTAATGGTGTACAACTATATCATAGAAACCTCCACTCGATTATTGGGAACGACTTAGAGATCTCTAGATTGAGGGAGTTCAGTGAACTCATCAAGTTATGAGCACCCATTTATGTATGCCGATGTCACAACACCGTTGACTGATGAGACGCGGTACACATACACTAAGTGCTAGTCTCGAATGGGAAATGCCGATATCCTCATTAGTGGCGTAACACGTTGACTAGGAACCACGTTTAACAATTACTATACTTAAATAAATAATCTCACGATTCTACTAGATCTATTTATAGTAATTAAGTAACTGTAAGGACTAAATCTATGCTTATGCAAGGGACAAATATATAGAATGCCAAAGGGGGTATTTATCATTAATATGAAATAGATTATTTACGAGTAGCGTGAGAAAACACAACAATTAGTTGGCTCTTCGGTCACCTACTCTAACAATCTCCCACTTAACCTAAAGCCAACTACTCATTACCTAAGTCCCATCGACTCTCGATGTTTCTCATGGACCGGGATGGGTAAAGGCTAAGTTCAGGGATCTAATACGTTGTCTACCGAGGTGATTATGATTTAGTATATGCTTGGATTTCTGATGAGACTCACTGAAATCATACATTCAACATTTGAATGTATTATCGAATCCAAACTGCTACTTTGCGTCATCTAATGCCGCAATATATTAAGCTTCAGAGGTGGAATCCATCGTCATGTTTCACTTGGAACACATACGACACCTCGTTAATAAGGATGAGTATAAATCCCGACGTCCCTTTTGAGCGTCCACTTCCGATTGAAACACTAAAGTTGTCGAACGACTTTATTTTCAATTCGGAATCCCCATAGACTATATATAAACAAGTTCTTCGTATTTCGCAAGTATTTAAGGATTTGTTTCATAGCTATCCAACTAACTTGGTTTGGGCTAGACTGATATCTACTGTGACGCTTCACTGCATACAATATATCATGTCTATAATATGAATTGGCATAACTAAGCGACCTCTTCTATTTATCTCTATAAATACATATCCTCTAATACGTAGGAAGCTTATCCCAAATTCATGCATTGAGAAATATGTGGACAATCGTGCTTTAATTGACTGTAGCATCCCTACAACATTCCCAATGTGTAGGATGCTATCAACACAAAGTACTGGGAAACGCAATGGCACTCCCGCTAACCTTCTTGTAAACTTAAGGCTCTTTCGAATTTGCGCCAAATTAATTTCTTGATTTTTGTGTCGAATCGAACATTCTAATTTATTGGATGCTAGGTTCAATCCATAAATGGATCGCTGGAATTTTGCAAACCTTTTGTTAATTTCCAGAAGATATGAAGCCTTTCGGCTGCACGACTGTGATTTCCTCAATCTCGCCATTGAGGAAGGTGATCTTTATATCCATTCTCCATATCTCTTAGTCATACTACGCAGAAATGGCTAGCAAAATCCTAATGGAATTATAGCATAGTGTTTCGTGAAAAGTTATCTCACAGACAACAACTTGTCTTAGAGTATAACTCATTTCCACGTATCTAGCTTTATAGGTCGACACCTTTCCATCTATTCCAACTTAAAGATCATAGATCCAGTTGCATCCAACGGGAAAGATTTCCTTGGGTGGATCCATCAAGGTCCATACCTTATTGGAGTTTATGGAATCCATTTCGGATTTCATGGCGTTAAGCCAATATCCCTTACTCCATCAAATACAACCTCATTGATGGTTCTTGGATCACATCCCTTGTCAAATTCATTTTGTCTGCCTTCGATGAGGGTTAGCCTATTAAGTTCTTTACGGATCCTTTCGAATCTCCACATAAATGGTTGAGAAGGTACATTAATGGGTGATTTGATTTTTATTGGCTCTTGTTCTATTTATGGTGTTGGAACTTCAATTCGTGGTTCTCGAATTTCTTTGAGTTTTATCATACACCTATTCTATCGCATGGAAACTTGTTCTTTAAGTAGGTGTCATTCCCAAGACAAACACTTTTGTTTCAAGGGATAGTAGAATAAGTATCTAAAACAATTTTTAAGATACCCCACGAAATGGCATAAGTTGGATCGACTATTCAACGCGTCTCCCACTAGCCACTTCATGTAAGTGGATTATCATGAATGCCAAAGTTCATATGGTGTGGAACTAAATTCTTTGGTGTTAACCCTATTCACAAAATACGCGGCGGTATGGAGTGCATGACCCTATATGTACGGCGGTAACCTAGTGAATCGCGTTCTCTTTCAGATAGTCCATAAACTCATCATTTAAGTATTTTCCACTACGATCAGATCGTAGTTTCCTAATACTTCGTATGAGTTGTTTTTCTACTTCGTTTATGAATTCTTTGAACATTTCATAAATTTCAAATTTGTACTTCATCAAGTATACGTAACCATACCTTGAGTAATCGTCGGTAAATGTTACGAAGTAGTTAAAACCACCCCTCGCACTAACGACCACACACGTCTGCATGGATCAAATCCAAGAGACCTTCATCATGCTCCGTTTGTCCCTTAAATGGTAATTTGGACATTTTCTTTTCAAACAAGATGCACAAGCTCGCAGTGAGTTCAAGAACAATCCCTCACATGCAAACTCATTCTTTCTTCTTGAAGAAATATGTCCTAATCTAACATGCCAAAGTTGTGTTGGGTTATCTTCTATATTGAGTTCAGGTTAAACGAAAAACACATGTTTCTCAAAACATTTCCGATGAAGACACTCCGTGCAGTTTACAGAGCCATGTGGTCTGTCTATCCACATTGGAAGCAAGCATCACTATTGTGCTTGTTTTCCTTAGCTTTGCGAATACGCGATTTACCCCTAGTCTATTTTTGTTCGACTGGAAACTATTTTCCTTTTACCCTCTTCTTCCACTTTGAACTATTCTTAGAAAAAAGATATAGAAGGTGCCGACGGCAAAACAAACGTTTCTTCCTTTATAACTGACTCGTATTTCAACATGTTGACCAACTCTTTCAAAAAGAGATTTAACCATATTCTTATTGAAATTAATTATGAACGTTTCATAAGAGGTTGTTAGTGATGGAAGCATGAGATTCACCGAGAACTCTGGTGGGAGAACGACATTGTGGTCACGCGACTTCTTTGGGAGCGAGTCATCTTAAACCATGCTCATGGACCGGAGTCCTTTCGCGTAGCCTAAGAGGCATCAACTCCTTAGTCGCCACAAACCTCATTGTCATAATGCTCTCACCACACACGATCTCGAGGTGAGCCTATATGTTAACAACATAAAGGTCATTCTCACAATTCATCGCTAACTTGGGCGACTAGGTGCTATCATTTAACACTTTGTCAAAACGGACACCCTTCTCCCACTTCTAATAAGTGGTGGTTTCCTAATGAGTCGAGATATCATGAAGTTTGGTCGGGGTATATTTGAGTATGCACAATTGCTCTTGGAGCTAAAGCACCAAACGAATATTTATTGAGCTAATCAAAGTTATTATTGCCATTAAGTTTTGTTGATGTCGGGAATTGACGATAAGGGATTCTTAGCATTTGTACTAAAAAGCTTTAAGTAGACTTATAAAAAATAATTCGTTATTAATGATTGCAATTAAAGATTTTGAATTTTTTCCTTTAATTGTACTCCCACTAAATTTTATCGAATTCCACTACCCTCTAGCAGACAAACGAGAAAACTTATTTTTCTTTTAATGGGCTTTAGGTCCAATAGGCAAATGTAACCCATAGTTAATCTAGACCGGTTACATTTGTCCGAAGGTAGATATATCTCCATCAATCATATCGTTATATGACCCTAAAGATTTATTTTCCTCACAACTGATAATGACCTAAGTTAATCTGCGAATTTAAAATCTTCGTGTGTCAAGTCTACCCTACCAATCAAAGATGCTCATAGAACTGATTATACCAAACTAATGCAGCCCCTAGTTAATCTAGCCGACCATGTTAATCTAGCATAACCCTTTCTATGGCTACCTTCATCATTATGTCAATTTAGTTACAACTTACCCTACTATAGCACTCCCCGCTAACACGGCTTACTGAACTATTGCAAGGGCCTACACATAATTTAGCCGTTGGTAGAAGGAAAGAAAAATTCAACAGATTGGTTTTTCTTTATAGCTTGAAATAATTCTTAATAAATTAAGAATGAGGGATTTATTATTGTTTTGTTGTTATCTCATTAGAATTAATTATTGAACGGTCGATTGGATTCCTACAACTATGTTCTCTAAAGGTATATGGAAACGCATATTGTCCTAAGAGGAACATTCAACCTAAATTATAATTAATTATAATAATTAATCAAGAGTTTCAAAATAATTAAAAGACCTTAATCAACATAAATCAATCAAATAAGATTAAGGTACAATTAATTAAGTTGAAGTACAATCACTATTATAGATGTGTTCTATTAATGAAATTAATTTAACGTTTAAATTAATTAATTAATCAAACACTCATTTATTGAACATTATTGATTAATGGATCGAATATATGGATTGGGCTTTAATTGATAAATAATTTCAGAAAATTAAAAATCAATTTTGATTTAATTTTAATTTCTGGAAAAAGAAACCTCTTTTTTTTTTTAATAATTTTAAAATCTAGCTGTCTGAACCGGTTAGATCCGGTCGGACCGCTTGGACCGATCTGACCGACCTGTTCGGCAAGGATAGTTTTGAGAAAATTATTTTGGAATTTCAAACTCATATCCAATTTTTATTTTAAATCCAATCTCCTATTCAATTTTAAAATCGATCAAATCCAATTTTAAAACTAAAATGGAGTTTTCTAATTCTAATTTCAAAATTGATCAAATCAAATTTTAAAATTAAATCCAATTTTCCAATTCCAATTTTAAAATCGATGAAATCCAATTTTAAAATTAAATTAAAATTAAACCAACCCAATTCCAATTTCACCAATTCAATCAATTCAATCATATCAATAAACTATTCTCGTGCAATCGAAACCAATAAACACGTAGGCAATTAACTGCGCAACCGTAGCTCTGATACCACTGTTGGGGATTGGGCACGTGTACGCAGCGGAAAATAAAAAAATATTGTATTTTATATAAACTAATTTATATAAACAAACACGTGCACAATAGCTACAATTAATTGCATACCTTTTCGCTTCCAATCACCGACAAACATGCTCGCATATATGATTAATTTAAATAACATAAATTAAACCATCATAGCATGCTCGCAAAATGAAATCAAATAATAAATATGCCCAACGAACGATTCACATAAACGCATAATCGAACATATAGATTCATGTGATTCAATAATCAATTAACAAACATTAATCTCAATTAATATAAATTAATAAATACATGTATATTAATTAGGGAAAACAATATGTTACCGTTGAAGCATGAATCGAACGAAGACTCGAGAAGATGGCTAGCTGCTCTTCCCACTCCTACTGTTTGCTAATCTGAAATTATAGCCCTTCTCCAACTTCAATATCTCCATGGTTATTGACTAGATACACAACTACTTTTGACATATTGTATACCCATGAGTTGTTGTTTCTGTCAAAATTTCACGTCCATCCGATCACTTGTTGATTTATTAAAAATTTGCTCGCTGGACTGCGCAGAAAATCCGAGAGCAGTTTTTCAGAATTGCCTTCTCGCATCACCGGCTTATGGCGGCACGTGAGGGCGCATGGGGACAACCCTGGTGGCGGCGTTGGCGACATAATAATCTTCTGCCTCTTAGGTTTCACCTCGTATATTCAATCCACTATCCACGTAGCACTAGATACGTGATAGGCTAAGTACAACGAAGAAGAACAAAAGGAAAAAGGAAGATGCCGATACGGCGGCGACGCGGCGGCTGGTGGCTGAGGTAGGGTTCCGACAGCAAGGTGGACGGCTGATCGAGAGATAGAGGCTACGGTTTCATTCTTACATATTGTTATTTTTTTTGTTTCTTTCACAAGACATATAAATCCTATTTATACGCTCCTTGTGAAAACCCTAACATACCTTAAGTTGGGCTAGGCCCAACAGCTTAAGTCCACTCTCTTTCTCGGCTCATTTCTAACAAACGAATGCTCGCAAAAATTTAACAATTATATTTTGACGACTAGCACAAATTCTCGTCGATACGAGTACCACTTTACATTTTACCAATTTCCGAAATTGGAAACCCTAATTTAGGACTTGCCAAATTGGGAAACTTCCCAAAATAGAAAGGTCACTAAATTTCCGTCGGATTCTTTTCATCTACTGATTCTCATCTGTAATTAACAATTACGAATGTTTGACTCAATCACATTGACTTCCAATTACACTAAGATTAACTACATAATCTTAGCTCGTTGCATTAAGGATCTCAAGTACACGAGCAGTGTGACCCTCGATGGTTCAGGTGTAAGCTAGCCGTGGCCCACAACCCATTGTGGTTTAAACTTGTCCCTAGAGTTAGAATTAAGTTGATGCTAGTTTCAACTTAACTGCCCAACGAATCAAGATTGGCGTCTAGCAACTACGCGTCATGATTCCCTAGATACAAATGAAGTGCTTGCATGAACCTTGTGATATAGTTAACATACAGTACGATCCCTTCGATACATATATCCTGATTGAACTAGAGGCATTGGTTCGTCGAGACCTCTTTATGAGCTCAATAACTCTGTGGACGTTCTTGATTTTATAATCCATTCGTGTTTAACTTAGAGAAACACATTTCTCATATCACGACACTTTCAGCTGTGGCCACAGACTTCATGGATTATAAATCGCAAGAACACATAGGATATCCATGGCTGATCAAGCGATCAAATCTCCTACTACAATGCACATACCTCATACTAGATTTCAGACTGCACGAACACTGGACCTTGGGGCGGTCCTCGGTGGAACTCAGGGACAGGTCACGATACAGCTGGTCCTCTAGTGAAGTCACGGTGATGTCTGGGTCTTAAGGATTAATGGTGTACAACTATATCATAGAAACCTCTACTCGATTATTGGGAACCACTTAGAGATCTCGAGATTGAGGGAGTTCAGGGAACTCATCAACTTATGAGCACCCACTTATTTATGCCGATGTCACAACACCGTTGACTGATGAGACGCAGTACATATACACTAAGTGCTAGTCTCGAATGGGAAAGGCCGATATCGTCATTAGTGGCGTAACCCGTTGACTAGCAACCACGTTTAGCAATTACTATACTTAAATAAATAATCTCACGATTCTACAAGATCTATTTATAGTAATTAAGTAACTGTAAGGACTATATCTATGCTTATGCAAGGGACAAAGATATAGAATGCCAAAGGGGGTATTTATCATTAATACGAAATAGATTATTTACGAGTAGCTTGAGAAAACACAACAATTAGTTGGCTCTTCGGTCACCTACTCTAACAGGAACCGGGTCTGAGTGATGACAAGGTAAATCAACTGGAGGATGGGATATTTATCTCGCATAGCAAATATGCCAAGAACGTGGTAAGTAAATTTGGGTTGAAAAAGGCAAAGCCTTTAACAACACCAATGAGCTCAATTGAGAATTTGGGACGTGGTTGTGATGGTACAGACGTTGATTACACACTATACATGAGCTTAATAGGAAGTTTGTTTTATCTTTCTGCTAGTAGATATGATATTTGTTTCTGTGTAGGTATTTGTGCGAGGTACGAAGCAAGCCCTAAAGAGATTCATTTGAGTGTTGTAAAGCGCATTATCCAATATGTTAGTGGAACATCCAAATTGGGAAAATGTTATTCAAAAGATACTAACAATTGTCTTGCAGGGAACAGTGCTGCTGACTGGTCAGGAGATGTGGATGACAGAAAAAGCACCACAAGAGGTTGTTTCTACATGGGTAACAATTTGGTATTTTGGTACAGTAAGAAACAAAATTCCATTCCCTTATCTAGTGTTGAATATGAATACATAGCTGCAGGTAGCTGTTGCACACAACTCCTTTGGATGCAACATATGTTAAATGACTATGGCTTTCGTGAAAAAGAGTTGCATGTCTTTTGCGATGATGAGAGTGCCATAAATATTTTAAAAAATCATGTTCAACATTCTAAGACAAAAAATATAGATATTCTTCTTCA
Source organism: Erythranthe guttata (assembly GCF_000504015.1). The sequence continues at coordinate 1,313,512 of NW_012194833.1, forward strand.
TTTCATCAGAAATTTAGTAGAACAGAAACGTGTGACCATAGACTATGTGTCCCAGACAATCAGTTGGCTGATATTTTTACAAATTCCCTGGATTTCCTTAGATTTGATTACTTGCGTAAAGCGCTTGGAGTTTGCAATGTAATTAAGCTATAAAACTGATAGTGCAATCATCTTCTTATTTTGTCCGGATTGCACTTGATCTACTAATCGGACATATTTTGTGTCACCTTCTTATGTGATAACATCGCACAGCTTATGTTAATCCTTGTTTTGCTTGGAATAGTAGTGATGGAAGTATCATTTTGACTAACTGTGGTTTGCTAGTTTTTGTGGATTAACTTTTTGTTTCCGCGGTAAGTTCCGATAGAAGTGTGTTTCCCCGTCTATCGGGAGTGATCAATGCCTATGGCCTCACTTATCTCAAAGATCATACTCCTATAGGAAGAATTATGCTATTTGCATATGCATTCCCGACTTCTAATTAAAAGCTATGTGAATTCTTAAGAAGGTTGCCCTCCTAATATTTGGTTGAATTTCATGTCAACAAATCACAAAAAAAAAAGAAAAAATCTGCGGATTTTCGCCACAAAAAAAAGGGAAGAAAAAAGAAAGGGCAGAAGAACACAAAAAAAAAATGCATATGCATTCATAACCCCATTAAAATACGTAATTTATGATTTCTTGAGTATGGTCGTGCGGCTCTAGGTATATCGTGCATCCAAGAGCATGTTGTGGGATTCTATCGTGTCTTGCTCTAAGTTCTTTTGGTTAATCCTTGAAAACAATGCACTCTACATTTTTGCTCTTGTGACCTCCTTGGTTTCCTTTCTTTGTAAAACATATATATATATATATATAATATCCCTATATATATATATATATATATATATATATATATATATATATATATATATATATATATATATATATTCATATATTCTTCTTCTTGATCGTTTATTTTTTCACATCTCTGGAAATCTAGGGTTTCTGAGTTTATTATGGTATATGGCTGACTCTTGACACATGGATGTCTTGATACGCAGTCTGTTTCGAATCTCTGAAGAAGCGTGTGGGAATATACTTCTATTTTATCATGATGTTTGTGGGATATGTTTCTATCCTATCAACTGATTTGAAAATATCTTTTGTTACGTTGAGAAGTCCCATTTTGTTTTCAAAAAGTTGTGCACTAACTATCATTAGGGCTCCTAGGATTTCTAAATGTTTCCTCTACTCGACTTCTCTCTCCAATATCTCTCTATGTTTTTCGAAAGCTACTCGTCTCTTCTCTTTTCTGTGCTCCACATATTTACTATGGAAAGAGACAAATCGGTCGAGGGGTCTGAAATGAGGAAGCACAAAGCACTGTGCATCACCGTCCGACAAGAAGTCTAGAAAAACGTCAAAGTCTGTGACAACAACAGTGGTCTCTGTAGTTCCCATCTCTCTCGTGGCCACAAATCCGAAACCCACGGTCACACATGTGCAGTCTCTAGCCCCAAGCTCCAAATAAGGTGTTGTCTCTGATCTGGTGGACAATATTCTAGTTGAAAGTAATCGTTCCATGTCTAAGGCAGAAGACGTTGGTGGTGAAGACCATGTCGCAATTGAAGAAGCTAATTTCAGCGCCCCTGTGCAGCTTCGCCGACCTCAAAGGAAGTTTGAGAGCGATTATAGTCTTGAGGATAAGTCATACTCTTCGAGTGGTCACCAATCGCTTTCTGAGCACACTTATGCTGCCTTTACTGCCGTACATCCAACTAGACCCACCTCATCACAATCTTCATCAGAATCCTAATTTTCTGTTGATTCTCTGTTGTTGGGTCTCGAGGTTATTTGGGAAGGGAAATTTTCAATGTGGCTCCTGAATTGAATAAAGATTTTTACAGGTTTAAGAATCAAATCACTGTTAAGCCCTTTGTGTCAATGAGACCATAGCCTTTTTGATCACTGTATGTCGGGTTTCCCTGAAGCGTCACTCATGTTGTTTTTATCAACATTGGGGAGTACACTTTGCTCAAAATGGAGCTCTTGCTAACTCTCGCAGAAAAAGTTGGAGTGATGCCTACCTTTTTCCCTCGTTGATCTATCATTCACTGTCACAACATTTCTTAGAGGTTATTCTCAAGGCGAAGAAGAGTTCACTTAATGAATCTGCTCCCATGACCTCTACTATTGCTCCTGAAATTGGCTGTATCAACGAGTATTTCACAACATTTCGAGTGAACATTAAAGTTGTTCTCATACCCATGCATGAACAATTTGTATCTTTGACAGTCTGGTCATAAAGGGGGAGTAGCAACAACTCCAGATGCATCAGCAAAAACTGCCATACACAAGGGAGAAACTTCAATGAGGAACCAGCAGTCCACAATCGCAAGGCAAAGTATCCAGCAGTTCTCATGATGATGATCTGCTCTCCGACTATGATTATTAAGGGAAGATTTCTTGAAAAACCTTTCGTTGTTTTTTTGTTTGTCATTTTTGAAGTTCTTCAATTTACTTCCTTATTTAGGACTGTTATAATTAGGATTATTCTCCTGCCTTTTGGTTATGGACTTTGTCATCTTTATTTTATGCCTTGTGCTTGTTTTTTGGATAACTTTCTGCTGCAAGAAATTTCTGTGTTAAAACATTTATGTGTTGCAACTTCTATTGTGCTAACAGTCTATGATGCAGGGGGAGTTAATCATTTCTGCAGGGGGGGTTAGTCTTGTCTGGAGGGGGAGTTCTTGTTAAACATGGATTCTGACCAATCTATGCCAAAGGGGGAGATTGTTGGCGCCAGATTTTCGACTATTGAAGATCGAGGAAATCCGCCGAGTTTTGGAATTAAAAGATTGGCAAAGATTTGTTTTCCATGTTTATTTTGAAATGTATTAGTGTCCTATTTTATAATACTTCTATTAGGACTTAGATTTATTTCCATGTATTTTATTCTAGTTAGGTATCTTTTGTATTTATCTAGAATAGAAGTAGAAATCAACTAGGATTCTATTACCTAGATAAATAGATTTCTTGGGGTTCAAGTTAGGTCTTAGGGCTTATTTTCGTGGCTATATAAGTCTCCAAGACATACAAGAACCGTGCGCATTTATTGGAAGAAAAACCACTTCGTAGTATCGAAGGTTTGCGAAGGAGTCATGCGGAGCAGGACTGTGCCATCACTGGCTGTGCCAACATATACAGATCTAATGTATAGATCTCAAGGGAGATCAGCCGCGTTTCTGAAGGGAGTTCAGACTTGAAGAAAGTTCAAGGCACGGGCAGTGGAGCTGCTGTAGAGAAACACGGAGTTCGAGTTGTGTACAAGAACGGCGTAAAAATTAAAGAGGGAGTTTTTATTATTTGTAATAAGTCCTATTAATGTACACTGTAAATCTGAACTAGTGAAATCATGTTTGCAGGTCCACGTGGATGTAGGGCACAGTTGTGTCTGAACCACATTATATTCTTGTGTTCATTTACTTACTTTCAGTAGTTTATAACTGCGTGATCACAAGAATTGTAGTTGTAAATGAATACTATTTCCACAACGTAACTGTTACAATTTAGGTTAATATATTTCTATAGGCATGTAAATCTACACAGTAGAAGCTCGATAAATTAATACCCGATAAATTAATAATATCGCTTAAATAATAAAATTCTGGTCCCGACTCGCGGACAACGTACTAAATTAATAATTCGATAAATTAATATGATAATACGCATTCAAAAAATTTAAGAAGCCCCATATAATATATAAATTAATAATGCATAAAAATAATTCTTAAATTACATATTACAATACATATTTTATAGATCTGTGAAGGCTTAATACAATATTATTTTAATTGTCGCTTGTTTCTTGTTGAAGTTCACATTACTATCAATATCGTCCCTCACTTTTCTTAACATGGTAAGAACTTTTGGTATAGTTTTCGCATAACTCACATAAAATTGTTCTATACTATTGCTGCTTTAAGAGCCTCCGTTTGTGAAACGGGCTTTATAGTGCATTGAACTAATGGTACAATGAATAATATACACGTAAAAAAAATGCATTTAATGAAAATAATAATAAAAATAATTTCATAAGTTAATAAGTTATTAGTTAATGTATAAATTAATAATTATTAATTTATCGATAAGTTAATATTTTGCTAAATTAATGAAATTTTGATGGTCTCAAATGTATTAATTTATAGAGGTTTAATTGTACTTTTTTTAATGGAGAGATGCTCAAAATATTTATCTCCATTTGAGAAAAGCCCACACCCATTTCCGGCCATATTGTTTTTCCAATTTTATCCATGCCCATCACATCATCATTGCGTAAGGCGCTGGTCATCAGCGATTTTTTTTTTCGTTTATTTTTATTTTTTATGTATCAGTTTTATTAATCGACTATGAAGCATAGTCGATTAAGGTAAATCCACTATGAAGCACAATCAACTATACTTTACAAAAACAAAAAATATAAAAACATTATAATTGATTTATACAATTGGAATCAATAAACAAAAAATCAAAAAAAAAAAAAATTTGGAGTCGATCAACCTTAATCGACTACCATAACATAGTCGATTAGCATAATCGACTATGATGAAGCATAGTCGATTAAGAATCTTCTACTAAAAATCAAGGTTGTAAAAAGGGGTAATCGGGTCGGAGGCGGTCAGTCACCGACTCACGATCATTCTATATAAAAAAATCAGTTTTCTAAATATAATATAATATATTTCTAGATATATATTATTTATAAATACTCAAAACCTATATAAAAAATATTTAAACATAGGTATATCTCCATCATGTATATATCCTAATAACATAATAACAGTTTAATAATAATCAGATCATAATACATAAATAACCTTATAAAATATAAATAAAAAAGCAATTTTTTTGAATTTACATTTATTCTTGAACATTTCTCGCATACATCAATAGTTGGCTTAATCTCACTTTGCACCCTTGAAATCTACCATTTTGACACTTTGCACTCTCGAAATAAATTAATAGCAATTTGCACCCTTGAAACACAATATATCATGTATAATGCACCCTAAATGTATTTTTAAAGCTAATGAAGGTAATTTAATATTTGTAGGATGACAAATAAAGAATCCTTTTTTTTTATCATCAATAATTTTGAAATTTTAAAGTGCAAGAATAAAAATACATCTCATCAACATATTTAAAAAATATATTTTTATCACATAAAAATAGTTTACAAAAATAATATCATTCAGCTAATTCGTTATCAAGTTATCTTAATTATATACTTGTTCCAAATATTTTTACTTAATATTTCCACCAGTTGCAATAAAAGATCCATCAATTGAATAACTTAGTGACAGAAGTTGTTTTATTTTATTTTGTAAGAAAATATAATTTGTTTAATAATCCGGTGTGATATTTTTTCGCACTTTGTGCGCTCGAAATTAGGTCGGAGGTTGAAGAAAATAACAAATATTACGGAAAAAAAAAATCAATAGAAAATAAAATTGCCTTTGTTATTCTATTAAGGGTGCATTGTGAATGATTTATTATGTTTTGAGGGTGCAAAGTGCTATTATTTTTTTTCAAGAGTGCAAAGTGCAAAAGGCTCCATTTCTAGGATGCAAAGTGCAATTAAGCCTCATTAGTTCTTTAACAATAAAAGTTAACATAAAAAAAATTAAGCATAAACTCATATTTTTTATTAAAATCCCAACTTTTATTTTGAATTATGTTTAAAAAAAGAAAAAATATAAACGATTTTTGACCGATTTTTGCCACCTAGTTTGACCCGCCTTGAAGGTTTGACCGCCTCGGACCGCCTCAGACCTCCTAAAACCGCCTCACAGGAAATAAAATCGATTTTTGAAACCATTACACTAAAGTCATAAAGGTTTGGGACCGCCTCCGCCCTCGGAGACCGATTAATCGGCCGCCTCGGCCGATTTTTAGAACACTGCTTAAAATAACAAATCATAACTGCAAAAAAATGAAAAATCAACTATATTTTAAAAAAAAAAAATACACAAAAATTATAATTCATTTATACATATTGAGGTGGTGTTTGTAAATGCTTTTTGAAAGTGACTATGCGGTTTTTTTTGCTCATAATCTGTTTTCAGGTGTTTGCAAAATCAACTTTTGCTTTTGCTTCTCTTAAAATAATCTGCTTTAAGCTATTTTTTTAAAAGCACCCCTAACCCTGCTTTTTCTATTTAAGTTCATTTTCTGGAATATTTGCAAACACCCCCAACTTTTGGAAATAAGCACTTAAAACTAACTTAAATCACAATCACTAACTTCTTTTAAATAATCATTTGCAAACACCACCTGAATCAATAAACAAAAAATCCAAAAAAAATAAAAACATGGGTCGATCAACCTTAATTTACTACCAGAGTATAGTTGATTAGCTTAATCGATTATTGACCATGTAGATAGTTGATTAAGGTTTCAGCCTGCACGAATTTCTCTACACGCGCCGTCCTCCGCCCGATTCACCAAAAAAACATAAATCTACCTCCCCATCGTCACCACACCGCCGCCACACCACACTATTCAACCAATCTCTAACAATAATAAAATAAATAATTCATACAAAAAAAAAACACAAATTAACATTTCAATGTCCCCAAAAAAAAAAAAAAAAAAAAAAACAGAAATGATTCAAGGTATTTGTCAACCATTGTTGGTCACTCCATAAACAATTTCTGAACACAAGACAAAACCAACACTAAAAAAATAATAAAAAAAACCAAAAAAAAAAAACAAAACAAATACCTTCATCAACATCAATTGCAACAGTGATTTTCTCATGCCTCATTGTTGGGCTAAATACCTAACACGCAAGTGCAAGTATCGCAAACAAGTAGTAAAAGTGGACTCGTAAGAGTCGGATGTCGATCCCACAGGGAATACGTAAATTATGTAATCCTAAGTACCAAATTCTAACAATTATGATTTTTATCCAGCCTACGCAAGGTTGTCAAATTTAATCAACTAAACAATTAAACTAATTATGAAAGCAAATAAAACACAAGAGAATATCAATAAAAACAGATATAGGATTTTATCTTCCCCCATGCGGTAATTCGTCACCCAATTAAACCTCTATCATGTAAGTTACGATTCCCGATTATTAACCCGAGACACTCAATTACTCATAACCCGCTATTGCGTGTATTATGAGTCTATTATTCATAAACGATTCACTATATGTCTATGCAAACCAATTATGAATGAAGTATTAAATAACAAGTCCCGTAAACGGCTACCTAAGGTATTATCTGTTTGTCTACGATAATACATGCAATTAACACACTCATCCGGTGAAAAATACTCGAAGGATCTTCTATCCCTGTTCTAATTATTAAAATGACCTGTCAATCAATTCTAACAATAACACATAGCAACATAAATTAGCTAGGTTCATGTGCTAAATAAGATCAAATAGAAGAAATAATCATGGAATTTAAACTTGCATAATATTAGGAAAATAGGTTCGAATCACCACATAGGGTTCCAATAAAATTCTAGATTATAAACTTAGCTACTCGTAGTTCTTATGATAAACAAAATAGAATAAATAAAATAAATAAGAAAAACTATGCTTGAGTCTTCGTTGATCTTCGTTCTTCGCGTTATGTGGTGTAATTTTTTTTGTCCTTATGGTGTAGAGACTTGATGCTTTTATAGGCTTTTCTTGATAAGGAAGCAGTTGAAACCAAATAGGAATCAATTTCTGTCACTTTCCCCCACCAGGATTGTTTCTTCGATTTTGGCCATGTTGGAGACCGAGTTCTGGAATGTTGCGTGAATAAGAATTGTAGCCGTTGAAATTAGCTTTCCAATGCCGCCAAAATCAGCTGATTTGCAGCTCGTATGAGAGAGATAGGTTTGAAATGGTGGACACTGCCAAAGCTGTGGCGAGAGTCCTTCTTCCAATTTGATTTATTTCCTTATTTGCAATTTTTTCCTTTCTTTTTGATCTTTTTTCCTTCATGGTCACCTAATTCTCGTTTTTCACCTATAAAACACAAAATCAATCAATTAAAGCACAAATATAATTAAATCTAAACAAAAGATCCACGTAAAGTAAATGTATTGAGTGTAAAATCTACTCAACACTCATTGTCGTAGCCGTCGACCCACTGCGTCCTCGACGACGAGCGCCAGTCATTAGCTTCAACGTTGTCGGTGGAAACCGCCACTGCCAAACTACTGATCCGTCGACATCCTTCACGCGGCGGCGGGAGGCGGCGACAAACACTCTTCCGCGACCACCACCACCACCGTCGGTGAACATCTTGTTTTTCCTCCGAATTTCAGTCGGGAAGAGAAGAGAGAAGAGAGAAGATGAGAAGATGAGAAAAGGAGAACAGTGAAACGGCAAATGAAATGGGTTAGGGTTTTGAAACATGAAAATGAGATTTAATATTAATAAGTGTGGTTCGGGAACTATTAAAATAGCATTTAGGTGGGATATTAGCTAAGGGGGTTTTCTCCAATTATTTTTTGGAGGGGCGTTTTCTTAACTCATTTTCCTAGATTAGGGGGTTCTTGCTAATTTTCCCTTATTAAAACTAGGGCTGGGGCATGTGTATCTACTTTTCCAATCTAAATTTAGCATGCCCAAAGGATCATTATATGTTGCCCGTGCTAGATCAATTGATCGATTAAACAACAGGATGCCAGTTGTTAAGTAGGATGGACTTTTCTCAATGCTGCCACCGCTTGATCAACAAGCTTCAGAGATAACCATGTCTAATCAATCATAAGTTGCGGGACACGGATTCCTTCGGACCAGAAGAACTTTGAAATGGGTACGACCCTTGTAAAGAAGATCCCAAGCCCAAGCTAACCTCGATCACAACAGGAGGTTTTGGAGTAGGAGAGGTTTTACTGTTCTTGTGGGAGGAGGTAGCATAGGTAGTAGCTTTCTTCTTTCATTTATTGGGGATATCCATCTCGGCTTCCACCACCACATCATCCAATACATATATCAGAAAACAATGAAGCCGGTCTAACGAGATCGCCGACATGCTCAGGGATCAGAGTTTTCTTAGATGCATCCATGCGAAATGAAAGGTGAATTCCATTATGCGTGTTCTAAAGCACATGTTCTATAAGTACGGAGAGGATAGTTAAACAAAAAACTCAATAGTTATGTTTTTGTAAGGTGTCATTGTTGGGCTCAACCAACTTAAACCGAAATGAGTCAGGAGGCATCAATTCCGAGTAAGGTCTCCACATGGAACCATGCTCGTCGAACATGGTCTAAAACGGCTTCCAATTCCATATTGTTGAAATTAATGCTAAATTTTGGAATATTCAAGAAATATTAGTCTTGTAAAATAATATCTAGAATAATCTATAGGACTCAAGACGAGCTAGATACTTCTAGCCATAGAAGAATATTCAAGAAAAGCTAGGATTGTAAAGATAATTCTAAAGAAGGACTACTCTAGCAATTCTCTAGATTCATCCATGAAGCCTATAAATAGGCTATGAGACATTGTAAACAAGCATCAACTCAAAAGTAAAAACTAATAAAACATTCTCTTTCAACTAAATCCTATTGTCCCTTCTCTCCAAATAAATTAAACTATTTCCAAATTACTATCCACCACCTCTCACAAACTAACAGTGGTACTGGAGCCCCATTCGATCAAAGACTTGGGCGTTCCCTTCACTAAAAACTATTCCTAAAATCACCCTATATTATTCCATTAGCTTACACCACGACCAATACACTATCTAATAACCAAATTGCTCTTCCAATGTTCTTCGGAGAAAAATATGACTATTGGTCTATCAAAATGAAGGCATTTTTTAAATCTCAAGGCTTATAGGAGATTGTCGAAGAAGGGTTCACTACTCCTAGCGACACTTGTAAACTCTACAACATTCAAATTGTTAGAGTAGGTGACCAACAAGCCAACTTGTGGCGGTGGTCTTTCCATTTATTATTGTAATAAATAAACTTTATTCGTATTTATGATAAAAACACCTTGGCATTCTATATCTTTGTCCCTTTGTCACAAGCATAGATATAGTCCTTACAATTATTTCAAGTACTAGTAATTGATCGTTAGGATCGTGAGATATTTACTTTAGTATTATAACTGTTAAACGTGTTCCTTGTCGAAGGGTTACGCCACAATGAGATATCGGCCTTTCCCATTAAGAGACTAGCACTCAGTGTATATGTATTGCATTGTGATATCGGCATCCATAAGTGGGTGCTCGTAAGTTGACGAGTTCATTGAACTCCCTCACCCTAGAAATATCTAAGTGGTTCTCAATAATCGAGTAGAGATATCTATGGTATAGTTGTACACCATTAGTCCTTATGACCTAGACATCACCGTGACTTCACTAGAGGACCAGCTGTATCGTGACCTGTCCCTGAGTTCCACCGAGGACCACCCCAAGGGCCAGTGTTCGTGCAGTCCGAAATCTAGTGGGAGGTCTGTGCATTGTAGTCGGGGATTCGATCACTAGAATAGTCTTGGATGTCCTGTGTGTTCTCATAGTTTTTAATCTCTAAGTCTCTGACCAGAGTTGACTAAGTGATGATTAGAGAATTCGATTCTCTAAGTCATGTACATACCGATTACAACACTTAGAACGATCGCACTGTCATTGAACTACTAAGGAGATCTTGATGAACCAATGCCTCTAGTTCAATCGGGACAATATGAATCGAAGGGATCGTACTGTACGCTAACTATATCAAAAGGTTCTTGCAGGCACTTCATTTGTATCTAGGGAATCATGACGCGTAGTTGCTTTTTAGACGTCAATCTTGATTCGTTGGGTGATTAAGGTGAAACAATCTTCATCTTAATCGTAACTCTAAGGGACGAGTTTTGACCACAAAGGGTTGTGGGCCCACGGCTAGCTTACACATGAACCATCGAGGGTCACACTCCTCGTGCTCATGAGATCTTTGAATAAACGGTCACAGATAAAAATGTTTTATCTTTGCATGATTGGAAGTCAATATGATTGGGTCCAACATTCGTAATTTGGAATTATGAATGAGAATAAGAAAAGGAAAAGAATAGGCGAACATCTTAGTGGACTTTCTAAATCGGGAAGTTTCCAAATTTAGAAAGCGCACTGAATTAGGGTTTCCACTTTAAGAAAGTTGGAAATCGAGAATTGGCACTCGTTATGACGAGGAAATTATAATGATCCCAAAAATGTAATCGTTACAATTTTTCTGATCATTGAATTGAGAGACGAGCGAGTAAAGAACTAACGAGCTTAAGCTGTTGGGCCCGGTCCAACTTAAGGCCGTTAGGGCTTTTATACAAGACACTATAAATACTTGATTTATAGGTCTTGCGCACGAACACACAACCCTAACGAAACCCTAGCCGCTAACCTCTCTCTCTCTCGGCCAACTCTCCCGCGGCCACAACCGCCGTCGCCGCCGTCAACTCGCCGGAATCGGCCTCCCCTTGGCCGATCATCTTGGTAGTTCTTTTCTCTTTTTGTTTCTTCCGTTTTATTCTAACTATTTCGTTTCTAGTGCCACATTTTAGTAGATCGAAGTACACGAGGTCGAGAGGAGGAAGATCGAAGAATCGAAGCATCGAGGAGCAGCCAACGACGCACGCGCTTCCACGCGCCGCCCGAAGATAGCGCGTGAGCCACACGCGCCGTCGTTGCTCATGCCGCCGCCGCCGCCGCTTCGTCGTCGCTTCCCCGGATTGCACGTATTGGTTTCCGTGGCAATCTTGCTTCGTTTCGGGTGCCTACCTCACGCTTCAAGAGGTAAAGTTTTGAATCCGTGGTCAGTCGATTTTGATTTAATTAAGATTAAATATGTATGTTCGTATCGTAGTATATTGTATGAATTTATATGTATTATGTGATTACATGAAATTCGTAATTTACTACGAGCATGTTAATTGATTTAATGCGAGCATTCTAGTTGATTTAATGTCGATTAAATAATTCGCATGTATATTGTTTTTAATTTCGCTGGAAGCGCAAAGGTACGCAATTAATTGTTTACTATGATCCAATCGTTACAACAATTGAGGAGACAAAGGATCTCTACACTCTCTCTGTCACAGAGTTGGTAGGCTCTCTTGAAGCATATGAGAAAAGACTGAGTAGGCGTGAAAGTGATTCAATGGAGAATGCGTTTCAGTCTAAACTCAAAATTCGGTCTCAAAATTCAAGACATAAGGAAAGAAAATCTGGAGAAAGTTGTAGAAGTGGAAATTCTAGAATGAAAGAAAATGGATGAGATAATTATGAAGATACAAAATCGAAATACCCGCCATGTCGCGTCTGCAAGAAAACTAGTCATCTCGAAAAAGATTGCTGGTTTCGGGGAAAACTAAAATGCCGGAACTGTGGAAAGTTCGGACATGCCCAGAAGATTGTCGCTCTAGACAAAGTCATCAGGCCAACTTCACAGAACAAGATGAGAGGAAAGATTATCTATTCTATGTCTGCCATGCTGCATCTGAAGTAAAAAACGACACTTGGTACATCGATAGTGGTTGCAGCAATCACATGACGAGTAACGAGAAGATCTTTCAAGATATAGACAAGTCCATGAAGACAAAAGTAAAACTCAGCAATGGAGCCCTAGTGGAAGCTGAAGGTCTAGGCACAATTGCTGTCAATACTAAGAAAGGATATTCTCTACTGTTTGAAGGAGACTCGTGCAAAATATATGATAACAAAAACACAAGAATGGAAATAGCAAAAGTTAAAATGCAACAAAAGAGAAATTTTCCTATAAACTGGCAGCACGTGGAAGTAGCCATGAAGGCTCTAGAAGATGAGTGATGGCTATGGCACCGGAGGTTCGGACACTTCAACTTTCATGGATTAAATATATTTCACCAAAAGAACATGATGAAAGATCTTCCTGCTATTCACGAGAAGGACGACGTATGCGAAGGATGCTTACTTGGCAAGCAGCAGAGGAAATCGTTTCCGTCAGGCAAGGCTTGAAGAGCCAAGAAGATTCTAGAGCTCGTGCATACCGATGTTTGTGGACCGATGAGGACTCCATCCTTGACGCAAGATAGGTACTTCATTTTCTTCATTGACGACTATACAAGGATGACTTGGGTCTACTTTATGCGACAAAATCGGAAGTATTCAATATCTTCAGAAAGTTCAAGAATATAGTAGAAAATCAAAGCAATCGGAAGATTAAAGTTATAAGAAGCGAAAGAGGAAAAGAATACACCTCTAAAGAATTAAACAAGTTATGCAAAGATGAAGGAGTGGAACACCAACTAACAGTCGGCTACGCTCCTGAGCAAAATGGCGTCTCCGAAAGAAAGAACGGAACGGTGATGGAGATGGCAAGATCTATGCTAGAAGAAAAAAGAATGTCGAAAGTGTTTTGGGAAGAAACAGTCTACACATCTGTCTATCTACTCAACAGGTGTCCAACTAAGGCGGTGGAAAACCAAACACCTATAGAAGCTTGGAGTGGTCGTCAGCCGTCAGCGAAACATTTAAGAGTTTTTTGGAGTATTTGCTACGTTCATATTCCAGCAGTCAAGAGGCACAAGCTTGAAGAAAAGACGGAAAAAGCAATATTGCAGGGATACAGTACAGAATCCAAGGGATACCGGATTTACAATCTCAAGACTAAGAAGCTTATCGTCAGTCGCGATGTCGAATTGGACGAGAAAGCCACATGGGATAGGGATGAACAAAAGATAATGAAGCGAAGCATCATGGTTCCGAGAATACAAGGACCATCAACAAATCATCAAACAGTAGAACAGAAAGAAACGCAGACTTCTCGTGGAACTACTAGACATGGAGAAATTACCGAAGAAGAAGAAGAATCATCACCAGAGTCACCACTACTAAGAACAAGATCGCTCGGGGAAATCTACGAGTCGTGTAACTTTGCAACTATAGAGCCAAAGAGCTTTGAAGAAGCATCAAAGCAAGAAGTTTGGATGAAAGCTATGGAAGAAGAGATAAGAATGATCGAGAAGAACAAGACATGGGAGATGGTAGATCGACATTCTAACAAAGATATCATTGGAGTTAAGTGGGTCTACAAAAAAAACTCAATCCGGATGGCTCAATTCAGAAGCACAAAGAGAGACTTGTCGCCAAAGGATACTCACAATTACCAGGTATCGACTACACTTAAACCTTTGCTCCCGTTGCACGCTTAGACATAATATGAGCACTTATTGCACTAGCTGCACAAAATAAATGGAGAATCTATCAACTTGACATCAAGTCAGCCTTTCTCAACGCTATCTTGAAGATGAAATATACGTGGAACAACCACAAGGATTCGTGGAGAAAGGAAAAGAAGACAAAGTTTTAATTCTCAAGAAAGCCTTATACGGCTTAAAGCAAGCCCCACGAGCTTGGTACAGTCGAATCGATACTTATTTCACGTGTTGAGGATTTACAAGGACTCAAAGTGAGCCTACTCTCTACATCAAGACACAGGGTACACCCGATACACTCATTGTCTCTTTATACATAGATGATCTTATATATATGGGAACAATGAGAGTATGGTTAAAGATTTCAAAGAAGATATGATGAAGACATTTGAGATGAGTGATCTCGGATCACTTCATTATTTTCTCGGCATCGAGATAACCCAAAAAGAAGAAGGTATTTTCATCCCCCAAAGAAAGTACACGGAGAGTTTACTGAAGAAGTTCAGGATGCACGATTGCAATCCAGTTGCTACACCTGTAGTAACTAATGAAAAACTAAGAAAGGAGGATGGATCACCAAAGGCGGACGATTCACTCTAAATGAGTATAATAGGAAGCCTACTATATCTAACAGCTACAAAGCCAGACATTATGTACGCCACAAGTTTACTATCCAGGTTCATGCAAAGTTCGAGTCAAGTACATTATGGAGCAGCAAAGAGGATCCTTAGGTACTTGCAAGGAACGAAGGACTATGGAATTTGGTACAAGCCCGTAACATGCTCGAGTTTAATAGGCTACACCGATAGTGACTGGGCTGGATCATTGGATGACATGAAGAGTACCTCAAATTACACATTCTCTCTTGGTTCCGGAATGTTCTCATGGGCATCAAAGAAACAAGAAAGTGTGGCGCAAGCATCAACAGAAGTAGAGTATATGGCAGCTGCAACAACTGCAAGCCAAGCTATATGGTTACGACGAATATGAGCGGATATGGGCGAGGAATAAACTAAGTCGACACAATCTATTGCGATAACAATTCTGCAATAGCAATGGTGAAGAATCCAGTTCAACACAGCTGAACTAAGCACATAGCGATCAAGTACCATTTCTTGAGAGAAGCATAAGCAAACAAAGAAATTCAAGTGAACTACTGCCCGCCAGAAAAACAACATGTAGATATTTTCACGAAGACCCTTCCGCGTCCGAAGTTTGAAGAACTGCGTACGATGCTCGGTATCTCCAAAATGAGCATTAAGGAAGAGTGTTGAAATTAATGCTCAATTTTGGAATATTCAAGAAATATTAGTCTTGTAAAATAATATCTAGAATAATCTATAAGACTCGAGGCTAGCTAGATACTTCTAGCCATAGAAGAATATTCAAGAAAAACTAGGATTGTAAAGAGAACTCTAGAGAAGGACTACTCTAGCAATTCTCTAGATTCATCCATGAAGCCTATAAATAGGCTATGAGGCATTGTAAACAAGTATCAACTCAAAACTAAAAACTAATAAAACATTCTCCTTCAACTAAATCCTATTGTCCCTTCTCTCCAAATAAATTAAACTATTTCCAAATCACTATCCACCACCTCTCACAAACAAGATGTGTTGAAGGCAAGTTTAGATTGATCATTGTGATGGAAAATGTAAAGGGGATGGTAGTAGATGCAAAAATGTAATACCGATCCCAATGGTGCTTCTTATTGTGATATTTATTTATAAATTTTATAGTGAGCAGATATGTAAAACATATAAGGAGAATATATTTTGGTGATAAAGCAAGCGAATAAGCGATATAGTAGAAGATGGACATAAAATGAATGAAGATGGGATGATATTGATTTAACGGAATCTCATACTGTTGAATGACCATCTCAACCAACTTGCACTTGAAATATTTTTAAATGGGTAGCTGTGGGATTCGAACTCAGGACCTTTCATTTGGCCTGGCTCTGATACCATGTTGAATGACCATGTCAACCAAAAGCTTAAGCTATTAGTGAAATGTATCATGTAATATTAATATCTCCAATAGTTGTTCTCATTGTTGAATGCCATAGATGAAAAAAGAAGGTGACAGAGAATGTCATGTGAAAAATGTCAATGAAGATGATGATGAGGCTACAAGTAACTTTCGTAGATCGACTACATCTACTGGAAACGATACGACACAAGTTAGACTAATATACGTTGTTAATTCTAAATCTACTCATATTAGTTTTGTACATGTTATGCAAAATTGTACTTCGTTTTCAAAATAATTGTCATGTTATCCACCTACTTTAACGTGTCTTGTAATGTCTTCTGAGGTTTAACTGCATTTTTCAAAGCAAAATGAACTTACGCTCAAGAAGCCCATAATTACTATATTTGACCGAAAAACATTTGACCTGCATTAATCAAAGTTAGTGGTATCGTGTGGCATGTGCCAATTTTTATTTTATATTTTAAGCAAATAACGTTTAACGTCCTATTCAAGCAAATCGATTTTTTTGCTATTAACACTGTTGAGTGTAGATTTTACGCTCAATACGTTTACTTTACGTGGATCTTTTGCTTAGATTTAATTATATTTGTGTTTTAATTGATTGATTTTGTGTCTTATAGGTGAAAACAAGAATTATGTGTCCATGAAGGAAAAAAGATCAAAAAGAAAGGAAAAAATTGCAAATAAGGAAATAAATCAAATTGGAAGAAGGAATCTCGCCACAACTTTGGCAGTGTCCACCATTTCGAGCATATCTCTCTCATACGAACTCCAAATCAGCTGATTTTGGCGGCATTGGAAAGATAATTTCGAGGGTAAAATCCTTATTTACGAAACATTCCAAAATTCGGATTCTAACATGGCGAAAATCGAAGAACAAATCCGGATAGGGGAAAGTGGCGGAAATTGATTCCTATTAGGCAATGTAGTCAGAACCGAACCGGCCATGGAACCGGACGACCATTTGGGTCACGGTTTTATAGGATCGAACCGGTTCAACCGGGTTTTTGATTTTTTTTAATATATCATTATTTTATTAATTTTAATATTTTAAAAATATTATTTTCTTTACATTTTTAATCTTCCACCTATTATTTTCAATTTTATCAATCTCACACCACTTTTTACTATATTTCTTTTGCTTATATTCTATAGTTTACAATTCTTTATTCTTCTAATGCAGCAATTCACCACCGCTATTCGATCACCCATGACCGAATCCGGCAATTTTTCGACCACTCATGACTAGATCCGGCCACCCATCACTAAGTCCCGTGAAGATTCACTCAAATCTAGTCATAAATAACCAACTTAGCGGTGATTTGAGATGTTTTGGCCGAAAACCGGGTTTTTTGACTGACTCGCCGGTTCTCGGGTTTTACCCGGTCGAACCGGATTTTGGTCATTTGACCCCGGTTTTCATTTTTTCCGGTTTTAGAGGTCAGACCGGACTGCTTCGAAGCCGTGTCACGGTCGAACCGGTCCGACCGGCCGGTTCGGTCCGGTTCTTACAACATTGCTATTAGGTTTCCACTACTTCCTTATCAAGAAAAGCCTATAAAAGCAACAAGTATCTACACCATAAGCAAGAAATTTGACACCACATAACGCGAGGAACGAAGATCAACGAAGACTCAAGCATAGTTTTTCTTATTTAATTTATTTATTTTATTTTCTTCATCATAAGAATCACGAGTAGCTACATCTTTATTTTCTAAGATTTTATTCGGAACCCTATGTGGGATTTATGAACCCTTTTCTATAATTTTATGCAAGTTTTAATCCGAATTCTTTCTTCTTCTTGTTTTATTAAGTGCATGAATTTGATCACCTTATGTGCTTTTATGTTATTGTTAATCGCATGAATCGGAAGATCGGGTTAGTAATTAGAACTGTGGTAGAAGAGCCTTTGTGGTATTTGTTAGCCGAAAGATTAGTTTCGAATGTGATGATTTACAAACAATTGATTTGATCTAATAGTCTATCTTTGAGTCGTGGTTTTATTAGACAAATTAATCAAGGCGGAATTAATCAAGACCGGAGTGACAGAATCCATAAGAGGCCTAGTGTCCTTCAACTATCCCGAGAACGAGATCCAAGGATCTTGGAGGCACGTGGAATAAAAGTTCGAGGGCCTAGAAGAGTGGAGTAGGGGAATTTTTTCCGAACCACTATAAATTCTGTGTCATTTACTTTACGCACTTTATTTTATCGTATTCAAAATTTCGTACTCATATATTCTTTATTGCTAAAACTTTATTCGGAATTAATTTGGAAGTTTGCAAAATATTTATTATCAAAGAAAAATATATTTTTCTAAAAATAATTTAATTCTGCAACAATATTAAGAAGTTTTGAAAATCCTAATTCACCCCCCTCTTAGGCATATTTATTCTCTCAATTGGCATCAGAGCCTCGTGCTCTTAATTTCTTGTTGTTGGGCTTAACAACCCAAGAGCTAACGATCCTATGGCTTCTTTCAGTAATTATATTTTCGCAGAGGGACAATCTCATACTAGGCCACCACTTTTTGATGGAACTTCATATTCTACTTGGAAGTACCGCATGCAAGAATTCCTAATTTCAATCCATTGCGATCTATGGATAATTATTCTAGAAGGACCATTCATTCCTATGAAGGACATCAATGGCGAAAAAGTGCCCAAGGAATGAAAGGAACTCACATCCGCGGACAAATATTTAGTGTCCATGAACTCAAAGGCTAAGAACATTCTTTCTTGTGCTCTTACTATTAATGAATATAATCGTGTTTGTTCATGTCCTACAGCTAAAGATATGTGGGAGATGTTGCAAGTAACCCATGAAGGAACATCCCAAGTAAAGGAACAAAGGATCAATATTCTAGTACATCAATATGAGATGTTCAACATAGAGCAAGAAGAATCCATAGGTCAAATGTATGCTCGCTTCTTGGAGATCATAAACCCATTTACGGCACTTGGCAAGATCTACTCTCAAAGTGAACAAGTCAAAAAAATCTTGAGATCCTTGCCTCGAGAATGGACTCCAAAAGTGACCGAAATCCAAGAAGCCAAGGACTTGAACAATATGAGCATTGCGGAACTTATCGGTTCCCTCACATCCCATGAGCTCACCATCCTTGCAAAAGACGAGGTAAAATTAAATAAAGAAAAATCCGTTGCTTTTAAATCTAACACTATGCAGGATGACGATAACGATTTGGAAGACTTAGATGAGGACGAGAAGAATGAGGAAATCACGAGGATCACAAAAAGGATAAATCAACTACTAAATTCTAACCGGAACTCCTCCCGAAATTCTCCCCGAGACCTTCGGAAATCCTCAAAATTTGAGAGTGAGATAAAGTGTTATCAATGCCAAAATCCCGGTCATATAAAGCCCAACTTCCCGTTACTCAACATAGGTGAACGATTCCAACGGATGTCAAAACACAAAGGATTAAGCACAACTTGGGATGATCAAGAATCCGAAGGAGATATGACCGATGAGGAAATCGCAAATGTTTGTCTCATGACAAACGAAGAGGTATGTAGTTCTTACTTTAATAAGATAAATAATTTTTATGAATGTCATGATGACCTTGAATGTGATGATTTTAATTGTGAAGATGATTGGCATGAAATGATAAATGAGTGTAGAAGAGATTTGGAAAAATTAGCTTCTAAGAATGATATCTTGAAAAGAAAAATTATTATTGTCAATAATGAAAAAGAAAAAATAGAAGCTAAATTAGATTTTTATATTGAAAAGCTAGCTATTTGCGAAAAAGAAAAATCTTCTTTATCCATAAAAAAAATTGTGCTAGAAAACGAGGTTATTGATTTGAATAAATGCCTTGAAAAATTCACTAAGAGTAAAGAAAATCTCGATAAATTACTTGGCTTGCAAAATGTGTCATTAGATAAAGTTGGAATTGGTTTTCATTCGCATCATAAGGAATTGAGCAAGTTATCGAATGCATCATCTTTATCATATAATACTTGCAATTATTGTGGTAAAATTGGGCATAAATCTTTTTCTTGTCCATATAAAATGGAAATCACCAGTAAATTCATTTGGGTACCAAAATGCAAAAATTGATTTGAATTATATTTGAAGAAAATGGTAAGTGCTTTAATTTCTAATAATATTATTTGAATTTTTCGATGCATTGCATGATGTAAATTATTGATATGTAAATCCTCCATGATTTATGAGTAAAAATGGTATGATAATATTTTGTGATAATAATATACTTATGACTCTAATCCTCTAAGTGCGAAGAATTCCTTGAGAAAATGAATTTTTTAGGCGTATAGGATAACTTGGATGCTTTTAAAATTCGAAAGTTGAAACTCAAAAGTCACTGGTAAGTTCAACTGGAAGTTCAGCTGGAATTAGAAAACGAAGTGACAAAAAAACTGATGGAAATTCATCTGGAATTTTGGATAACAACGCTAAGCTAATATCCTTGTTGGTACTTATGCTTCGGCTAAAGAAAAATCTGCTGCAACTCTGAGAAACGATCTGGAACATGTACTGGAACTTCGTCTGGCATTTGAAAGTTTGAAATTAAAAGCAAGGGACTAAAAGAATGATGATCAATTTGAGCATTGCAAAGAAGATTATAGAAAATCCTCCCTTGATTGATGACAAAGGGGGACAAAGAATTAATGCTGCTTTATTCATCTTTATCATCTCATTGCAAAAATAAGGGGAGCCTTATGTTACGAATTTACCGACGTTGAGGGGGAGCTTGCGCTCAAGGTTTGACATACCTCATATATTGAGGGGGAGCTTACACTTAAGGTTTGGTATAACAAATTTTATGCTTTGCACTTCAATTTGATTTTATTTTATAAAGCATCAATTGTTTGTCATCATCAAGGGGGAGATTGTTAGCCGAAAGATTACTTTCGAATGTGATGATTTACAAACAATTGATTTGATCTAATAGTCTTTCTTTGAGTCGTGGTTTTATTAGACAAATTAATCAAGCCGGAATTAATCAAGACCGGAGTGACAGAATCCATAAGAGGCCTAGTGTCCTTCAACTATCCCGATAACGAGATCCAAGGATCTTGGAGGCACGTGGAATAAAAGTTCAAGGGCCTAAAAGAGTGGAGTAGGGGAATTTCTCCGAACCACTATAAATTCGGTGTCATTTACTTTACGCACTTTATTTTATCGTATTCAAATTTCCGTACGGTTAAGTGTATATTTATACACTTAATTGTACATTTTTATTTGAGCTTTTGGTGTGTTTTAACAATAATTGGTGCTTAAAATGGGTATTATTTGTGTTTTAGGTGCAAATTGAAGAATTGGAAACTTTTGGGGTCAAAACTGCAAATTCGGAGAAAAAGTGGGCCAAAAGTGAAAAAATCAGAACTCTGAGGAATTAAAGACCGGACGGCCGTCCAGATTTAAGAAGGAATTCTGGCACGGCCGTCCGGAAGAACGTATTGGCGCAGTGAAGGAATTTTAATTACACAAGGAAACCCGCCCTATTAAATTTTTGCACCCTATTTAAAGGCCAAAAGCACACAATTAGATCTATCTTAATCTTTATTTTTCTACACGCGATCAAGAGAACGAAGACGAAGACTTGACGAATCTTCATCATAGTTCTTCCTTTATTTTTATTTCTAGATTTTTATGAACTTTCGTATTTTTATCATGCTTTTCGTTACGAACATGAGTAGCTAAGTTTTTATTCTAGGATTTTATTGGAACCCTATGTGGTAATTCGAATCCCTTTTTCTACTTTTATGCAAGTTTAATTCTTCGATTATTTCTTCTATCTTGATCTTATTTAGCGCATGAACGTAGCTAATTTATGTTGCTATTGGTTATTGTTAGAATTGATTGACAGATCGTTTTAATAATTAGAACAGTGATAGAAGAGCCTTCGAGTAGTTTTCACCGGATGAGTGTGTCAATTGCATGTATTATCGTAGACATATAGATAATACCTTAGGTAGCCGTTTACGAGACTTGTTATTTAATGCTTTATTTATTTATACTAGGTTTGCATAAACATATAGTGAATCTTTTATGAATAATAGACTTATAATACAGCGACAACTGGTTATGAGTAATTTCGTGTCTTGGGTTTATAATCGGGAATCATAACTTGCATGATAGGAGATTAATTGGGTGAAGAATTACCGCATAGGGGAAAGATAAAATCCTAGATCCGTTTTATATTGATATTTTCTCGTGTTTAATTGCTTTCTTAATTAGTTTATTTTATTTAGTTAATTAAATTGACAACCCTGCGTAGGCTGAATAAAAATCATAATTGTTAGGATTTGGTACTTAGGATTAGGTAATTTGCGATACGTACACTTGCGTGTTGGTATTTAGCACCCAACAAGTTTTTGGCGCCGTTGCCGGGGAATAAGGCTAAATTATTTATTTATCCTAATATTAAATTCAAGCAATTTTTCTTACTTCAGCCACTTATTTATTTTATTTAATTATTTTCTTTTTTTATTTTGTTTTAGGTACCGTTTATGCGAAGAGGACACGACACGAGCTTGCTACCTCTCGACCCCGAAATTGAGCGAACGTTTAGGCAAGCCAGGAGAAATCAACGGTTAGCTCAAAACGCTCCCGCAACAATGGAAGAAGAGATTAACCGTGGGGGAGATAACCAAAGGCACCCACCGAATGCAGCGAGAGAAATCGTCAATGAGCAAAACCAACGCCAGCTAATTAATCCACCACCTCGTCAACGAGCACTGCATGAGTATACCGTTCCAACGCTCAATGGGTTTCAATCAAGCATCCAGCAGCCCCCCATTGAAGCCAACAATTTCGAAATTCGAGCGTGACTCCTCACTATGCTCCAAAACAATGGATTATTCAGCGGATTGGCTCACGAAGATCCACATCTCCACTTGGTCAACTTTCTCGAAACGTGTGACTCGCACAAGATGAACGGAGTAACACCCGAAGCACTGCAACTCCGCCTGTTCAAGCATTCCTTACAAGGCGCAGCCCGAGAATGGTTACAAACTCGCGCACCGCACTCCATCTCGTCTTGGGCCCAGCTAGCACAACTCTTCATGAACACATACAACTCCCCAACAAAGTCGACTGTGTGGGGTCTGCTTGATAATAATTGCTAGAATTTAGGGTCTAGGATTAAATAATTAAATATTCTCTGTGGGATCGATATCCGAACTTAATTGTCCACTTTATTACTTGTACGATACGTGCACTTGCGTGTAGGTATTACACCCAACAAACACTCATGGAGCTAACTTGAAACACTTAAACCCAATAGTATTGTGGTCTGCGAATGTTGAGTGTAGATATTACACTCAATACGTTTACTTTACGTGGATCTTTTCTTTAGATTTAATTATATTTGTGCTTTAATTGATTGATTTTGTGTTTTATAGGTGATAAACGAGAATTAGGTGGCCATTAAGGAAAAAAAATCAAAAAGAAAGGAAAAGGTTGCAAATAAGGAAACAAATCAAATTGGAAGAAGGAATATCGCCACAGCTTTGACAGTGTCCACCATTTCGAGCATATCTCTCTCATACAAACTCCAAATCAGATGATTTTGGCGGCATTGAAAAGCTAATTTCAAGGGCTACAATTCTTATTGAATAATCGGGAATCATAACTTGCATGATAGATGTTAATTGGGTGATGAATTACCGCATAGGGGGGAGATAAAATCCTAGCTCCGTTTTTATTGATATATTCTCGTATTTATTTGCTTTCATAATTAGATTAATTATTTAGTTGATCGAATTTGACAACTTTGCGTAGGCTGGATAAAAATCATAATTGTTAGAATTTGGTACTTAGGATTAGATAATTTGAGTATTCCCTTTGGGATCGACATCCGACTCTCACGAGTCCACTTTTACTACTTGTTTGCGATACGTGCACTTGCGTGTTAGGTATTTAGCCCCAACAGCGAACAAGATCACAATTTTATGAACGAACCCGAATCACAAGATCTTCAAACATCCACGTGCCAAAAAAAACGGTTCGTTTTCCACGAGCACCCAAATCACAAATTCATGAGGTATTCTCACCATACGAACAATTATCTTTCAACGATCACGACGAGCACTTCATGATGTCAACGTGTTGTAAAACGATCTATTTAATCTAGCTCTTTGGTTCGGTGATTGTGGGAATACATAAGAACGTAAATAACGGGAATAGAAATATAGAGAAAATAACAATACAAGAGAGACAAACGTAGAGAAAATTATGGGTTTCATTTTGGGAGGGACTTTTTCTCATTAATATAGATGGTAACCACCGGAAGTTACATATGGGAGTTATAGGGAAGTTACACTAGTAGAAAATTTGTTTTTTACTACGATTTTTTTTGTTAAGGTTAAAAACCATAATAAAAGGTACTTTTTACTACGGAACAATTTTGAAGTCGTAGTAAATACTAGGATTTACCGTAGCAAAAAAGTATTTGGTACGACCATTTACCGTAGCAATGTTTTTGTCACGCCTATGCTACGGGGCAAATTCGTAGCAAATGCGTAGCAAAAACCTTTTTACTACGAATTTGATACATTTTGCTACAGTTAATGGTCGTAGTAAAAAACCATTTTTCTACTAGTGTTATCTCCTACACACATAATGAGATTAAGAAATGTGAAGTTAACTCTAGTGGGAGGGTGAGAAACTTCAAAGTGGTTAAGTTAGGAAAATCTATTTTCTACATCTATTTTCTATATATCACTTCTTCTTTCCAAGGCATTCTCTCAAAATCACTCAAAAACAAAAATAAATTCAACATTTTCGTACAACGATTCTTTTAAACCAGATCTGTGATTTCAAAAAAAATCTTAAACATCTTTTAAATAGTTTTTAATTATCAACATTTACATGTAGTGTTGTTTACTAAATATTCCTACAATATTTATTAAAAGAATTTTGAAACAATAATTTTGATATCAACTAATTTTAATATTAAAAAAATTCAAACATTAATTAGCATTCATTTAATCATTAAATAATTATTAAGAGTAATTAAACAAATAATTAAAAGAGAGAAAAAAAGAACCTATTATTAAGCTCGTAGAACAGATATTGGGAGTCGAGAGAGGGAAAGGGCAGCGAGATTTGAGGGCTGGCAGCATGGTGGGTTGGCGCGAATGGAAAGAGAGAGCAAGTACTAGGAGGCATTTGCAATTTTCAGAAACTGCATGGCAAGAGAGGTATATTTTCAGATATTACATCTTGACCCCCGTTTTTTGGGGTTTTCCGTCAAAAACTAGAAAGCTGTGGGTGGAGGATAATATTCAGCTTAGTTACTTTGATAATTGCATTTTATATCCCATCTTCGGGCTTTTTTGTAGGTAGACCGTGGACTAGACAATGATTTTTTATTTCGGTACACTTTTTCCTTGTGTTAGGCCTACAAGATTTTAACGAGGCCCCCGTCCGCATATTTTAAAGGGCAAATGGCAAAAAGGCCCATCACAAAGGACTTAAATGCATTTTGGTCCACAAAAAAAACAGTCTCTCAATTAAGTCCATCCCCATGTCTTTAGTCTAAAATACCCTCAATAATATAATTCTTATCAATTCCACCCAATATGATCTAACTTCCTTAATATTACACATTGACCCCGGATTTAAACAAATATATCACATTAACCCCCAAAACTTTTTTTTTTTCAAAAAATAATTTTTTTTCTGAAATATTTTTTTCCGGCCAGATTCCGGCGTTGACTTTTTTTTTTTTTTTTTTTGAAATTTTTTTTTTCCTGAATTTTTTTTCCGGCCGGTCAACCACCGTTGACCGCCGGTCTCCGGCGTTGACTTTTTTTTTTTTTTTTTTTTTGAATTGTTTTTTCTTAGAAAAAAAATATTTTAATTAATATTACTGTCTTGACTACTAAATTACTGTCTCAGACAGTAATATTACTGTTTGGGACAGTAATATTATGAATATTATTTTTCCGAACAGTAATATTATTAATATTATTGTCTAAAACAGTTAAATTACTGTTGGAGCCCGTAATTTAACATCCAAGACAGTAATATTAATTAAAATAAATTTTTTTTAAGGAAAAAAATTAAAAAAAAAAAAAAAAAGTCAATTAACAGTTAAATTACTGTCTCCGACAGTTAAATAACTGCTGGAGACAGTAATTTAGCAACGAATACAGTAATATTAATTAAAAATATTTTTTTTAAGAATAAAAAGGTCAATTAACAGTTAAATTACTGTCTCCGACAGTTAAATAACTGCTGGAGACAGTAATTTAGCAACGAATACAGTAATATTAATTAAAAATATTTTTTTTAAGAATAAAAAAGTCAATTAACAGTTAAATTACTGTCTCCGACAGTTAAATAACTGCTGGAGACAGTAATTTAGCAACGAATACAGTAATATTAATTAAAAATATTTTTTTTAAGAATAAAAAAGTCAATTAACGGTTAAATTATTGTCTCCGACAGTTAAATAACTGCCGGAGACAGTAATTTAGCAACGAATACAGTAATATTAATTAAAATATTTTTGAAGAAAAAAAAAATAGTCAATTAACAGTTAAATTACTGTCTCCGACAGTTAAATAGCTGCCGGAGACAGTAATTTAGCAGCCAAGACAGTAAAATTAATTAAAATATTTTTTTCTAAGAAAAAACAATTCAAAAAAAAAAAAAAGTCAACGCCGGAGACCCGGCGGTCAACGGCCGTTGACCGGCCGGAAAAAATTTTCAGGAAAACAAAATTCAAAAAAAAAAAAAAAAAAAAAAAAAAAAAAAAAAAAGTCAACGCCGGAATCTGGCCGGAAAAAAAATATTTCAGAAAAAAAAAGTTTGGGGGGGTTAATGTGATATATTTGTTAAAATCCGGGGTCAATGTGTAATATTAAGGAAGTTAGAGCATAATTGGTGGAATTGATAAGAATTAGGGTTAAAATTGGGGTCAAAATTGAAATTAGGGTTAAAATTGGTTAATTGATGAAATTGGGCTAAATTGGGGTGTAAATCATGAAATTGGAGTTGAATTGGGTTTCAATGAATTAGGGGTAATTTTGGTATATATAAAAGGATTTTCCTTATTTGCAAATAAGTTTGAATGGGGTGGATTTATTTGGAAGACAAAAAAGTTGGATGTCCCTATTTTAATTAAGTGCCCTTGCCATGGGCTTTTTTGTGATTACCCCTATTTTAAATGGAATAATACAATCTTTTGGCAAAAAAAAAAAAAAAGAACCTAAACCTAAACCAAACCCCGCCGTTAGACAGGGCCACAGGTCGGGCCGAGATCGGTTCCAACCTTTTGGGGACCCGAAACTGACCAGTGGGTAGGTGGGTCCGGGTCCTGGTCGGGTCCACTCGGGTCCTGCCGGGTCCGGTTCGTGTCTAGGTCCGGACCGAATTTTTCAGTTTTTGTTCAAAATGCTTTATTTGGGTTTTGTACTCGGGTTCCTTGAAAGTGAATCGTATTCTTTACTAGTGAGACATGGCAAATATTTGATAAATAACATGCAAGAACTCTAAATAACATAAACAAAAGTGTAAAATCATTATAGTAAATAATGTTAAATATATTATTAATTATCACATTAATTATTATTTAATTATTTTAATTCATTTATTATTAAATATAATATAATAAAAATTTAAAAAAAAAATAAGAAAAAAATAAATTGAAAAGACTTGAGTTTAATCCATTTAAATCTTATGATTCGATTAAAATATTTGAATAAAATGTATATGTAAAAAATAATTAAATAATATGATCTACGATTTGATTCGTACGATTTTTATAAATTAAACCAATTATTAAAAGAAAATTCACATCATATTATTTTGATGTTACTCATCATATATAGTTTTATTTTTAAAGTAGGAAAATTAATTGGAATGAGTTATAATCTATTTTTGTTAAAATAAACATCATCTATGTTTTTGTTATATATATGTTCTTGTCAATAATTGTCTTCTGATAAAATAATAAATAATTTTAATAATTTGTTGTCAATAATTTTCTTCTGATAAAATAATAAATAATTTTAATAATTTCTTGTCAATAATTGATGTTAATCAATTTAAATTAATTGAAATGAGTTATAATCTATTTTTTAAATAAACATCTTATTTTATTTTTCATTTGAATTTTTCAAATTATCAATTTTAATAACATAAGTGAGTTTGTATTAATTCAACGCATTTGTTTATCTACTGAATTCATTCAATTTACTTTATATTTTTCAATAGTGAAGATTATATTGAATATAGTAATTAATAATAGATGTTTAATTGGAAGTACTGAACCGTGATTCTATGTATTTTTTAAAATTTTCTTATATTGCATTTGTTAATAATTTAATTAAATCATTTAATATTAATTAATATGAAAATTAATAATTTATTTAAAATATTTATATATCAATTTAATCATTTTACAATTGATGTTTATGTTATATATATTTATCGCCAGATTTTTATCAAACATCTTTTTTGGCGTAGTTGTTAGTAATGTCTATTCCTTCCAATCGTCCCGCTTTCAATCCACATGAATATTATTTTTTTGGCCGTCTTTTTTTATTTGATTTTTTGACCGCTTAACGTAATAATATTATTGTCTACTATTGTAATATTACTATAAACAAAGTAATATTACTGTCGTTATTGTAATATTACTGTGGATACGACAGTAATGTTACTGTCAACCATATCAATATTAATTCTTTTGACTTTTTATTATGTTTGTCTTTGTTGAATTGTCAACATATTAATATTACTCAATTACACAATAATAGTGATTTTTGTTGTGTTATTATTATTGTGCTAGTCTGCTAATGAGTAATTAAACGGGCAAAAAGATGTTGAAGAAAAAAAAAAGTCAACGCCGCCGGTCAGCGGGGGCATAAAGAAGAAAAATAAAAAATAAAATAGAAAAAGTCAACGCCGGAAACCGGCGGAAAAAAACAAGGGGGGAAAAAATCAACGCCAGAGACGTGCGACGACGGACGAAATTGTACTCAAAATTGAGTTTTGGGTCAAAATGGAATAATTTGTGAAATTAGGTGTCAAATTGAGGTTAAATTAAAATAAAGGATAAAATTGGAGCATATTAAAATGTGATGGGGTATTTTAGTGTTTTACACACCTTTGGACAATATGTAGATTTTTTTGTAAAATATATTTTTATCTGAACCCTTTTATAAATAAGTATCCCATGATGGACTTATTTGTAATGTGCCGATATAAATATAGTAAATCAGCCTTTTCAATCTAACTCTTTGATGGATAAAGGAAAAGCATTATCTTAACTACTCGTAAGAGCTACTCCAATGCTAAATACTAAAATTGTATTATCAAATATTTATTTGATATATGAGATAATATTTTAATATTAAGTAAAATTCATCTACTCCAACCATGGTTATCAAATTAATTATCAATTGGAAGTTTATGGGTGATTTTATTTGTAATTGTCACATGTCCAATTTTGATTGGAGGTTTAGATAGTTACACTTTTAATAACTCAATTTCCAACAAGTATTTTTACATACCAAGAGTTGAATTACCAAAATAGAACCCTAATTTGATAACATCATTGAAGTTAAAAAAAATCTATTTTCTCGTGTATAAATAGTAGTTAATGGTTTTAATACCATCTTTGATAACCCTATTGGAGTTGCTCTAACTAGATTCCCTTTATTTAAAAAAACAAATCTTCAAATATTTAAGATAGTAGTTTTTCAAATATTATATTGGATGAAATTACTTCCATTATTAGATATTTAAATTAAAAATTACATTTCATCCTAACATCAAATTTTAAACGGTAAACTGTAAATGAAAAAAAGTTCAAGTAATTTAAATAATTTGAATTAAAAAGGGGCTCCTTGATATAACCCTTCAATACTTCTTTTAATAGAGAGAAGCCCAAACTATTTTGTACCATTTGAGAAAAGTTCCTTCATATTTTCAGCCACCCATTTTTCCAATTATGCCCCTGCCATCTCATCAACACTATCATCAATTATGTCCCTGCCACCTCATTAACACTATCATCAATTATGTCCTTACCACCTCATCAGCCTTTTCTTTTCTTTTTCTTTTTTAATTTTTTTTTTATTTTTTTTTAATTTTTTTTTTTATTTTTCTTTTAGTTTTTTTTCGTTTTTTAACCCTTTTTTTCCTATCAAATATATTAATCGACTATGCGATATAAGCATAGTCGATTAAGAAACTAATTACTATAAACTACAAAAAAACAATATAAAAACGAAAATCGACACTATTTTTTACATAACATATAATATACATATACTTCAATTGTAATTGATTTATACAAATAGGAATCTAAAAATGAATTAAAAAAAATGAAATCAAGTAACCTTAATCGACTACCAAAACAGTCTAAATTCTTCCTCAGATTTGTTTTTAACACCCTCTTTAAACTCATCAACTCCCTCTTCAACCTTACTAACATTCCCTTCTACCCCGTTGACGTTCTCTTCGACTTTGTTGATGTTGTCTTCAACCTCGTTGACTGTCCCTTCGACTTCATTGACTTTCACCTTGATTTTGTTAATGTCATCGTTAATCATAGCTACGATAACTTTAACTTTTGCATCAACAATTTCTTTTTCAACTTCATTGACTCCAACGCCATGACCCTTCACCAAACTGGGTGCTTAAATAACGAACGAAGTATCTTGTACCTCCTTAACTTTGACAACGGGTGGAACATCTTCGCTTTTTCTAGAAAAAAATTATTTCACTGATAATATTCCTCCCTCCATGCTAACTCCTGAGCCTCTTCAACGGTGTAGATGTATGCCACACCATCTCAAGACGTATTGAAATATTCAATCATGTCAAGTAGTACCGTGAAATTTCCGTACTTTCGGATTCTTGCAGGTTATTTAAGTTTGCTAGTCTCATAAACTCAGCAGTATACTTCTTAACCGACTTACTCCCTTGCGAACAATTACAATATAGTTGAAATAGATGTTGCTCGTAATCTAAAGGTAAAAAATGATCCATCAACATTTTTCTCATCCTCCTCCATGATTGGATTGAAAACTTTTCTTTTCTAGCTCTATTTCTCTGTATTTCAACCCACCATGCGTCTACACAACCCTTTAACTCACACCTAACCAATTTTACCATCTTATTCGGCAAAATATCCATCAATTCAAAATATCTTTCGACTTCTGATACCTAATCGATAAAATCCTCAACTTCAAGAAAATTTTCACTAAAAGAAGGAATTTCAGCTCTTACCGGATATTTATCACGATCCTTTTGCCTCTTTATAGACGGATTTTCTTCAAACTCAGAGTTTTCGCTCCCTTTTGAATAGACGTCATACCTTGATTGAAATTGAACAGGTCCATGATAATTGTGTCTAACATATGCACCTTGGGCTACACCGTCGGCAATCATCATGCTAGATTCAGTCCTTCTATAGTTGTTGTCAAGGGCAAATCCCTCGCGCACCAACCGCAGATTTTGTAGTTTTTCAACCCCGCGGTCATTGCCAACGTAGTTGTTGTCTCCATGTTTCGCAACTTTCGCCATCTAACCAGGAAAAACCTCGCTATTGATGCCAACTGACGCAAAACGGAAGCACGGTAAAGAATTAATTACAACGAATTGATCCTATAGAACAAAGAATCCACCGAAAACTGTGGAATCCACCAGAAAATAGAGAAAACTCTAAAGGTTTTACTAGAATTCAAAATTCTTCTCAAAATAAAGTCATGAGGCAGCTATTTATACTAATAAAACTGAAAACCCTACTTAAACTAAGAAAATACTAAAAATTGCCAAAAACGGTAAAAACGAGTTAGAGCATGGTTCTAGTAGATCTCTTAATTTTGGAAACAACCCAATTTACGGAATCCTAATACGATGCTTCTATGATTTGATATTAATTTTCTAAAACCTGTCTAAAATAGCAAGAACGAACTTTTAGGAGTCTAAATGATGTTGGATTGCTGAAATTTGACGTGATTCATGAGCATCGCTCATGAGTTTTGTTCCTTCCGCCGTTTCACTTGAGATAGAGTTCGCTTCGTACTCATATACAATTTGAGTTAGTAGAAAACTCTTATTTTTCCATAATTTCTTTCGATATTTCCACCTAGGGGTGCAAGTTGGAACGGAAATTCCGATTTCCGCCGGTTCCGATCCGAAAAGTTCCGATATTGGAACAAGTTTTTTCATTCCGATTTCCGAAATTCCGATTTCCGATTTTTTCCGATTTTTTTGGATTGGAATTGGAATTATATAAAAAAAAATTGGAATTTCCGATTTCCGAAATTAATTCCGAAAAAAATCCGATTTTTTTCCGAAAAAAAACCGATTTTTTTCCAAAAAATATATATATATATATATATATATATATATATATATATATATATATATATATATATATATATATATATATATATATATATATATATATATATATATATATATTATATTATACTTATTTTACATTATTTAGTTGTATTTATTCTTTATGGGCCATGTCACCTAAAAAAGCCCTAGTTTATTTTATGTAAAACCCTAGTTTTACGTTTATTATTTCTTGTGCAAAGCTAAAGAGTTTATTTAATTTTTGCTAGAAGTTTTATTGGATATTATGATGTCGTTTATTTTTATTTATTTTCTGAATTGAAATTTAGTAGTTATTTTTATCGACGTGGATGTTTTTGTTTTTAGCAAATTATGAAATTTTCAGCGAAGTTTCGAAATTTTAATACTTATGTCATTTCCGAAAAATTTCCGAAATTCCGAAATTTCCGGGCCTTTTGGAATTGGAATGAATTTTTAGATTCCGAAAATTTTGGAATTGGAATTGGAATTAATTTTGTACTTCCGAAATTTCTTGGAAATATTACGAAAAGGCTAATTCTGATCCGATCCTTCCGACTTTCAGCCCTATTTCCACCAGTGCCCATTAATAACTCTTCTTCGAATTACATGGTTATTTTGCAATTCTATTCCAATTTGACATTCCTTATCATCTTGGGGACCTTCTCCCTCTAGCTAGTTTTTATGTCATCTTTAGAAGAATTGAAAGATGTCTTGGAAAGCTTCGTCTTCTAGCTATCTTTCAAGGCCATATAAAATGCTTCTTGGGCCTCCAACCCAACCAATTCACCCATGCTTCCATCTATATTACTCCATTGGCCCTTATTTAGGGAGCTCGATTGAAACTTGTCAAATTGTATTATGTAGTCTCCCATATTCTTCAGTGAAACCAGCGAAGTGGTTCACTGGTGAATAATAACAAGTGAGGTAGCTTTCACCTTTCAATCGTCGAACAGAAATGACAATTTTCCCAAGAGTATCATGAGAAACCATCTCAAAGATGTATTGACGTCAAAAGTAAAACTAAAAAAATTACTTTATCCAAACATATTCTCATTTTCTACACAAAATCAATAAGTCTACTTTTTCCATCATAAATTTTGAAATCTAGAAAATCCCTTTAGAAATAGAAAGTTTGAAATATAATTTTGGGGGCTTTACAAATAAGTCCATCAATGGGTACTTATTTATCAATGGAAACCGGCGAAAAAATCCGGAAGAAAAAAAAAATGAAAAGTCAACGCCGGAGACCGACGTTGACCGCCAGAATCCGGCGGCAAAAATGTTTTTTTTTTTTTTTTAAATGTTTGTGAAAAAAAAAGTTTTAGGTCAAAATTGAATAATTTGTGAAATTTGGGGTCAAATTGAGATTAAATTAAGTTAAATGATGAAATTGGAGCATATTAAAATATGCTAAAAAAAAAGTCAAAATTGAATTTTTGTGGTCAAAAGTGGATTTTTGTGGACAAAATTGATTAAATTGGGGTTACAATTAAGAATTGGGTTTAAATGGTTAATGTAAACCACAAATTTTCGAGTCTGCAAAATATAATAAAAATACAAGACAATAAATAGGGAACAAATAATTTATTAATCAAAACGATGTGGATTACAATCTCCGTAATTCCCCTGATTCTTCTCTCCTATTCTAATTTTGATTCAAGGGCTTAAAAGCTTGTTCTTGAATCGAACATATGATTTCCTATCACGAACATCTCGAATTCAAATATGTTATGAATTCGAGGAATCGAATATATGATTTCCTATCACGAACATCTCGAATTCAAATATGTTATGAATTCGAGGCGGAGGCTCGAGACGTGAGCTTGAGAGCTCGATATGTGTCTTTGTGAGTCTGATTTTTTAGATGCACCAAAGATCTTCTTTTATAGGCACAATCTAGGGTTAGGGTTTCTCGACTTGTAGAGTGGGCCAGACATTTTAAAGCCCAAATATATTATGGACTTTAATTTGAGACCTAAATTAATAACCGATTTATTTTGGTTATTAATTAGTAATTTATCTCAAAATTTCGATGTCTACAAATGCCCCCACTTCTAGTCTCGGCGAAGAACATGTCGAATATTTGTGAGACGAGACTTGAAGTACTCGAATTTTCTTTCATTTGTTGGCTTCAAAACTCTTGTCCTCCATTTTTATGGGTGTATATGGAATTGCCATCACTTTTGGGGACTTCAATGAAAAGTTCCCTTTTTTTATTGGAGGGTTGAAATTTGAGGCAAAAGTGATATTTCTTTCTTTTCCACCTAGGGACCCAATTGCAATTTAAGACTTGATTGGAGGATTTGATTTTTCTGCCCCGCCTTCTTTATTCAGCCGACCAAAATCTTCTTCTCCATTTTCACTGCTACCATTCCACCGCCGGGCGACATATTTTGGTTGCCATCCGCCATTGGAACACAACCTTTCACCAACTCTCGTTCCCTTCTCGTGGGTTTAACGAGATTTGTATTGAACTGCCATTTATGTATATCGTGACTGTGGCGACCAAGGACTGCAGCAAGGAGGAGCGGCAATGGGTGAGATTTGGCTCGTACGCAACCGTCTTTATGTCTTCGAGAGAACATGCGGCGCGGTCCTCCAGTCGAGGGTGAGTTTGAGGAGGCGGATCTGAGCGGCCAACGGTTTGCGGCGGTGGGAACATGAGATAACACCGTCGAGTGCTTTACACGGTGATGGCGTTTCCGGTCGGCGGCGAGGTTGAGGCGGCGGAGCGGAGTGCCATGGTGGAGTGTTTTCCGCCTATTGCCTTGTGTTTGTGGAACAAGACATGGGCCAGCTGTTCGGTCGACGTGAGTTGAAGGTGGCTGACTGGACTTTGTACTGGCCGGCAATTTAAAGCAGACTCTTATTGCAGTAGCATCCTCGAACAAACGCACTTCTCTCGCAGCGGCGGCAAAAGTGATGACACCGGTGAGTGCTTCGGGCGACGATTGGTAGTTCGCTGGTGCAAATCTATCTTTCGAGAGTTATCAATGGGATCTCCGGTGGGAGGAGGTGCGACACTTCCGATGGCGGAGACATATTTGGATATATGGAGGTTGGAACGAGATTACACCGACGGCTGCTTCTGGTGGCGATGTGGCATTTGTCGGCGAGCATATTCCGACGGCCTCCTCAATTTGATGTGGTGGAGAGATTTAGTAACAGAGCCCAATGGTCCATGGCTGCATTTGTTGAGGATGGTGAACTCTGACAGATATGGGGATGTTTGCCGTGGGTCCACCGTCGTAGCTTTGTTTGTTGCCGTGGCATGTTCCTTTTTCTTTTGCTGAACTTTGCTAATTGTTTAGGAAATTTCCTTCAACATAAAGATTTGGTGGATCCTTAAATTGAGCACAAATCCTCAGTTGCCAATCAAGGAGAGATCCGTATTAGTTACCATCTCATATTAAGGAAAATATCCTTTTGAATTTGCCAAATTTCCTTCTACTGTAAAGAGAAGTGATTTGAAGCTAACCTCTCTCGTAATGAATTTGAGGTATTTGAGTTTTGACTGAATTTTGTGAATTGTCTTGCCCCCAAATGTTTGATTTGACTACTGGTAACAACGACAATATCGAGGACATGGATATCGGAGGAAGAGATGAGGGGCGAAGATTGTCCCACCGGGCGTGCCAATTTGTAAACCACAAATTTTCGAGTCTGCAAAATATAATAAAAATACAAGACAATAAATAGGGAACAAATAATTTATTAATCAAAACGATGTGGATTACAATCTCCGTAATTCCCCTGATTCTTCTCTCCTATTCTAATTTTGATTCAAGGGCTTAAAAGCTTGTTCTTGAATCGAACATATGATTTCCTATCACGAACATCTCGAATTCAAATATGTTATGAATTCGAGGAATCGAATATATGATTTCCTATCACGAACATCTCGAATTCAAATATGTTATGAATTCGAGGCGGAGGCTCGAGACGTGAGCTTGAGAGCTCGATATGTGTCTTTGTGAGTCTGATTTTTTAGATGCACCAAAGATCTTCTTTTATAGGCACAATCTAGGGTTAGGGTTTCTCGACTTGTAGAGTGGGCCAGACATTTTAAAGCCCAAATATATTATGGACTTTAATTTGAGACCTAAATTAATAACCGATTTATTTTGGTTATTAATTAGTAATTTATCTCAAAATTTCGATGTCTACAGTTAATATTGGGATATACATGAGTGTTTCCTTTATTTATAATAAATATTAAAGTGATGGGCTTATTGGGGGAAGAGATATGTCCCCTAAACCTAAAATAATAAACATGCTTGGTTGGGGACTTTATCACAAAAACCCCTACATTTTTTTTTAATGTTACCTGGTTCTGTATAATTACTAAGGCATATCTTTTCTGGTAGTAGTCCAGTCAAAATTACACAAATAAAAATATGGGGTAATGGCAAAAAGGCCCATGAACAGGGCACTTAATTAAAAGAGGGACATCCAACTTTTTTGTCTTTCAAATAAATCCAACTCATTCAAACTTATTTGCAAATAAGGAAAATCCTTTTATATATACCAAAATTACCCCCAATTCATTGAAACCCAATTTAACTCCAATTTCATGATTTACACCCCAATTTAGCTCAATTTCGTCAATTAACCAATATTAACCCTAATTTCAATTTTGACCCGCCACCACCAGAGACCGCCGGTCGCCGCCGTTGACCGGCGTTGATTTTTTTTTTTTTTTTTTTAAATTTTTTTTTCCTGAAATTTTTTTCCGGACCGCCGGGTCTCCGGCGTTGACTTTTTTTTTTTTTTTTTTTGTAATTTTATTTTTTCTTAAAAAAAATATTTTAATTAATATTACTGTCTTGGCTGCTAAATTACTGTCTCCGGCAGTTATTTAACTGTCGGAGACAGTAATTTAACTGTTAATTAACTCTTTTGTTTTTTTTTTTCTTCAAAAATATTTTAATTAATATTACTGTATTCGTTGCTAAATTACTGTCTCCAGCAGTTATTTAACTGTCGGAGACAGTAATTTAACTGTTAATTGACTTTTTTATTCTTAAAAAAAATATTTTTAATTAATATTACTGTATTCGTTGCTAAATTACTGTCTCCGACGGTTATTTAACTGTCGGAGACAGTAATTTAACTGTTAATTGACTTTTTTTTTTTTCCTTCAAAAAAATTATTTTAATTAATATTACTGCCTTGGATGTTAAATTACTATTCTCTTAGACAATAATATAAATACTATTAGTGTTCTGAAAAATAATATTAATAATATTACTGTCCCAAACAGTAATATTACTGTCTGAGACAGTAATTTAGTAGCCAAGACAGTATTATTAATTAAAATATTTTTTTCTAAGAAAAACAATTCAAAAAAAAAAAAGTCAACGCCGGAGACTGGCGGTCAACGGTGGTTGACCGGCCGGAAAAAGAATTCAGGAAAAAAACAATTTAAAAAAAAAAAAAAAAAAGTCAACGCCGGAATCAGGCCGGAAAAAAACATTTCAGAAAACAAATTATTTTCTGAAAAAAGAAAGTTTTGGGGGTTAATGTGATATATTTGTTTAAATTCGGGGTCAATGTGTAATATTAAGGAAGTTAGAGTATAATGGGTGGAATTGATAAGAATTATATTATTGAGGGTATTTTAGACTAAAGACATGGGGATGGGCTTAATTGAGAGACTGTTTTTTTTGTGGACCAAAATGTATTTAAGTCCCATGTGATGGGCCTTTTTGCCATTTGCCCTCCAATCAAGACAACCACATACTTCACGCTAATGAGATAGACCCGATTTTATTATTGGTTAAATTACAACCAGATAAACACTCCTAGATAAATTTGATACAGTGGTGATGAAGCCAGGATTTAATCACTGAGGAGGCCGGATATACATAAAAAAAATTAAATTAATTAATGAGAAAAATGATTGTTTCAAAAGTGATGAGTTTCTAATATTGTTACATTGTGGACTTAAATTGTCGGGATTCGCGGGCAGTGCCCCCGAAGATAATTAGGAAATTTTCTTTTATTATTAGAAGAAGATAGAAAATAAAAAACTTAGGACTTTTTTCTATATTA
Source organism: Erythranthe guttata (assembly GCF_000504015.1). The sequence continues at coordinate 1,352,070 of NW_012194833.1, forward strand.
ATCTGAATTTTGCGCGGATTAAATAATAAAAATAAGGTGAACTTGAGTTCGCCCTTGCCGAATAGTGGACTAGACCTTGGTTCCAAGTCACGTAACTTTCTTATCTTACTTGTTAGACTTATTTATTATTTATCTTTATTTTTTTCAATAAAAATATTTATTTTAATTTTTATATAAAATGAAATTTAAAAAAATTATAGGAGCGCAATATAACGGCTATATAGTAGTAAAAAAAAAAATTGAGGGGGGGCCATGGCCCCCCGACCCTACACTGGCTTCCCCACTACATTTAAGACACTACATAACTGAGGGAGTGGTTGTAATTATGCACTCAATACGGGTTTTTTCGTAATTATACTTTACCTCAGGGGTGGCTGTAAATTGCCCTTACTTATTTGTAGAGGAGTTATATATTGGGGAAATATATGAGTACAAATAATAGTGCAGAGTTCAGTTACGTGCCCTTGAATTATAGGGTTGTCGCATACACACCCCTCAGTTACGAAATGTACCAAATACTTTTGTATGTTTTTTGGTCAAGCTTACAAAAATGTAAGGGGTAATATGTTAGGAGACCCTCAAAGGAAACTTGATTTGAACTAAATGACAAGTCTAAATCCAATCTTTTAATTAAATCCTTTGTTTGAATTAATATATGAGCCACATCCCTAATTTTTTATTTATTCATATATTGCCCTTATACCCTAAATTATCTTACCTATACATTCACGTTTCTTCAATTTCAGATTTATTGCCCTTTATTTTTCCTTTCTCTCCAACGTTCTCTAACTCTCCATCTCTCTCTCTCCCTCACGTTTTCTCACTGTATCTCTTTTCTCTCTCTTTTTTTCTCTTTCTCTCTCAACCATCTATCTCTTCCTTGTTTTCTCCTGTAGCAACGAAGGCCGACGATGGCAGGTGGAGTCGTGGTGGAGAGGCCCGCGCCGGTGGTTGTGCGGTGCGGGGGGCTGTGGTTATGTCGTGGAAACCATATGTTCGACTAATTGAATCTAATTTTCTTATTTTTTAAAGAGATTTTGCTCGGTTTGGGATCAAAATAGCAGATCTAGGGTTTCCCAAAAGTAGTAGGTGAGTATAGATGCGGCGGCTGCGACTAGGGTTTGGCGGCGACCGCACTGGATGCTAGGGTTGGCGACGGATGGGAGTTGTTGGCGGTAGGGTTCAGTATAGTACACCATAGTATATCGTAGTATCATAGGACACCATAGTATACCACAATATACCATTGTATTTTTAAAATCCAGAGTATACCATAGTATACCATTGTATTTTCAAAATCTGATGTATTATTTAACAAAAACGAAAAATATTTTTTTTTCGTAATTTTCACTAAAATGTTAAAAATAAGAAAAACATACAAGCTGTTTATAATAATTAAAAAATTTTGAGAGAAAGACGAAAAAACAAAGATGACAAAGTGTGCAAAAATAAAAATAAAAAATATGTTAAATGAAAAAAAATGAAGATATTAAGTGCATAATAAAAAATGATAAATGCAGTTCGAATTTTACTTAATGCAAATGTCGAATTTATGAGTAGAGGGGCACTTTCGGAATGAATTTTGTAAAGGAAGTGAAGCAAATGTTTAGTTGGACTTGTCATTTAGTTCTAATTAGTTTTATCACCAGGGACCTATATCTAAAGACATTGATTTTGTAATGTTTTATTGTGCAATTACAATCTTGCCCCGTTTTTAGTACTTAGAAATATTTAAGCGAAAATAAAAAAATACCACGTCACCCTCTCTTAAAATAACTCATCATACAAATACTACTTGGATGATTTCATAAGCAATATATTTTTGTAGGTTATAATGGCAGGTCAATTTCTTTTAATTAAAATTCATCATGGAAGCCTAACAAAGTTTGAATATATTGGGGATGTGATTTACATTGAGATATGTTTACCCTGATTTGATGATCTATTCTGAGATACTTGATTTAATTAAAGACGAAATTAAGTATCCAGTTCCTAATGCCGTAAAGTCGTTTGGTTTAGTATGCTATATGAAATTGATATCAGACTACTTGATGATGACAACTAAAGCTGCCATTGGACATTATAGTGAAACTAAGAAGTGAAAATAAGCAAAAAATAATTAATTTCAAATTAGAAAATGTGAAGAAAAAAAAGGCGAAAAAGGAACCATGTTTAAACTTCTAGTCCTTGCACAATATATATAGCAAAGAGATGGGTAAAAATGTTAGAAAAAATGCAAATGCTATAAAAACTGCGGTATTTGGTACATTTTTTATAATTAAGGGGTGTGCATGCGACCTATCCCATAATTCAGGGGTCCAAAGTGAATTTTGCCCTATTTTATTATATTACAATTTCGGGAGAATTCCACTTTTGGTGCCTCATGTTTGGCCCGATTCCACTTTTGGTCTCCGTTGTTCCACAGTGAACAAAGTTCACTGCCAAGGTTTAATTTTAAACATTTTTGGTCCCCGCCGTCACTGCCTATTAGCAAATAACGGAAAACACTATTTTAGGGTCAAAATTGAAATTTAAAATTCTTTTGGGCCGGAAAATAATTTAAAATTCTTTTGGTGTCAGATAGTTTCTAATTATTAAAATAATTTGTTTAGTTATTTTTTATTATTAAAAATTTAACTATAAGTAGCATATTTTATATTTCTAATCATTTTCCAACCCAAAAAATATTTTAATTAACTTTTTTTTTGGATTGGGATTTTTTTTTTGGTTTGATTTTTGAGGAGTTTTGAGGTTGAGGATTTGTTTGTATGGTGTCAGGGAGTTTCTTATCATGAAAATTAATTTGTTTAGTTAATTCTTTTTTTATTATCAAACACATTTGATTGTAGGTCCAAAATGCAGCACAATTGGATAAGCTGGGCCATGCATATATAAATTCAGTAGGTAAAGTGTGTGATCACAGATTGATGCTTGAATTTTCGCATCATCAACTAACTTCTCTACATTAAATATCAATGAAAATGTAATATTTCATTGCACCTAACTTTGTCCAAGAATCGTTTAATTTGTGGACATCAAATTGGTGTAACGATCGGGTCCCGGGTCCCGGTGATCAATGATCAAGAATCTTATGCGGGTCATCAAATTGGTGTGTATATCGATCGGGTCGAGCCCGAGTGATCAGTGAAACGATGACCCACGCGATCAGTGATCGCGGTCTTCAATCTTTTTGATTTTTTTGTTTGGCACAACTTAACTAAGACGAAAAGAAAGTCTAGAAAACATCGAGGATGAAATTACTTGTCAGCAAATCAAAAAAAAATAAAAAAAAAATAAAATAAAAAAATAATATTGTCGCTGACTCTAATTGTAATGTCAACGACAGTACAATTACGTTAATTTACTTTAACCGACAGTATAATTACGTTATTGTACTGTCAGTGACAGTATAACTACTGTTAATGACAGTACAACTACGGTCAACGTTTGTTAATGACAGTACAACTACGGTCAACGTTTAGAGAGGGTAAAAAACGGGGAAAACAAAAGGTTAATGTCGGAGACCGACGGCCGAAAAAACAGACAAGAAAAGAAAAAAAAATCGAAAAAGTCAACGCCGGAAACTAGCGGCAAAAAGATAATTTCAGAAAAAAAAAGTCAAAATTGAATTTTTGTGGTCAAAATTGATTAAATTGGGTGTAAGGGGTTGGGGGTAATTTTGTCATATACATTAATATTTCCTTTATTTATAATACATATTTAAGGAATAGGTTTATTAGCGAAAGATATATAGCCATGAACCTAAAATAATAAATATGGTTGGTCAGGTACTTATGCACAAAAACCTCTTCATTTTAACACTTAATTAGACACCAAGTCCTCGTTAATATCATTTGGGGTAATTTGGACATAAAGCCATTGTCTTTTACACCTTTTGTAATAAACCTTTTGTAAAATAATTTGTATTATCTGGGTTTATTACAAAAGGTTCATAAAGAGGTACAGACAAAAAACTATTTTACAAAAAAAATTAGACAATGTTCAGAGGTGTAAAAGACAAAAATGCCCCTGACATTTTAATATGCTTCAATTTCATCATTTACCCTAATTTAACCTCAATTTGACCCCAAATTTCACCAATTATTCAAATTTGACCCCTAACCCAATTTTGACTACGATTTCGACTGTCGCCGTTGTTGACTTTCGTTTATTCATTAATTTTTTATGTCAGCTTTTTCAGTCAGTGTTCGGCGTTGACTTTTTTTTTTTTTTCTACCGCCGCGATCGACGGTCAACACCAGTCTCCAGTGGCGTTGACTTTTTTTCTTGGGAAAATTAGCAAGAACCCCCTCATCTAGAAAAATGAGTTAAGGGAACACCCATTCCCAAAAATAATTGGAGAAAACCCAATTAGGTATATTTCCAACAAAGTGAATTTTTAATAATCCCCAAACTACCCTATAAAGCCCATACATATCCTATCCCTAATTTTCATCGTTATTCATTCTCTCTTCCAATCTCTTCACTCACAGAAACACCAGCGGCAGGGGAGGACCATGTCTCAAGTCATCAACGACGCAGTCATGAAGACCATGGCAGCGACGAAGACGATGAAGATGGCAGCGGCGTAGACAGAGACAATGGCAGTGGCGACAGAGAGTGAAGACCACTCTCAAGTCATCAACGCCGGAAAACCATGTCTTTTGAGTAGCTCTAAATTTATTTCTCTGGTCTAGTTGATTTCAATCTAGATCTATATTATGTTTTCGGTTTTAATCTAAATGTAGTTGGACAAGAAAAAATGGTTTGTTTGAGTTCAAGGATTGTGGGTGGGACAAAGTCGCAAGGTGTGGGATGGAATAAGATGAAGTTGCAAGGATTATCGGATGGTGTGGTCTTGCGACGGCATGGGGAGGCATGTCAGGATTTTTTTGGTAGATCGGGTAGATGATATTGCGGATAGAGAAATTCGCGCAGGCTGGAACCTTAATCGACTATGTACATGTTAAATACTCGCTTAAGCTAATCGACTATGCTCAGGCAGTCGATCACGATTGATCGACTCCAATTTTTTTCTTTGTTTTGGATTTTTTTTTATTGATTCCAATTGTACAAATCAATTATAATGTTTGTATATTTTTTTGTTTTTGTAAACTATATTTTATTTTGCATTTTTTTTGCAGTTGTGATTTGTTATTTTTAGTAGCAGATTCTTAATCGACTATGCTTCATCATGGTCGTTTAATATACCTAATATAGTAAAAAAAAATTATACAAAAAAAAGTGAAGGATTTCCTTAATCGACTATGCATTATAGTTGATTTACCTTAATCGACTATGCTTCATAGTCGATTAAGGAAAAAAAACGGAAAAAAAATAAAAATTGCTGAGCGCGTGACGCAGTAATGATGTGGCAGGCATGGGCAAAGGTGGAAAACATAATGGCTGAAAATGGTTGTGCGTTTTTCTCAAATGGAGAGAAATATTTTGGGCCTCTCTCCATTAAAGGAAGTAATGAAGGGGTTTTCTCAAAGAGCCCCTTTTTTTTATGATTTTTTTGTCCTGAACATTTTTTGGCCCGTTTAAACATCAATATTACTATGGTTGATCGTAATATTAACTATATTACTATCACAGTAATATTTTTATATTACTTTCTTACACAGTAATAATACTAACACACAAAAATCACTATTATCATGTAATGCAGTAATATTAATATGTTTATCGTTCAACAAAGACAAACATAATAAAAAGTAAAAAAAAAAAATATTAATGTGGTTGACAATAATATTACTGTCAACCACAATATTATTACCGTAATGATAATACTGTCAACCACAGTAACACTATTGTGCTTACAGTAAGTAATATTACAATAGTAGACAGTAATATTACTACTTTAATCGGTCAACAAATTAAATCAAACAAAATATAAAAAGCAAAACAAATAATAATATTGATGTGGTTGACCGTAATATAATTGTGTTTACAGTAATTTTACTGTCAGTGATAGTAATATTATTACGTTGAAAATTGTCAATAAATTAAAAAAATATAAGAAAAAAAGCCAAAAAACATAATAATGATGATGTCATTGGCAGTAATATTATTTTGGTTATAGTATAATTATTATCAGCGATAGTACGATAATTGTCTTATGACAGTATAATTACTAGTGTTCTAAAAATCGGTTGAGGCGGCCGATTAATCGGTCTCCAAGGCGAAGGCGGTCCCAAACCTTCACGACTTTAGTGTAAAGGTTTGAAAAATTGGTTTTTTGCCTGTGAAGCGGTTTTAGGCGGTCAAACCTTTAAGGCGGGTCAAACTCGGTGGCAAAAATCGGTCAAAAGTCGTTTTTTTTTATAATTTAAAATAAAAGTTGGGATTTAAAAAATATGAATTTATGCTTTATTTTGTTTATGTGAACTGTTATTGTTAAATAACTAATGATGTATGCTAGAAATGTTCAAGAATAAATGTAAATTCAAAAAAAATGCCTTTTTATTTATATTTTAGGGTAAATTACACCCACACCCCTGAGGTATGCTTAAATAACTCTAAGGTCCTTGTGGTATCGATAATTACACTCACCCCCTTGAAACGTAGTTATAAACTGTAATGGGATAATGCATTGGATATGTTATTACGATAGATTTCTTACGGACTATTGGTTTCAGGAAGTGGTGGAGACAACAAAGAGTTATGGATGATTTAAGAAATATTGGGGGAGCCATGTCACCCCATAATTCCCCATAACTCTATGTTATCTCCACCAGTAGCTAAAAGTAATAGTCCATTAGAACCTATCGAAATAATGTACCCAATGCATTATCCCGTTAGAGTGTCTAACTACGTTTCAGGGGGTGAGTGTAATTATCGATACCATAGGGAGCTTAATATTATTTAAGCATACCTCAGGGGTGTGGGTGTAATTTACCCTATATTTTATAATGATATGTATGTATTATGATCTCATTATTATTAAACTTTTATTATATAATTATGATATATACATGATGGAGATATAACTATGTTTAAATATCTTTTTATATATGCTTTGAGTATTTATAAATAATATCTAGAAATATATTATATTAAATTTTAAAAACCGATTTATTTGCGATTTATCACCGATTAATCACTGGCGCACCGATTAATCGTGAGTCGGTGCCTGACCGTCTTCGACCCGATTACCGCTTTTTACAACCTTGATAATTATTGTCAACGTTCAGGGGCGGGCGTAAAAAAATGGATAAAATTTTAGAAAATAAAAAAGTCAACGTCGGAAACCGGTGGCGGAAAAATAAAGACAAAAAAAAAAGTCAACGCCGGTCGTGACGGAAACTGGCGGCAAAAATAAAAGTCCATTGGATTTTTTGTGGTCAAAATTGATAAAATTGAAGTTAAATTGAGGTTACAATTATGAATAGGTTTAAAGGATTGGGGTAGTTTTTTCGTGTACATTAAGTTTGCATTTATTAATAATACATATTAAAGAGATGAGCTTATTGGCGAAAAAAATATAACCCCTAAACCTAGAATAATAAAGAAAGTTGGTCTGGGACAAATGCATAAAACCCCGTATTATTCGACCACACAAACCACGTATTATTTGACCACATAGTTAATCGTAAGTAATCGGGTTTGTAAATAATCGGGTTGGAACCTGTCGTTCAATTATTTTTTGGGTAAATTCACTTCCCCTTGTACTTTGCCTCGATATCACTTTACCCCTTTTGTTCAGTGAACTCATCCTATGAGCACCCACTCAAATATGCCGATGTTAGTACACATAATTGAGCATCACATACACTAATTTATAGTTTTAAAAGGGAAATGCCAATATCATTTGTCGCGGCGTAACCCATTGACTAGCAACTTATTTAATAATCATAGTACTAATAAAATATCTCACAATTCATCGTATAATTATAATGACTATAAGCCAAGGTTTAAATATATGTTCTTGCATGGGACATAACATACCGAAATATAGTTTATCGTTAATACGAACTAGAATGTAATTATAACTAATATGAAAAACACAACCACGAGTTGGTTTGCTGGTTACCTACTCAAACAATAATAACTCTATGGGTGTGATATGTCAATGGATTAATCGTGCACGGAAACTTGAGAAAAAATAATTGGTATCCCTATTGTGAATAATGATCATATTGTTATTGAAATTGCTCAAAATTGCTCAAGTACTCCGTAATGTTTTAGATTTATATTTATTAGGGTAAATTACAACCACCCCTGAGGTATGGTCAATTTACAAAAAAATCCCTCTTGTTTGGATAATTACACTACCCCCTCAACTATGACTTTTTCTTGCATCTCCACTCTTATGGTGTCAAATTCAACATAATCATCTAGATTTCGTGGAATGTGCTCTAATTTGTACTCGTTTTGTGTAAAAATAAAGTTTTTGATGCACCACAATCTAATATATACAAGCCAAAAATCACTTATTATGATCATCTTGCTTCAAAATGTGGATTTTGAATGGAATAAAACGGGTACAAAAGTGATAATATTCCATATAATCTCCAAAATTCCACTAAATTTGATACCGCGAGGGAGGACGTGTAAGAAGATTTATAATTGAAGGAGGTGGTTGTAATTACGCAAACAAGAGGGGGGTTTTCGTAAATTGACCATACCTCAGGGGTAGTTGTAATGTACCCTATTTATTAACACAAAAAGCTTTTTTTCTATTTCAATGTATTGCGATGATTTATCTCCAGACCACCGGAGGATGGCCCGCAAATCCCTAATGTAGTCGCTCTTATTAGAGCATCTTCCACCCATCTCCATATTCCATTTTTTTGACCTAATTTATGTGTTTTTAACCTCCCAACTTAAATCACTAAATCAGCATTACACCTAAAATTATGATGATTTGTATTACCAAATCCTATATTTTCACCAATTTTTTTGGTGAAGAAATTTGCAACTCCCACCTTACCACCATTTTACCATTTTTTTTCACAAAATCCTACTTTTTCTATCAAATATAGAAATTAAAATAGGAATTGATGTTATTAACACCATTTTATAATTAGCATATAAAATTATTATATTAACTAATTTCATGTGATTACCAATTTATAAACATATTTATAGAAAATATATTAGTGTTAATTAATGAATTAGTGTTCAAAAGAAAAATACATTTATTATTATTATTATTATTATTATTATTATTATTATTATTATTATTATTATTATTATTATTATTATTATTATTATTATTATTATTATTATTATTATTATTATTATTATTATTATTATTATTATTATTATTATTATTATTATTAAATAAATATAAATATGTTAGGCCAAACAATGAGGGCCCTTTGACCTTCAAAATTATCTAATGCAATAATTTGTTTTGTCCAAAAAAAATGTTGTAATGTTTTTTTTAAACCGTGCTGTAATATTTTTATGCATTTAGTTGTGAAATTATTGTTTATGTGTGGTTTTCTTATATGTATAATAATTTACGTTTATTTTCATTCATGTTTCAAAAGTTTTTGAAAATTTAGTATAATTTTGAGATTATTAATCAATAACATTATTACTTATAATCAGATATATAATCAATATTTTTAAAATTAAATTAGACTAAAATTATGATTACCGTTAAATTTATAATTTTTTGATTTATTTTGTGAAATACCATGGGAGACCAAACCAAATGCTATTCTCTATAAATAAGAAAATGGTGAAATATTATTATTTTATTGTTTAGTGTAAAATAATAAAATAAACCCATTTTTTCATAAAAAAAAATAGGATTTGGTGAAATAATAGTTATTATGTTGGAAGATGCTCTTAGATGAGTAACTATATTATTAAATGAATTATATGACGAATATGCTAGTATATCTGACCCAATGATTAGTGTATGAGCGCTTAAAGGACCCAACATCCATATCCTCAAGTTCCAATCAAGCAGTACATATTTTGATATAATGATTGGTCTAATTATTATGTCAATGATTACAAAAGATATTCTTGCTTGTCCTGTCTCTACTGTTGGTATGGCCGGGAATCTATTGGATCGAATAAGATGCAATCTCGGTCCCGACAATTTCGAAAATCAAATCCTTTTGGGTGATTGGACAAGATACAACTATCGCCACAAAGATGACCACATTGCCAATGACAGAAGATTGAGCGGCATTGTCTTAGTCAAGGGATCATCCTATAAGACTTGGCTTAAATAATATTTGAGTTTGTACTAACAGTGGCAGATCCAGTGGGGCCGCCGCTCCCGCACAAAAAGAAAAGTAGTTATTTTCAATCATATATTTTAGTGTATTTGCTTTCCCTAAGAAAGTAAAATGCCCACTCGCATAATTTATAAGTTTAAAGAGTTTAAATAATGATATCATAATTACAATAGTGTACTCCATTAAAAAGCTAAAGAGGTTATAAAGTACCTTTCCAAAACACTCCCAAAAAAAAAATACGCCCGAGAACCCCTTAAGATTTTTGTGCATAAGTCCCTAACTAACCATCTTTATTATTCTAAGTTTATGGATTATATATCTTTCATCAATAAGCTCATTCATTTAATATTTATTATAAATAAAGGAAACATTTATGTATATGACAAAATTACCTCCAACTTTTTACACTCAATTCTTAATTGTAACCACAATTTAATCAATTTTGACCACAAATATATAATTTTGACTTTGTTAGCCTGGGTTTGGCAGCAATTGTCCACGTGGTGGAGGCCGGGGAATTGGCGGCCCACAATCGAATGCCGTGGGCGCTTGTGAGTTTTGAATGCACTATAAGGCTAGGGTTTGCGTCTTTCCTAACACCAATTGGTTTTAGGACAACTGGTAGCGCCTGAGGTACTACAAGTGGTATCAGAGCCAAGGTAACGGGTTCGATTCCCAGCTTGAGCAATTGCTGAGGGGGAGATTGTTAGCCTAGGTTTGGCAGCAATTGTCCACGTGGTGGAGGCCCGGGTATGGGCGGCCCACAATCGAATGTCGTGGGCGCTTGTGTATGTTGAATGCACTATAAGGCTAGGGTTTGCGCCTTTCCTAACACCAATTGGTTTTAGGACAACTGGTAGCGCCTGAGGTCCTACAAGTGGTATCAGAGCCAAGGTAACAGGTTCGATTCCCAGCTTGAGCAATTGCTGAGGGGGAGATTGTTAGCCTAGGTTTGGCAACAATTGTCCACGTGGTGGAGGCCTTGGTATGGGCGGCCCACAATCGAATGTCGTGGCCGCTTGTGTGTGTTCAATGCACTATAAGGCTAGGGTTTGCGCCTTTCCTAATACCAATTTGGTTTTGGGCGGCCCACAATCGAATGTCGTGGGCGCTTGTGTGTGTTGAATGCACTATAAGGCTAGGGTTTGCGCCTTTCCTAACACCAATTTGGTTTTAGGACAACTGGTAGCGCCTGAGGTCCTACATACTTTTTTTCTCAAAATTTATTTTTTTGCCGCCGGTCTCCGGCGTTAACTTTTCAAATTTTTTTTTCCGCTGCCTGTCTCTAGCGTTGACTTTTTTTAGTGTCTTTTTATACGCCCGCCGTTAAACGTTGATCGTAATTGTGTTGTCATTAACGGTAATTATACTGTCACTGACGGTAAATTAACGTAATTATACTTCACTGACAGTACATTAATGTAATTGTACTGCCGTTGACAATACATTTATGTAATTGTACTGTCGTTGACAATACAATTAAAGTCAATGACAATATTATTAATTGTTTTTTGTTATTTTTTTTTTGTTTGATTTGTTGACAAGTCAACGTAATTATATTATTGTCGTTGACAGTAAAATAATATTACTTTCAATCACATCAATATTATTAATATTTTTGGGTTTTTTCGTTTTGTTTGAGTTATTCACGGAGTAACGTACTAATATTACTGTCTATTATTGTAATATTACTGTAAACACAATAATGTAACTGTGGTTAACGGTAATATTACTGTTGTTATAGTATATTACTGTCACCCACAATAATATTAATTCTTTTGTCTTTTTTATTATGTTTACCTTTGTTGAACGGTCAACATATTAATATTACTCTATTACACAATAATAATGAGTTTTATTGTGTTAATATTACTGTGCTAGAGATTAATATAGCAATATTACTGTGTTAAACTGTAGTATAGTTAATTTTACTCTGTTTAACAATAATAGAACAACAAAAGAGAAAAAAAAAGAGAGAGGGAGAGAGAGAGAGAGAAAAAGTCAACGCCGGACACCTGTGTTGACCGCCGGTCAACGCCGGAAATCGGTGGTGAAAAAATCAGGAATAAAAAAAAAAAAAAAAAATCAACGCCGGAGACCGATGACGGACGAAATTATCCATAAAAATGTGTTCTGGGTCAAAATTGAATAATTTGTGAAATTTGGGGTCAAATCGAGGTTAGATTAAATTAAAGGATGAAATTTGAGCATATTAAAACATGAGGGACTATTTTAGTCTTTACTAAACATCTAGACCGTATGTGAACTTCTTTATATAAATGTTTATTATCTAAACCTCTTTATAAATAAATACTCATTGATGAACTTATTTATAAAGTGCCCTAAAAAATAAAACCTTCCGATAAAAAGTATTTGGATCCGCCTTGCATACTATGGTGTGTGGTGAGAGATTAGGCGTTTTAATCTTTGCTTTGTCTCTAATTGCCATTTAATAAGGTAATAATAAAAGGGCAAATGGCAAAAAGGTCCATCACATGAACTTAAATGCACATTGGTCCAAAAAAAAAAAACAGTCTCTCAATTAAACTCATCTCCATGCCTTTAGCCTTAAATACCCTCCATAATATAATTCTTCAATTCCATCCATTATGCTCTAACTTTCTTAATATTACACATTGACCCCGGATTTAAACAAATATATCACATTAACCTCCCAAAATATATTTTTTTTCTGATTTTTTTTCCGGCCAGATTTCAGCGTCGACTTTTGTTTTTTTTTCAATTTTTTTTTTCTTAGAAAAAAATATTTTAACTAATATTATTGTCTTGGCTACTAAATTACTGTCTCAGAAAGTAAAATTACTGTTGGAGACAGTAATTTAGCAGCAAAACAGTAATATTAATTAAAATAATTTTTTTTAAGAAAACAAATTTCAAAAAAAAAAGTCAATTAACAGTTAAATTACTGTCTCATACAGTTTAATAACTGCTGGAGACAGTAATTTAGCAACGAATACAGTTATATTAATTAAAATATTTAAAAAGAAAAAGTCAATTAACAGTTAAATTACTGTCTCCAACAGTTAAATAACTGCTGGAGACAGTAATTTAGCAGCCAAGACAGTAATATTAATTAAAATATTTTTGAAGAAAATGAAAGTCAATTAACAGTTAAATTACTGTCTCCGGCAGTTAAATAACTGCTGGGATAGTAATTTAGCAGCCAAGAAAGTAACATTAATAAAAATATTTTTTTTAAGAAAAAAAAAATTAAAAAAAAATGCCATTGGAGTTGAATTGGGTTTCAATGAACTGGGGATAATTTTGGTATATTGAAAAGGATTTTCTTTATTTGCAAATAAGTTTTAATGAACTGGATTTATTTGAAAAACAAAAAAGTTGAATGTCCCTCTTTTAATCAAGTGTCATTGTCATGAGTCTATTTGTCATTTCACATAATAAAAAGGTAATAATAAAAACAATCGCGTGAAGCATGTGCCCGAAGAGGTCAACAATGTACATTGTACAATGATTTCTTACATGGTCATTTTTTATTTATTACTTTACCTTTTTACTATTTCGTTTTTACTAAATTCATGTTTTTTTATTCGGGAAAGTAGGGAATGTGGAAAAATGAGTGGATGAAATTAGAAAGAAACTTTTCTGAAACGATACAAAATAATTTGGATATCTCCGTATTAAAAGAAGTATTGAATAGAGCCGCCCGCATGGGTGTAGCTCAACTGGTTCCGGAGGTGGTAAGTTGGAGCAAGGTCCTAGGATCGAATCCTGGCAGCCGCAATGTGAGAATTTCAACTAATGAGATTGGTTCCTTGTGGGCACCAGGTCCGGGTCCGCTACCTTAACGGGCCGTGCGAGGGATTTCGTCTTTTGGAGCAAGTATTGAATAGAGCCCAAAATTGAAACTAGTACATTTGGTCACGTGCGTATGGGTAATTAAACATATATTCAAAAATATAGAGGGTAAAATTGACATTACATTAATAATATATAATGGCCGATTTTTTGAAAATATTAATTATACGAAGGGTATTTACGACAATACGTAAATGAGGAAAAATTGGATTTTTTGGCAGGGACACGTGGCGCAATATAAAGGGGGTATCTCATGAAAGTTTAGTACATGGGATTTCACCCTAGAAAGACCCTACAAAATAATTTGGATATCTCTCTATTAAAAGAAGTATTTATATCAAAGAGCCCAAAATTGAAACTAGTACATTTGGTCATATGCGTATGGGTAATTAAACATATATTCAATAATTTTCATTAATTCGTAGGTCTTTCAAGTTAGAAGAAACATGCCCACGTGAACGAATTGAATACAGTCCCCAATATTCAATTATTGCAACCCCTACAAGAAACTAGCACCACCTACATATAGGTATTTTATTTCCTCTTCATTAATGTATTCAAAACAACGTGAAACACGACTCGAACTCAAAACCTTTTCATTTGGCCTGATTTTGATATAATACATTGAATGATCACCTCGATCAAAAGTTTAAAATATTAGTGAAACTTATTATTTAAAATTAAGATCCCCATTATTCTTCTTTTTTTTAATTATAATCACCCTAGTTATGTATGGTTTGGTGCCAATATAAGATTGATCAAGATAATCTTATATATAAAAGAAATAAACGGTAACCCTAAAAAATCCCTAATGATATTTCTGTAATTATTTATTTTTAATATTTTTTCTCTACTAATTTCTAACTATAATTTTTAAACGTGAAGAATCCTACCCTAATGGTACTTGGGAAGTTATTTATTTTTAATTTTTCTTTAATTTGGATTATAAATCTTAATATGTAATATTTTTAAAAATATTTTTATATCAAATATGAATAATATTACATTATTAAAGTTTACTATTTAGTGTACTATATTTTCTTATTATGTATTAATTTGATTTTTTTTCACTTTTAAAATAAGAACCCCGGCATCGCACGGGGAAAAAAATGCTAGTATTAATAAAATGAAAACCAGTCGTTTTATAAGGTCCAAACAAAATAATCACTAAATGCCATGATAAGGCATATAAATAAAGAGATATTTTTTTTCGTCGACCTGAGAAGTTTTTGTGTTTATAATATGAAAATTAAGTCTAATTATTTAATTAATTATGGGTAGTAATCTCCCCAGACAAACGACGCCGTATTATTTTTCTAGCCTAATAAATAACCTCATAAAAAAATGAGAGATTACAAATCATCCATAAGATGGCTCTCAAAAATGCAATGATATTATTATGCTCTATATTGCTCCCCATCTTCTTCAATGCTGAATTATCAGCTGATTCTAATAAACAGCCACTCCCACCATTCTCTTGTGACTCCACAAATCCATCCACAAAGTCGTACCCGTTCTGCAACGTTGATTTGCCGATCGAAAAACGGGCCCGCGACTTGGTATCTCGACTCTCATTGGACGAGAAAATATCACAGCTTGTGAACGAGGCGTCGGCCGTACCGAGACTAGGAATACCGTACTACCAGTGGTGGTCGGAAGCTCTGCATGGAGTCGGCGGCTCTACGCCAGCACAATCCGGTGTTTCGTTCAACGGGACTATCAACGCGGCAACTAGTTTCCCTCAAGTTATACTCACCGCAGCTACATTTGATGCAAACCTTTGGTATCGAATGGCCAAGGTTAGTCCCGAAAAGAACTAGGATCGTTTAAAATTCCAAATTTTGATTTTTTTTTTTTTTTGTTCAATATTTTGTATATTTTCATTATTAGAAAAATAACTTTTTACTATGAATTTTTTTGCTACGATAAAAATCTGTAACAAAAGGTAAAACGTTAGGATTTGCTACGGTCATTTACCGTACAAAGTTTTTGTCACGCCCGTATATGCTACGGGCCAAATTCGTAGCAATATATAGCAAAAGCCTCTTTATTACAAATTTGTACGTACCTTTTGGTAAGGTTAATGGCGTAATAACAATCTATTTTTGGGCTAGTGTTTTTAGTCATTTTGAATAACTGTCCTACTAACCTACATTATTAAATAGGCTTATTTTTTTAACGATAATTACTATTAAGATCACATGATGCATGAGCTGCTTGAATTTTAATTACTTTCAATAGATATTTTGTTTATAAATTTAAATTTTATTTTAATATGTAACGAAGCAGAAAGTTGATTGCATAATAAGTCAAAATATGCTGCATAATTTGTTAGTGTCTGACAAATTTGAGTATGAATTTAAAGGTGATGGGCACAGAAGCTAGAGCTCTATACAATGAAGGGCAGGTAACAGGCATGACATTTTTTTCGCCAAACATCAACATTTTTCGAGATCCGAGGTGGGGAAGGGGACAAGAGACACCTGGCGAAGACCCTTTTCTTACAAGCAAATATGCTGTCTCGTATGTTCGAGGAATCCAAGGCGACAGTTTCGAAGGCGGTGATCTCAAAGACGGCCGTTTACAAGCCTCTGCATGCTGCAAGCATCTCACCGCTTACGATTTAGAGAGTTGGAACGGAAATAGTCGTTTTACATTCAATGCTCGCGTACGGCCGGCCCTATTATCACTAACGTTCAATGAACCCTTGATTGTTTAATTAGTACGTGAATTTCTAAAGAAATATATGTGTTGTTTTCGTGTAGGTGACAAAGCAGGATATGGTAGATACATATCAGCTACCTTTCAAGAGTTGTGTACAAGAAGGGCAAGCGAGCGGGATATTGTGCGCTTATAATTTTGTAAATGGTGTTCCAAATTGTGTTGATTATGATCTATTAACGAAAACTGTTCGTGGCGAATGGGGATTCCAAGGGTAATTTAACTTTTTTTGAAACTTGAAAAAA
The DNA here is from genome assembly GCF_000504015.1 of Erythranthe guttata. The sequence continues at coordinate 1,369,078 of NW_012194833.1, forward strand.
CAATTTGTTTCTTGTACATCTTAATCATGCGTCTATCTCACTGGAAATGAATAGGTATATAACATCGGATTTTCATGCGGTCGAGCATCTTTATGAGAAGCAAAATTACTCCAAAACAACTGAAGATGCTGTGGCGGACGTTCTCAAAGCAGGTAATTGAGTTACATTCTTTCAAGAGTTCTTTCTATTTAAAGATTAGTAATGAAAAAAAAAAAACAGGCATGGATGTCGAATGCGGCTCCTATTTGGCGAATCACACAAAATCAGCAGTCGAAAAGGGAAAAGTGTCTGAATCTGATGATATAGACAGAGCCCTTTATAATCTCTTCACTGTTAGAATGAGATTAGGACTTTTCAATGGAAATCCAAGTGAACTTCCTTACGGCAATCTTAGCCGCAACGACGTATGTAGTCGCGAGCATCAAGATTTGGCACTCGAAGTTGCACGTGACGGGATTGTCCTTTTAAAGAACTCTGCGAATCTTCTTCCACTATCCAAATCCGAAATAAAATCGCTTGCGGTAATAGGCCCAAATGCCAATGTCTCCGATACACTCTTAGGAAACTACGCAGGTCCCCCTTGCAAGACAGTTACTCCACTACAAGGACTAATGAATTATGTCAAGAATATTGAATACCATGAGGGTTGTGAAACGATCAACTGCACATCGATTTCCTCAATAAAAGTTGTAAAAGAACTATCAAAATCAGCAGATTATGTGGTTCTGGTAATGGGACTTAATCAAGATCGAGAAGGCGAAGATTTGGATCGAGAAGACTTGGTACTACCAGGTCAGCAGCAACGTCTTATTACGATTGTTGCAAAGGCAGCTAAAAATCCGGTTATATTGGTATTGCTTTGTGGAGGTCCTGTTGATATTTCGTTTGCGAAAGGTAATCCAAAGATTGGGAGTATATTGTGGGCTGGATATCCGGGTGGAGCCGGAGGAAAAGCAATTGCTGAGATCATATTTGGTGATCACAATCCAGGTATATTTCTTCATGAAACAATTTTTTTTAATGAGTAAAATGTATGGTCAATTTACGACAATCCCCCTCCTTTTTGGGTAATTACAACCACCCCTCAACTATAAATCTTCTTACATGTCCACCCCTTGCAGTTTCAAATTTAGTGGAATCTTCTAGATTATATGGAATATTATCGCTTTATTCCATTCGAACTCCACATTTTGAAGCAAGATGACCTTAATATGTGTTTTTTGGCTTGTATATATCAGATTGTGGTGCATCAGAAACTGTATTTTTACACAAAAGGGGTACAAACTAGGGCACATTCCACAAAATCTAGATGAATATGTTGAATTTGACACCATAAGGGTGGAGGTGCAAGAACAAATCATAGCTGAGGGGTAGATGTAATTATCCAAATGTTGGTCGAAAACCTACACGCAAGTGCACGTATCGTACAAGTAATATAGTGGACAATTAAGTCCGGATATCGAACCCACAGGGAATATTTAATTACTTAATCCTAGACGCTAAATTCTACCAATTATTATCAAGCCCACCCTACACAGTCGAGTTTTGAGAGAATAAACTAAATTAAACTAAATTAAAAACAAACAAAAACAAGAAAGCAATTAAAAACGAAGATTTAATCAAAGTAGACAAGCCTAGGATTTTATTCTTCCCCCTATGTGATTATTACTCCCCCAATTCCCTCAATTATGCAAGCAATTTACCCGGATTATTAACCTGAGATGCTAAAATAATCATAACCCGCTTCCGCGTGTATTACGATTCTAATACTCTAGATTCAATTACTATATTCCTATGCAATTAATTCTAGAACACAGCATTAAGCACAAATCTCAATAATGGCTACCTAAGAGATTAACTATATTCCTATGTTAATACCACAAAGGCTCTTCTACCACAGTTCTAATTATTAACCCGATCTTCCGATTCATGCGATTAACAATAACATAAAAGCACATAAGTTGATCAAGTTCATGCACTTAATAAAACAAGTAGAAGAAATAATCCGGAATTAAAACTTGCATAAAATCATAGAAAAGGGTTCATAAATCCCACATAGGGTTCCAAATAAAATCCTAGAAATAAAGACCTAGCTACTCGTAGTTCTTATGATAAAGAAAATAAAAATAAATAAGTTAGATAAGAAAAACTATGCTTGAATCTTCGTTGATCTTCTTTGCTCTTGAATTTGGGTCCCCAGATTGATCCCCAATTGTGTGCTTGGATTGGTCTTATATAGGGTGAAGAACTTGGGGAAGAAGGCAGTTTCCTTGTGCAATTAAAATCCCTTTACTGCGCAACTTCGGGGTATGGGACGGGGGTCCCATAATTTGCACTAAAACTGGGACGGGGGTCCGAGCCTTGTTTCTTCAGAATTTTGATATTTTCACTTTTGACCCATATTTTCGCCAAAATTGCAGTTTTGACCCCATACTTTTCCAATTCTTCAATTTGTACCTAAAATACAAGAAATCAACTTTTTAAGCACCAATTATCGTTAAAACACACCAAAAGCTCAAATAAAAAGATACGATAAAGTGTAAAAATATACACTTAACACACCCCCAAACTTGAACTTTTGCTTGTCCTCAAGCAAAAATCTACCAATAAGCAAATAACTCAACTATAACATCTCATCACATAGATCAATGATCAACTTCACGTTTTCAGAACTTGTAATTATAATGACAATTCTTAGGCATTCGCAAGCTCAAAATTCAACAACACTTAGTCACTCACCATTACCAAAAACCACAATTCATACAATTGCTTCAAGCATCCAATATTTGCAAATTAAAGATAGAAAGAATTTATACTTACATGCAAATGCTTGACTCCAAATACTCACCAAATTTTTCTACTCTACTAATATCGAACATTAAGCTATTGGGATCATTGGGGCTTTGTGGCTTTCAATTGTTAGGCTCTTTGGTTCGAGGTAGGAAATATGGGTATATGTGGCTATTCTTCTTGAATTGAGGTGATTACGCCAAAAATTGAAAGATAGGCGTTTGAAACAATGAATTCACCTCTACGGACTTTAATAAACTCGATTCTCAAAAGTTCAAAAGTCTCCACTTTTGCTTTTGAGGCAATGGATTGAGTTTTCAAAAATAATTCAACAACTAGTCCTTATTTCTCCCTTCTAGTCTCTTCTTCTTCTTCTTTTTCTCTTTTTTATTTTTTTTTTATTTTTATGTATATAGAAGCATAGATGTTTGTCTTCTTCCTTTTTTTTTTTTTTTTTTTTTTTTTTTTTTTTTTTTTTTTTTCTCGAAGAAGAAGGACCTTAAAAATTTTTAGACCGAACTCCAAGGGGTAATTTTTCAAGAATCTCCACCTATTCTACCTTACACATTGGCTAAAAGAAAGAACACCTTTTCTCCGAGGCTCAAATCAAGGTTCTAAGGAATATTTCGATAAAAAGGTCGGCTTGAAAGGCTCAAACGGTTCAAAGAAGGCCCAAATCATATCCCAAATCACTCACTACTCAATACTTCGTATCATAAATTTCCTAAGGTGAGTCTTAAAACCGAACATAGCATGATTTAGCACAAATTAATTCCAAATTTAAAATACAAAACATTCAACAAAAGCAATGCACAAAATGTGATTCCTAGCAATAATTCGCTTCTAAGTCCCGTTGAATCGAAATCTAAACAAACATCAAATCCTTATCACATAAAACAAGCAATCTCATCATCAAACATTGATCATCTCTCATCATCATAAATCATCGATGCATTCAACTCAAGCAATTTTTTTTTTTTTTTTTTTTTTTTTTATATTCCGGAAAAACGAGAAAAACAATAAAAACGAATAAAACCTAATGCATGCAAACTAAAACAAATAAGCACAAAAATAACATGTTTTTCACCCCCAAACTTAAAATTTTCGTTGCCCTCAACGAATTTAGCACAAAGTTTAAGAATAGAAAACACCTGAGTTAGTCGGAGTCGATGTGATCGGGGGGGCTCCTCCCTAGCTCTCTCATGCTCCTCATCATCGGAAAGCTCTCTCGCTCCATCTTCATTCGGAATCGTTGATCGGCACGGGAGCTTGAGGCTTCGGGGTCGTCTCGGGCTTGAGGAGCGGCTTCTTTTGTTGGACAAGAAAGTTGGGAGAGAGGTTGGAATAGATTCGGTGAGAATTGGTTGACAATCGTACTCAAAATTTGGTTGGAGCAAATTATCGAACACCTTGTGGGCGTGCCTTGAAAGAGTAGATTTTGAAGATTTTGGTTCGATTCTCTTGCCTCCTTTGTGTGTGGGAGTTTGAGAGAAGGAAATAGAAGGGTTTAGGAAATAATGGGGGAGAAAATCTGATTTTTAAACATTTAAAACGCCCCAAATAGGTTCGGACGGCCGTCCCGTTTTTTGTGCTAAATTTCGGACGGCCGTCCGAAATTTTTTCTCCTTACTGGTTGTGGGACGGGGGTCCCACATTTACACCTATTTGTGGGACGGCCGTCCCACAGGCAGTGGTGCAAATTTTTTTTTTTTTTTTTTTTTTTTTTTTTTTTTTTTTTTCGCGGACGGCCGACTCGACCCTCGATCACTTTTTCGACCCTGCAAAATAAAATTCAAATAATAAATTAGAATGCATGCCTACGAGAAAACGAAACGAAAAATTAAAGAAAAAATACGAAAAACAATAAAACTCGGGTTGCCTCCCGAGAAGCGCTAAATTTTAAGTCTTCAGCCGGACTTTGCTTCTTGAAATTGTTATGTCCAATCCAAAGCCTTGTAGATTGCGCATCCATCCATGAGCTTTGTCACTTCAATTGCAACCGATACAAGGATAGGATTGCAATATGTCAGGGTCCACCTTAGCTTGTAGTCTTTCTTAGTTGTAATCAATCGGTACGAAGCCAAGTAGGGATCTTCATCACCCGCTCCCTTAAATCGGTAAACAAAAACCTCACGTCCGCGTATAACCTCCACTTCAAACACATTCGCCTTCTTATCAACCTCTATTGATGCCTTCAAAGCCACGTCAGGAATAACAATAAGATCATCAATTTGAATATTTGCATTAACCACATCCATCTCCTTCTTCTCTTGTTCCGAGACATCTTTGGAGTTGAGCTCGATTTCATTGTCTGATTCATCATCTTCAAGTGTCTTCGTAATTTCTTTTTCCCTCTCATCGACACTATTTTCTAGGTCTAAAGGATTTTTCTCATCACAAGTTTCAGACGAATTTTCTTTGTTGCAACCATTCTCGATATTGTCTGAAATATTTTCAAGAGACCTCTTGAGCTTCATCTCTTCCAACATTATTTCAAGTCTTCGGATAGATGCTTGAGTGGATTTCATAAAATCTTCAAGGATGGATTTCCTATAACACTCCTCAATAGTGGGTTCTCGTGGCTTTGCATAATAGGTTTGAAAATCATCAAATTGCGGCTCACGATGTTGAAAATTGTGGAAATCTTGGCTTGAATTGCTCTGCTCGTACGTGTTGGTGTATGTGTTCCAGTAACCTCTGTTGGTATTATCTATGAAATTATTCGCCTTCGGTGCATACCAACATTGGTTAGCGTAATGTTCTCCACCACATATTGAACAAAGCAACGGCATATTATAGGTATTTTGGAGGTATTCGCCAGACGGAAGCCATTCATATCCCGTTTGAGTTGCGCGAAAATTGTAACCTGACATGTAACCAAAGAAAAAAAAATATATATATTAAAACGAAAAAATAAAAAAATAATTTGGGTGAATCGTGAAAATTGTTCAAATTTAGAGCTAGAATAAAATAAATAATTAAAATATTCCCCGGCAACGGCGCCAAAAACTTGTTGGTCGAAAACCTACACGCAAGTGCACGTATCGTACAAGTAATATAGTGGACAATTAAGTCCGGATATCGAACCCACAGGGAATATTTAATTACTTAATCCTAGACGCTAAATTCTACCAATTATTATCAAGCCCACCCTACACAGTCGAGTTTTGAGAGAATAAACTAAATTAAACTAAATTAAAAACAAACAAAAACAAGAAAGCAATTAAAAACGAAGATTTAATCAAAGTAGACAAGCCTAGGATTTTATTCTTCCCCCTATGTGATTATTACTCCCCCAATTCCCTCAATTATGCAAGCAATTAACCCGGATTATTAACCTGAGATGCTAAAATAATCATAACCCGCTTCCGCGTGTATTACGATTCTAATACTCTAGATTCAATTACTATATTCCTATGCAATTAATTCTAGAACACAGCATTAAGCACAAATCTCAATAATGGCTACCTAAGAGATTAACTATATTCCTATGTTAATACCACAAAGGCTCTTCTACCACAGTTCTAATTATTAACCCGATCTTCCGATTCATGCGATTAACAATAACCATAAAAGCACATAAGTTGAT